>JAEAOA010000324.1:915000-1402500 GCA_016746295.1 Potamilus streckersoni | reverse complement strand
TTTCTCTAAGTCTATTCTCCAAGTCATCCTTTTGAACACCGTTAATAAGGTCATTTTTATACGTAACTAGTTCTAATTTATTTAAATCGTCTTCAATATTTTCGAGACGAGTTGTAATTTGCGCAATATCGTACAGACATAACATTAGATGAGTATTAATGAAGTCTCTCTGTGAAATCTGGTAAGTTCAAGTTTTTGGCGTCACTTTTCACATATTCTACCTTAGGAATTTGTGTATGACAAAAATGGAGATATAAAGCGATGATGGCGATGATAAGTGGAAGTCTGTCGCCAGGCCTGCAAATTGAAAGAAATATAAGTGAAAATAGCATTTAAAATGCACACAGAACAAACATATCAGTTGCACTTAGAAAAGTCATCTAAATGTTTCAAACAAAAAACACACGCACAAACACACACACACACACACAATTACTTCAGCCTATCTGTGGATTTCAAATATTCATATTGTCGAACAGAACACTGAAACACAGGAAACAAAAAACACAAATACGTTCGGAAAAATCAAATACAATTTAGTGTCAATAAAAAGACGAATTTACCTCATGCTAATCTTTTTCAGGCATAATTTACATTTAAGATTGATTTGCTAGTCACACACTCAGACACACACAAATACACACACACATGTATGTATATATATATATATATATATATATATATATATATATATATATATATATATATATATATATATATATATATATATAGACACACACAAAAGCAGCTAGTTACTATGAAAACTGAAGACAGCTTCACTAAACTTGTGGTTCCCGCTCAATCTATCAACACTGCGTGCAGTCAAAATTGCAATTTTGTCAAATTTATACTACTGAAATCGTGAATTTCATCAAAAAATATAAGACGAAAAGGACGAAAAAACAAAAACAAAATACCCTGTTACTTTAATAGATAGTGAAAGTAGAATGGAAATTTAACATTATGACCAAGTAATTCGATTTATGAGAAGTGAGAGTTTCGATTTTGCGTAATGGAGAAATTGATTGTGTAAATGAAGAGATATATTTCGCACATTAGATACATCAAGTGCTTGGAAAGTTTATTATTTTTGCTCTCTTTATCTCATGTAATCGAGAAAATCGGTTCCAAATTATTGCTCAAATTGATTGTCATACGCGAAAGAAAACGGTCTTAATCTTACATATGTGTACTCACAGAAGTTCGTGACAGGTAAATTGTAAGAAACTATACGAGCCCTTGTGTGTACATAGTGAAATCAGGGGGTGCGTTTTGCAAGAGTGACGATATATATAAATCGGCCTAGATATTGACTCACCTGTTTTGGTTGTTTAGGAAAGCTGATTTCTAAACATGAATCCTTTTTTCCTTGGCTGGCAGCCTGTCATAAAAGAGAACAAGTCCTTCCGAAGAGCGTGATCATCAATGTCATGTAGGCCCATCTGAAACCTGTAACTGGGCCAAATTAGCATTTTTTTCAGGACTGGTTCTTAAATATATTACCAAATATTAGAAAGTCATACAATTATGTGCTTTGTAGAATTAATTTTGCACAAAAATATGGGCATGTGTTTTCTTCAACCCATCGAAAGCTGAATAGTATTGAAGGTGAAAAAGAAACTCACCAAACTATTACGTTTTAGTGGTTAGAATTTAAGTAGTCTACATGAAAATATTGTCCCACTTGGGATCTGTTTAATGAGGTTGATATCTTAAGGGGATGACTGAGAAGTCTGGAAATGTGTGGGGCGGGTGGGTGGGTGGGTGGGGTAAGGGGGTGATCTCCACTAATTTCAAATGTTTGTCGTAATCCTGGAGTTTGAGTCTCATTTAATAAGTGTTAATCTGGCTTTAAACAAAAGTTTGACATGTGAAAATAATTATTTATTGGTACATATATGTCTACAATTCACAATATACTCATAAATGGTTTCAGTTCAATGTTTATCACAGAATTCTACCTAGAAATGTTCTTATACACTAAAATAAGCTATACTCATTTTATATAGAAACTGACGAATCCTGTAGCATATATTGTCTGACAGCGTGATATTATAAGAATTGTATTTGGATAATGTTGTTCAGGTAACTGAAACATACATGTAGACACGCAACAAGGGAAAGGAGGAGGAAGTTCTGGTGGCTAATGAAATTTAGCATTACCATCTTCAACATGGTGGTTAGGAAAATGTAACATTCGCTCGATATGGCGAATATGGAAAATATTAAGTTTGAGTGGCTGTAGGCTTATGGGAATTTAACCAAACGTTTGTGCCACTATTGGCAAGCAGCTGACCGAAAACAGATGGCGACCAATTTCTGGTGGTGCGGGTGGGTAGGCCCTCATCAAAGCCCTGTTTTGCAAACTTGGGGCTACAAAAATGTTTGTGTAAGCCAAGTAGTGTTGACTCCTTCAACTATCCAAAGTCCAATCCGAGGCTTGAATAGATGAGTACGCAACCTAGGTGTGGGGAGGGCAGACCGAAAAAAAATGGCAGCAAATTTATCTGACTCAAAACAATAGCAAAAGGAATTACCTGCGATCACGTTGAATGGCATTGAATATCTCTTAAATCTTGGGTAATTGTTATATATGTTTTCATTGCAAATGTTAGATAGCTAAGTACGAACTTTAAGAGAGGATTTTTCTTTTTTCCTTGCAATTCTTGGATTGATAAGCGAGAAAAGGTAGCTTTCACTTTTCTATCGAAAGTTTGTATGTACTCATTATCACTTCGACCACTGTCACACTTACGAATATACGATAAAAAATAATTTGTATGAGCATACGCCTACTGAACAGACATACAAACATTAAACATACACACGCGTTTAGACTGTATAATTTATTTATCTAATATTTATATCAAGTTGATTGCTCTTCAGAGTATACAAGAATCAATTTCTTGCTGTGTAAATTGCAGCGAGTTATAATGCATTCAACTACCTGACCAGGGTAATGTATGAAAAGCTGGGAAACTGCGTGTTATTAAAAGCGAATTGGTATTTTAACGCATACACGCGACCAGGGTAATATCTAAATTTTTAGTATAATTGAAATCCGGGAAATTTGCTGAAGATGAAAAAAATACCTTACGTTACTTGATATACTGGTATGTTTTTTTTTACATAATTTTGATGAAGCTAAATTAGTAATACAATTTGTAACAAGCTGTACTAAATGTGGATGAGTATGACAATATTTTCCAGGGGCTTTAATATATTTAAATTTTCTTATTTCACCGGTTTCTAGATTGATTGATTTAATTGGCTTAGATGTATTTGTGTTTTCCGGTTATTCCAAGTTTACTATCCTACCTTCGTATGATTGCTTGAAGATTTCCAAGATGGTTATCATTCCTATAGGAGTTGATATGGTCGAGAACAAAATTATTGTCTATCTCACCATTAGTAAATAAATCTGCGATATTGGATTTTCTGTTTTCACTGACCGGAAATTCTTATATAGATCATCATGTAGACTACGTTACCGATATTTCCAACAGATTTTTTGAGACAACAGTTTGTGATGATCCCAGATCTGCTAGATTCGTAATTAACGAATATCGATGATTCTTAAATTCATCAAGATTAATCTCTTTTTCAATTTGTTTCATTTGCATAGTTTTCTATTCTTCTGACATAACATTAGTTTTCAGCAGAGGATTTCTTCTCGAGATAATCTTTGGCGTCTTTTAATTTTTATATCATCACTCATCCGAAGCGTTTTGTTTCTCGTAATATTGCTTATGCGCTCAATATTTTCGTCAACTGCAAGACACACATAACTGGGTCTTTCACTTTTCCCCGACTCCACACTTCAGACATAACTGTGGTCCAACACTGCCACGGCTAACACTAGCCATGTGCTATCCACAGTACTCTCGACGACAGTTTTTTCCACATGGTGTGACTAATCCCATCATGAACCATTGACAACTATTTTTGTCTGATGCATACTGTATTATTTGATAAAGTCCAATTGAAGAAAATAATGTTCTTAAATATAATAATGACTAACTTTAATATTGCAAAACAACTGCAAGAATAGTATTTTAGTTTGACGAGAATAAAACCAGCTTTCCTAAGGTCGAAAATTGCACATAGAACACTTATAGACTGAGAAAAAAATCGTTATTAACTGCGAGTGAAATTGAGATATTGACAAAAATTGAACCAAAGAAGAGTAGAGGCACGTGTTTTGAACGAAAAAGGTAAAGATTATCTGACACTGAACCACAACACAATACTAGATTTGATCTAGATAGATTAACCAGGGATAAGTAACAAATACCATTTGAACTACAGTTGCATGATTTTATCAAACAAGCAAAGAACGAATGTATCAACGACGGTAAGTCTCAAGTTTTATTTTTCAACATTTAAGATTGTAGGCGGTGGAACATTTACTGATTCCATACCCGCACATTTTGTCAACCATTGGGATGCTGTTTCGAGACTAACAAACGCTAAAACGCCAATATGAGTCAAAACGCTCAATAAGAGATCGTCCATCACTTATGTAAATGGTGTTTCAATGCGTGAAAAGGGTCAGTTATAAGTAGTATTAGAAAACCAGGTTTTCAACTCACTTTGTTTTTTTACCCTCCAAACAAGTATAAATTATAGTCCTAAATTATCCCCCACCCCACCCCCTTTTTTTCCAAAATAAAACAGGGTTTTGACTCATCCTCCCCCACCTCTTTTTTTTCCCCCTACTACTACCTGTAAACAGGTATTTTGTAACCAAACAAAACAACAGGTGTTGGAATGCGATAAGCTCTTTACACAGAGGTGACTAATTTGTTAGAACAGCGCATGTGTGGAACACAATTATTCTAAAGACGGCAAACGGGATTTTACCACAAGATAACAGGATGAAAATTAAACTGTGTATTAGAATGTTTCAGTTAACAAGGTGGAAATTAAACTAGCATTAGAATGAAAATGATATTATTTTAGTTATATTATATCTTAAGTTTAGATAAAATTTTACGTTACTCATATTTTTTTTGATATTTTTTTTCATACTTGCTAACCCTCATTGGTAGAATGTCTGTTAACATATTATCAATAATACGAAATTCACGTAATAAATCATCCATATTATATTTGACTCCTCGTAGGTAAGACCGGATCTGATCAAGTAGTTTCTTGTAAGTTTTAATTGATGTTAAACATCCATGCTTTTTTATCAAAAGTCTTGGTTCTACTTTTTTACACGCCGCTGTAAGTGAAACACCAATACCAGATATAATTAACAAAAAGGGATTTAACGATATCCCACTTGAAATTATACCGGAACTGGTCATTAACAATGGTAGATATGATATTACTCGAAGGATCTTGCTGTAGTATTTGTAACATTTTTTAACACACCAATGTTTTTTGTGATAATATTTATAGTATTGTATTAGTGCGTCCACATCCTGTTCTGAAATATCTTTTGAAATATGATTAAAATCAACTATACTTTTTTTCATTATAATATTTGTTTACATAGTTATGATAAATCAGCTACAAATTCCAAACACCAATAATAATCAGCTTCAACTACTGGAATTGTATCAACCAGTTCAATTGAAAATTCTTTTTCAATACCTTTTAGTAATAATATAATTACAGTTCCAGAAGACCTATTAAAATTACGTAATGAAGATGATGTGGTATATATTTTAAAATTTACAGTGCTAATCACTGACAATCTATACATACCAGTAACTTCTGCAGTGTATTTGATAGAATTATTTTGCCTCGTCCATGTACTAGATCCAGATGCAACAGTATACACAATATTTTTAATCTGTTTGTGAGGAATTTTAACCATACTCGTTTTCTCAACAATATTAGGAATTCCACTAATAATATCATTGAGTTTTGTGTTAATATTAGCGAGTGTAATGTCAACATTTGATGGATTTCCAAAAAATTCATCTCTAATTTTGTTTATGCTTCTGCGAAAACTTGAAAATGTGTTCACGTGACTGGTAAAATTATTTTTGAGTGCTGTGATTTCATTAGTAATTAAAGCGTCCCAATCATTGACATATTTTTTAGTGACAGCATCCCCATCCTCAGTTGGGTTTCCAAGATCTGTAATCTTATTTTGTTTCATAACAATATTCCCACTAAATACATCACCATCTTTTTTAACAAAATCATTAACTGACCTACCAGAATCTTGTATATTACCTAGATTGTTAAAAGTAACGATATTATTAGCAATCGCAGCAGTATTTCGTACAACTACATCTGACAGTTTTACATTACTCGTCTTTAATCGTCCTTCTTTGTCTTGGAAAATGACAACTTCATCTGGATCTACGCTGGTAAGATTTAGTAAATTATTGATTTCATTTTTGAGCCGATCAAGAGTTGCATATTTGGATAAGTCACCTTTAAAACGTTTTGTGGATAAATCTTCTAATAGTGTTCCAAATTTTGTATAGTAGCTCATTATTTACTATCCTAGATAAAATTATCAACACTAGTTTAATATTATACAAAATGGCAAAATCGTCGATACTAAACTTTGATACAGAGAGACTAGTGAAGCATAAACATAATAATGAACTTCCTGATTGTCATTATCTTATTGTTGGGCGAACTGGATCGGGGAAAACAAATTTGCTTATGAATTTGCTTCTTGGTGATAATTTTAACTACGATAGAGTTTATATTTACACAATCAATCCACAGCAAGATAAGTATGAGTTATTAAGTGAGTATAATGAAAAGCTTCGTGATGATCTTAAAGCTGGTGAAGATTTTTTTATAATTAGGCAGCCAGAAGATCTTATTCCAGTTAATCAACTTGATGCAGATGAACATAAGATAGTAGTTTTTGATGATATTCCGCTAAACAACATGGAGATGAACAAAATAAGATCATATTTTTCACTATCCCGTAACAAACAGTGTAATTCTGTTTATCTCGCTCAAGGATTTTATAATGTTGATAGGTTTATTAGGCGAAATACGGGTTGTTTTATTTTATTTCCAGGACTGGATAATGTTGACGTTAGAAATATTGCAAGCGAGCAATGCGGTGGCGTGACAAAAGATAAGTTTATTGAACTTTACCGTAATGCTACAAAAGATAAATTTAACTTTTTCTTATTTGATAAACTTACAAATGATCCAACTAAAATGTTTCGCTGTTGTATTAACACTTACTTACAATAAAGCGTTTCAATTTTATAAAATTTATAATTATAATAATGGACAAACGAGCAAGATACAGACAACACATAGAAGATCTAAAAAAACTTGCTCAATCTCAGGCATCACTTAAGCAAAAAGTACAAGAAGCGCGACGTGGGCAAGTAACTGCTACAGAAACAACAGCTACAATTTTCAAGCCGGTTACTGAAGCATTATTAGGTAAACAACCTGAAACTAAACCACTGTCAGAAGAAGAACTTAAGCAACTACAGGAAAAAGGTTTGGTTGGAATTGTTAGAGAACAACAGGAAGCAGCTGCTGCAAAACTTGTTACTAGATCTGATGAAGAAAAGAGAAAACTGATTGAGGCACTTACAGCAAATATAGCTGATCCTGCGGCTAGACAAGCAGAAACAGATCGATTGATAAACAATCCGCTGGAACTTGAGCGAAGATTAGCAGAGTTAACAACGCAAGGAATAACAAATATTATAACAAATTTATCAGGAGACATAAAAGATATCAGAGAGGAGCAACAAAGAGTCGGTGATCTTACTGTAAGGTTTATGGAGGTTGGAGATCAAAGACTTCATTTTACAAAAAAAGCAAATGATGAGATAAAAGGTAGTGAATATGATGATTTTTTAAACAAAGAAAATATAAGGGGTATTGATGATATAAGCAAGTGGACTGATGCAGAATATCAAGCATTAATCGATAAATTTAATGTAATATTTAATGACGGAGCTGCTGCTAAAGATGAATTAAACACGGTTACAGAGATTAATAATATGATTCCACTTTATGAAAGAATGAGAAAGGGTGTCATTGCTCTCACGTTTAAAAAAACAGCAGAAAATAGCAGAGCAAAACCTTTTGGTAAAGGGTGGAGTTTTAAAAGAAAATTTGATAAACTCGATAAATCTCGTGTAGAAAAATATAGAAAAGAAAAAACAGGAACTGGTGTAAAAGTATTTACTTCAACTACTGAAATGATAGGTAGATTAATGTTATTAATATCATCAAAGGAAGCTGGGAATGTTAGTGTTGAACTTGATAATGAAATCATTGACATACTTGATCATCTAAGATCGAGTGAATTATTAACATCTAACGAATATGAAACTTTACACCACGACTTAATCGCGGCGACTTAATTTTGTAAAATGATATAATATTAAAGGAATGCAAACAACATTATTACTAAACTCTAGCGAGTCTACAGAAGATAGCGCAAATTTTTCAGTAAATTATATTCCACCTATAGAACTAGATCCTACAAAACAATATGAAATTGGATTAATTTCTTGTACTTGCTGGAATGCTATACCTAACGTGAAAAATGATGTTAACGATGAAATGTATTTTACTATGATTACAACACCTACAATATCTACAACAAAAAAAATAAAAATTCCGCAAGGAGCTTATAATATTGAAGATCTAAACAAGACGATCAAAGAGCTCATAACAAAAGCTAACGGTGTGGCTGATAATTTTGAATTAGCAGCAAATTATAACACATTACGAACTAGGATAACTTTGAAAAATATAGCAATCAATCTTGAACCAAGAGAAAGAAGTATTGCACAACTGTTAGGATTTACTGAAAAAACTTACACTGCACTTGATCAGCCTATTACATATGACAGTGAACTGCCATCAAATATAACAGAAGTAAATACAATATTAGTAAATTGCTCTACTGCTTCTGGCTCTTATACATCAAAAGGTAGCAAAGGTCAAACGATTTACAGTTTCTCACCAGAAGTCCCGCCAGGTTCTCTCATGCAAATAACTCCACGACATATTATCTATTATCCTTTAAACGTTGAAGATCAAATAACAAGTATAAGGATGCAGTTGACAGATCAATCAGGAAAACAGTTACATGTTAGTAATGAAATTGTAACTTATTATTTACATCTACGCGAGCAAAAGTAAAAATTATGCAACATCAAATATAATGAAACAAAGAAAAAAAGTTTATCGAAGAAAAATAGTAGGAGGATATTTTGGAAATATATTCACTAAAGTTATTAAAAATATTCCAGGACTAGCGCGTAAAGTTGCACCAATTGCTATTGACGCGGGTAAAGCTTTTGCAACTGGGGCTGCATCTGCCGCTGGGACTGCGGTGGGACAAAAAATAGCTGATAAAATAAAAGGTGATCCACCGACTGCATCTGAAATAAAACAAGCTATCTCCGAAATCGCTCCAACAAAAGAAACTCAAAACGCTATGATAACAACAACAAAAAAATTATTATCACCAAAGGGCGAGCAGATCATACAAAAATTAATATCTAAAGTAACAATGCCGCAATAAAATTTTATATAATCTAATAAAATAAAATGTCTACTAAAAATTATCTCGAGTTAACAGAAACTTATGACATCGACAACGATGTGACAGAATTCGAGTTTGTTGAGTACCTTGATGAAAATTCTAACGAACCAAATAAAACTGGTATTAGAACCTTTAACACCAGAGACGAAGATGTATTTCTACTGCCACATAAGGCTATGTTAGAAGTTCGTGGTCAGATTATGACAGTAGCCAATCCACCTGCTGCATTTGCAGTTGGAGCAGAAGTAGCTCTTATAAATAACGGTTGGAGTTTATTCAAAAGTGCTAGATATCAACTGGCTAATCAAACTGTAGAAGATATTTCGAGTCACCTACAAGTTGCAAGTACAATTTTAAATATTATTTCGTTTTCCGACGATTACTCGAGATCAACTGCAACTAATATGATGTGGTTTAAAGATACTGGACGGGGTATAGCTGAATCAACAGAATTTTTAAAGAGAGGCGCTATAGTACATGGAGCTAATGCTGATGAAAATACTGTAATTGTGAGAAATTTTCTCATTGCTAATGCTGCTGCACTAGATATTGTCGCACCTGCTGCAGATGCTAATGCAAACGCTACAAGAGTTTCTCTTACAGCAGCTTTTAATAATCTAAATATAACACCACCAGCTGTAGCTGCAGACGGTACTGCGATGTTAAATTTACTTCTTAACACACTTGATGTGAGAAATCCACGCTATAACGAAGGCTTTGCTAGGCGAAGAAAACTTGCAGCAGGATCACGTCAAATTACAATGATGCTTCCGCTAAGTATGATTTTCGGCTTTTGTCGCGATTATGATAAAGTATTTCGCGGAGTAAAACATACTCTTATTTTAGATCGAGCAGACCAAAACGATTGCTTGTTTAGATCTGGAGGGGCTGATGTACAGTTTATCATAAACAAACTTTCTTTGTGGATGCCACGTATAACACCATCAATCACTAAAATGTCAGAACTAAATAACACGCTTGATAAGCATACAAACAGAATTTACTTTAAGCAGCATAAGGTATATCAGACAGCGGTTCCAAATACTACTGACTACACGTGGAGGGTCACAACAACATCAAGCGAACAACTGCCGAGAAATATCTTTGTCGTATTTCAACAACAAGCTCGACGAGGTAACCAACAACAAAATAATGCAGTATTTGATCACTCTGATGTCAGACGAATATACGCTAGATTAAATTCAAAGCAATATCCAGAACGAGCTATCGAGTGTAATTTTGCTGATGATGTTAATAAAAATATTTCTCGACCGTACATGTACCTGCTTGACGCAATACAAAAATATCAAGATGTTGAAGATGGAACTCAAATATCAGTAGAAGAATTTCGTACGCTTTATCCTATATTTCATTTTGATGTTAGTAAACATAACGAGCGAGCTGTAGACAGCACAGCGGATATTGAAATTACCTGGACACTTGGGGCGGTTCCAGTAGCGCCGTTATACGTATACGCATTAGTGATTAGTGATAGATTTATCACGGTAGATTCTATTGGAGGTAAAATGACAGTTCAAGTTTAATCTACAGTTGTTATATAAAATGGCAAAGTATATTGTAAAAGAAGTGTATTTGACTGATGGCCAAGTTAAAAAATTAGTAGCTGCTACTGCAAAGCGAGAACAGGTATCATTAAAAATCAATCCTAATATTTCTGATGGTGTTTTAACAAAATTAATGCTAACAAAAAATCAAGTAAAAAAGTATGATCGTAAAAAAACTTTTGTTTTAAATTTGAGTGCTGCACAAATGACAGCGATGGCAAAAGAAGGTGGTTTTCTTGGTCCGGCATTATCAGTATTAACTAGTACAATAATACCTAAACTTTTGCCGGTGTTGGGAACATTAGGACTAGCAGCAGCGTCTGGAGCAATATCTGGCGCAACGAAGAAAGCAGTCGAAGGTAATGGTATCATTCGTGGAAGTGGAATAAAAAAATTGTAAATTTTATGTAAATAATATATTATAATGCCACAAAAGAAAAAGAAATCACCAACAACAAAAAAAAAGAAAGTAATAAAAACAAAATCACCAACACCAAAGTGCAAATGCATATGCAATCAAACAAAACAAGGAGGAATTATTCCATTCGCTCCACTTTTGGCGGGACTAGCGGGAAGTCTGCTGCCAAATCTTTTAGGAATCGGACGTGGTCTAACATTACCAGGAACTCGTCGACCCCGTTGAGTAATTTTGATATCATTGATAAGTTAAAAGCGGTTCCTGGATTTCACGGAGTTTATTCTAAAGATGAGCTCGCAGCAATAAAATCACCATCTGCTGTAAGTTCATGTGTTATTAATATACAAGATTTTAATGACGGATCTGGTACGCATTGGGTAGCAGTTTATAATAATAATTATTTTGACTCGTTTGGACTTCCTCCAAGCGATGTAATAAAAAAGTATATGAAAAAAAAATTTACAAAAGTATATTATTCGTCAAATCAACTCCAACCTGTTGGAACGTCTGCTTGTGGATATTATTGTATTATGTTTATCCGACAGATGAGCAGAAATCTTAATTTTTTAAAATTTATTTTACAGTTTGATAAGCAACCTTCTCACGCTAATGATGAGATCGCAATTAATTTTATCTAAACTTATAAGTATAATAATGTCAACATACTGTCTCAAGTGTAAAACTAAAACAGAAGGTATTAATGAAACAACAGAAAAAACAAAAAACAACAGGATAATATTAAAAAGTATTTGTGCAATCTGTGGAAAAAGAAAAAATACATTTTTAAAGAAAACGTCCCCAGCGATAGTATCTCCAGCGACGTCGCTAGGATCTGGTTATCCTAATATTATTTTAGTCGACGACTAAAAATATAGAATGATATGCAACTGTGATTCTGACAGAGATTTGTGTATTGAGCAAAATAAAATTGTCGCATACTGTCAATGTTGTAACAACAGAGAAATAATAGGGTCAGGTATAGATATACATAAACTAATTGGAAAATTGCCAAAACCAAAAGGCGGTTGGACATTGCCAGGGCATCGGTATACTGGTCCGTGGAATCCGCTAGACCAACAACTAGATGAAAACGACAGTCCGTTGCCAGGCCAAGAGCCTTACAATCAAGTGGATGCAATAGCAATGCGTCATGATATCTGTTATCGTGATCATGAAAAATCAAAATTAGATTGTGATAAAGTAATGTTAGACGAATTACGTGATATGAAGCCAACAAATCTACGAGAACGTTTTGATAGAAAATTTGTTCAGGGAATAATTGGAGCAAAATATAAACTTGGACTCGGAGAGTCTCGTCAATCACCTCACGATCGGGGAAATAAAGTATATGATGATCTTGCAGTCGAACTACACAGACCTAAAAAAAAAAGTTCCAACGACGTAAAGTTGTCGCTAATGGTGTAGATGATATCTGGGCAATAGATTTGGTGGATGTATCCAATCTAGCTCAGTTTAACGTTGGCGCTGATGGCGCTCCAAAAAGGTATTTGTTTAATGTTATAGACGTTTTTAGCAAATACGCTTTCAGTATACCTGTTTCGGATAAGACAGGAACTTCAATGACCGATGCGCTAAAGCAGATAATAACAAGCACAGAAAGAAAACCAAACAAAATCTGGACTGATCATGGATCTGAGTTTTTTAACAAAAAGTTTGAACAGTTTCTAGAACAAAATAATATAAAAAGGTATGTTACAGGAAATGAGGGTAAAAGCGTTGTTGTTGAGAGATTTAATCGCACGCTAAACGAGAAAATACACAAACATATGACAGCTAAAAACACCAACAGGTACATCGATGACCTTTCTCAAATCGTAAGCGAATATAATAACACGAAACATCGAACCATCAAACTACACAAATTACATAACGATTACCCTTTCTGTGCGGAATCGATGGTAATAGATTTTAGTTTGTTATCAAAAGAACAACAAGCGTTAGCATCACCAAGGCAACATTCCATGGTCAAGAAACTAGTACCAAATTTACTTGATAAGAAAAATTACGTTTTGCATTACAAAGTTTTAAAACAAGCAGTCGATGCTGGTCTTGTGTTGAGAAAAGTTCATCGTGTACTAAAATTTAATCAGTCGCCGTGGATGAGAGGTTATATTAACTCAAACACTTCAAAAAGGGCTGCAGCGAAAACAGAGTTTGAGAAAAACTTTTTTAAACTGATGAACAATTCCGTTTTTGGTAAGACGATGGAGAATATTAGGAAACGTGTAAATATTGAAATAGTTAATGATGTCAATCGCAGAAACAAACTTGTGTCAGACGATGATTTTGTGAGCATGAAAATATTTAATGAAAATCTTGTTGCAACAAAAAGAAAAAACAAATCTAAAACTAAACAAGCCGATCTATGTTGGAGCTGCCGTGTTAGATTTATCAAAGTGGCTGATGTACGATTTTCATTATAATTTTGTTAAAAATCAGTGGCCGGCTAGTAGATTATTGTTTACTGATACTGATTCGCTCGTATATGAAATCGAATGCGAGGACATCTATCAGGACATGTACAATAATCGACATCTGTTTGATCTTTCCGATTATCCACGTGACAGTAAATTCATGACGACACAAATAAAAAGGTTATTGGTAAGTTTAAAGATGAAATGAACTCAAGCGCTATCAAATACTTTATCGGATTACGCAGCAAAATGTATGCCGTATTGCTAGATAATAATAAAATAACGAAAAAAGCAAAAGGTCTGCCTCATGATTTTGTTAAAAGTTTATGAAATTTGATGACTACAGGTATGCGCTTGATGGTGGTGTTAGTTTTATGAGAGCTATGGCAATTCGAACTAATCATCATAAACTCGAAACAGATGTTATTATCAAACGTGGATTGTATAATTTTGATGACAAACGCTATTGTGAAAATGGGTAGATACATTTGCTCTTGGGTATTTTCATGTCGACATTATCTTTTCCAAAATTTTATCTAAACTTATAAAATAATGTTTGAAAATTTGACAATGACAAATAGCTACAATAGTAACATCAAATATATCAAATGATGGACGGTAAACAATTGACAGTTGAATTTAATAATGAAACATCAGGTATATGTTTTAATGGAACACATGACAAGTTAAAACTTTCGCTCATCAGATCTGATAACAGCGAGTATTTCAATTATCTCGAACAATTGTATCAAAAGTTGCTAGCGGAATTTAAAAACTTTCACAGCCCCATTAGCCAACAAAAATATACTAAACTCACAATTGATCTCGATCGGTCAAAGGATATTTTATCGACAAAAAATATCCTCTGAACAAACCAGAAATAAAAGATTTGTTTGAGTCCCATCGCTGTGTGAGCGGTAAAGTAAAATTTAGTATCTATAATCGTGATAGTGAAATATTTTTAATATCAACAGTTGAAACATTAATCATTGGTAATGAATTTAAAATAATATCATTTTCATTCTAATGCTAGTTTAATTTCCGCCTTGTTAACTGAAACGTTAATAGGTGTGGGATGTACAGTTTAAAACCCTCATTTGTTATTGATAAAACCCTCATTGGTAATATTTATACTTGTCTTTAGAATAAAATATTCCACACATAAGTGTTCTCAAAAACCCACTTCTGTTGACCTATACTACTGAGGTAGAAGAAATGTTGTGTAGAGTTTGAATTTGATGGGATGTGAGTTCACATTATGTTTTCTCTATGGAAAACCAAGTGACCTAATTTTGATTGGTAAGTGCTAAAGGACTGTTGATCTGGAAATGCCTATTAAAACTCGTTCTGTTTTAAAAATTGAGCCTTGCAGTGGTTAAGTTAATAAAGAATGTTTACCTGAGAATTATTTTCTGTTAAACAACGGTTTTAGTAGAGTCATTTAGTTGTATTAAGTTAAGAGGATTTAAATTTGCTTTATTTATTTACTTATTCATTAGAATTTACAAGGTGTCATAAACTTAAAATTTTTAAATATTTGGGAAATTACTGGAAATTAAATTTAAAGACATTTGGATTAAACATTTACCATACATCAGACTGTAAGCATATCAAACTATTTCCAGACTATTGGCAATATCAGAACAATTTATTTAAATTCGTTCGGAACATCACTGGAACAAGTCAATGCTTTTGGAATTGTGGTAGAACCTTTTATGGCTATTTAGGACTTAATTCACCATGCTGTAAATTATTTTTAATCTGTTCTTTTTATTTTCAGGGGGAAAACTAACATGTTGAATATTTTTTTTAAATGTTGGTTTCATCCCTTTCTGTTACATCGTTTAAATCAAGAGTCATAACATTACCACAGTTACATAGCGTAAATTTAATTTGAGGTGTATCACTGTATTTAATAGTTCTATGCGTTTCCTCGAAATATTCAGGAAAAAAATAACATAAAAGGTAGCAATGAATCGAATACAAAAAGTAACTTTCCGTTTCACGAAATTATAACTTTGTGAAAATTACAAGCACGTCCTTTTTGTTTCATCCACACATGTAAAATTTCAAATACATAAACATACATACACACAACACACACAACACAAATGAAAATTAAATCAAGTATTCCGTATTGCTTACAATTCTGAAGGGTCTCTTTTAAGATGTCGTTTTGGTATTCCTTAATAGGACTTTTTTAATCGTGATTACGTACATGTAACATAGTTTCAGGACGATCAGATGTATTTGTTGTGTAAGCTGCAAAATCGGACTTTAGGGATTTTCTTTGCACCTTGTCCACAGGATCAAATATTTTATTAAAATAAATTTTTCATCAGTGTCGCCGTCATTACTATCAATGTGAATACTCAGAGACATAATAATAATAATATAATAATAATAATAATAATAATTATAATAATGCCAAATAATAATAATAATAATATTTTAATGTGCATTAATAGTTTATTAAGTAGTATTAGTTTTAATACAGTTTGCATGTCAGAGCGAAATTCATTCTCAAGAGGTGTAAAATGTTTTGGGTGGAATATAAACGTCTAGTTTCACTTTAATTTCTGTTAAATGATACAATACTTCTGAAATTGACAGCCCTCTTTCAAGAGCAAAAGCTGCAAGCGTCAAAATGACAGTTCGTTTTGAGAACGATTGTGTTGGCGACACAATGCAGCATTTTTTACGCGATGTGTTTTGTCTTGGGTTTTTTTTTCTCCTTCATATAAGTAAATAAATGCCATTTTCGCTAGTAACCTTCATTCCCATTTGAGATATAATGATGAAAACCCCGAATATTCTAACTATTATAAAATTTACAGCTAACGTCAAATTAAAATAGTTGAGCATAACATTTGCTCTGGGAATCTTTGGTTTACGAAATGGAATTAGGAATTAAATGTCTATAATTAGTTTTAATTTATAGCAGGCAATATATTAGTTATCATACCAATTTGGTTTCAAATAATAAACGAAAGCGTTTAATTTCGCAAACCAATTCTCACTTCGACAAACAAAATCATCTGTCGCATGCCGAAGTTCGAATTCTCAATAAAAAATGACAGTTGGCAACACTTTAAAAAATAACTTGAAAAAAAAAAGCTGTCTAACATAATTATTAAAATAACGCTAATAATAATTGTTGAAAAGTTCATACAGACTGAGTAACCTAAAGAATCACCAATAATAATAAAATTGTAAATTAATTATTAATATCGCTTGCAAATATTCGTTTATAAAACAAATTTTTGTGCAACAACATTGAAGATTAATATGAAACAGCACTGAAATTGATGACTTTTTTTTATTTTGATGTCAGTAGTGAATGGGGGTACTATAGCGACAATGGAAGTTATCATTAAAATATGGCCCGCGGCACTTTGGCGACAAGATTTTTGGCGACAAATGGCACAGCCGTGCCTTTATAGCGACAATGGGAATTTTGTATTAGCACAACCTGGGTTTGTATAGCGACAAGAGAAATGGCCCAGGTGGCATGACGTCACGGTACTGAAGACTTGTCAACAGTGTAGGTGGCGCTCACCAGTTATTATGTACTTTTGAGAGAGTGATGTATGTAAGATGAAGTTGTTTGCATTTTAAACATGCACAGTGCAGAGAATGTTGGCATACCTATATACTACTTTCATGTAATGTGGATGAAATTTCTTTGGATATTGTACTTTTGGAAATTTTAAATGATCTTGGGACACTGCTAACTAAAATGACTGCTCCCTTGTGCTCCAAAAATCAACCTAAATTTGTCTAAAGTACACTATTCTTGGCAGCTATTAAAATATGGAAAATGAATTTTGCCAAACTAGATAATACCAGCTTCTAAAAGTGCAATGACTGAATTACCAAATACATAAAATGTAAAAAAAAATAGTTATCGGCTATTTTTTTTTAACAATTTACCTCTTAAGTTCGAGAAGTGAAAATGAACAAGTAGAACTATCACTTTTTTGAAAGATGCGCATCTTGAATAAGGCCAAGCTGTATATTCTCTAACCCATATTACACCCATCAATCATACATCAAAGTAAAGGGAATTAAAGGTTCTTTGAACAGTACCTAAGATATACAAAGTCTCTTTAAAATATACAGTATAACTAGTGAGGAAACCGGGGAAACTCTTTTACTTTAAAATTCTAACCCTGTGCTAAATACGAAACTGTAGACCGCCACCTTAAAAACAAATATAAACATTTATGAAATTATTTTTCTTATTTTCATATTATTATGTATGATGTTCTGAGTAAAATGGTACATTAACAATGATTTTATTCATGAAAATAAGCTAATTATGCTTATTTTTGCTCTAGCATACATAATTTGATATGAGGCATGTTTGGGTGAGTAGTGACCTTCATTATGGGGAAATTAGAAGTCTTAGAATATAGGAATAAAGTCAACTTAAATTGAAAAATGTTGCATTAAGTAAAAGAAATCCATAGTGAAAATGTTTTATTTCATTTATTTGCAATGAAATTAAAAAAATAAATGATAACAAAGCAAATTTGCTTTCTTCCATATCAAAGAATTAGTTAATATTTACCCTTTGACCTTTGACCTTTATGAACCTCACCTGTTATATCCCTTTTATAACTGTAAAATTTATTGTTGACATCTCAGGAATAAATATGGCTAGTTTCATGTTCCTGTCTATCAGCATAACACTGGTTGCTATGTTGACAAAATGCAATGCGCATTTTTAAAATAGTTCACTTTTTATCATAAGGAGGGGGGGCTGTACCGGTTTAAGACTCTGACTCTAATAAATGCTGTTCTGAGGGGGGAAATACATGACAATTATTACAAAGGACTATTTTGATGCTTGCGACTTAAATATTTCAGTCATACAATCAAATTAAATCATACAATAATAATACCTATATTCTCTTTATGGTGGCGCTCACCAGTTATTATGTACTTTTGAGAGAGTGATGTATGTAAGGTGAAGTTGTTTGCATTTTAAACATGCACAGTGCAGAGAATGTTGGCATACCTATATACTACTTTCATGTAATGTGGATGAAATTTCTTTGGATATTGTACTTTTGGAAATTTTAAATGATCTTAGGACACTGCTAACTAAAATGACTGCTCCCTTGTGCTCCAAAAATCAACCTAAATTTGTCTAAAGTACACTATTCTTGGCAGCTATTAAAATATGGAAAATGAATTTTGCCAAACTAGATAATACCAGCTTCTAAAAGTGCAATGACTGAATTACCAAATACATAAAATGTAAAAAAAGTTATCGGCTCTTTTTTTTTTACAATTTACCTCTGAAGTTCGAGAAGTGAAAATGAGCAAGTAGAGCTAGCACTTTTTTGAAAGGTGCACATCTGGAGTAAGGCCAAGCTGTATACTCTCTAACCCATATTACACCCATCAATCATACATCAAAATAAAGGGAATTAAAGGTTCTTTGAACAATACCTAAGATATACAAAGTCTCTTTTAAATAACCAGTATAACTAGTGAGGAAACCCGGGGAAACTCTTTTTCTTTAAAATTTTAACCTATGCTAAATACGAAACTGTAGAGCGCCACCTTAAAAACAAATATAAACATTTATGAAATTATTTTTCTTATTTTCATATTATTATGTATGATGTTCCAAGTAAAATGGTACATTAACAAAGATTTTATTCATGAAAATAAGCTAATTATGCTTTTTTTTTGCTCTAGCACACATAATTTGATATGAGGCATGTTTGGGTGAGTAGTGACCTTCATTATGGGGAAATTAGAAGTCTTAGAATATAGGAATAAAGTCAACTTAAATTGAAAAATGTTGCATTAAGTAAAAGAAATACATTGTGAAAATGTTTTATTTCATTTTTTTGCAATGAAATTAAAAAATAATGATAACAAAGCAAATTTGCTTTCTTCCATATCAAAGAATTAGTTAATATTTACCCTTTGACCTTTGACCTTTATGAACCTCACCTGTTATATCCCTTTTATAACTGTAAAATTTATTGTTGACATCTCAGGAATAAATATGGCTAGTTTCATGTTCCTGTCTATCAGCATAACACTGGTTGCTATGTTGACAAAATGCAATGCGCATTTTTAAAATAGTTCACTTTTTATCATAAGGAAGAAGGGGCTGTACCGGTTTAAGACTCTGACTCTAATAAATGCTGTTCTGAGGGGGAAATACAGAACAATTATTACAAAGGACTGTTTTGATGCTTGCGACTTAAATATTTCAGTCATACAATCAAAATTAAACCATACAATAATAATACCTATATTCTCTTTATGGTGGCTGTCACCAGTTATTATATACTTTTGAGAGAGTGATGTATGTAAGGTGAAGTTGTTTGCATTTTAAACATGCACAGTGGAGAGAATGTTGGCATACCTATATACTACTTTCATGTAATGTGGATGAAATTTCTTTGGATATTGTACTTTTGGAAATTTTAAATGATCTTGGGACACTGCTAACTAAAATGACTGCTCCCTTGTGCTCCAAAAATCAACCTAAATTTGTCTAAAGTACACTATTCTTGGCAGCTATTAAAATATGGAAAATGAATTTTGCCAAACTAGATAATACCAGCTTCTAAAAGTGCAATGACTGAATTACCAAATACATAAAATGTAAAAAAAGTTATCGGCTCTTTTTTTTACAATTTACCTCTGAAGTTCGAGAAGTGAAAATGAGCAAGTAGAGCTAGCACTTTTTTGAAAGGTGCACATCTGGAGTAAGGCCAAGCTGTATACTCTCTCTAACCCATATTACACCCATCAATCATACATCAAAATAAAGGGAATTAAAGGTTCTTTGAACAATACCTAAGATATACAAAGTCTCTTTTAAATAACCAGTATAACTAGTGAGGAAACCCGGGGAAACTCTTTTTCTTTAAAATTTTAACCCTATGCTAAATACAAACTGTAGAGCGCCACCTATCTATCTTCATCCAATTTTCATTCAGACTTTTCAAAGTCTTTTTTCTTCTTTTGGTTTTCTTTCTCTTTCTTTTTTTGCCCAGAAGAAAAAAATTTTCTTACCACTCTTCTTCCAGTATTTGTTTGATAAAACCGCATTTCTTCATATATTGATCTGCATTTTTTCACAAAATCCCACTTGTTAAATGAAGATGTCTTCCATATAGCATCTCACTTGGATGCGGATCAATGAAAGAATCTGTTTCAAGGTTCCCACTTTGATCAGATTTTGAATTGACGATTCCTCGTATTTTGTCTGCTTCTTCTATGGTTATCAATTGTAACTGATAAACTGGTTACTCTTATTAGTTTGTTTATCAAGTCCTCAGTAATTGTTTAACTTCCATTAGCCATTGGTTAAGTTTGTCCAGTTCGTGCACTCCATCCACGAACCAATACCAAGTATCTATTAACTGAGTTAAATAGCTCTAGACTTCCAGTCATCATTTGTAATTCTGTGTAGAATGGCACGAATGGTGAAACACTAGGGTTTTATAAATACGTTAAAGCACGGGACTGAATGAAATCATCCCTTAAACTCTCTTCACATATGAATATTCTCCATCTCAATCAACGTAAAGAAAGTACAAAAACACACCCTATACCTTTCTCATCAACGAAAGAGATAAGCATAAAACCCAAAATTTATACCATTTCAACAAAAAAAGAGAAAAATAAAATAACACAAAACGTTCTCTATACCATCTCATCAACTGAAAGAGAAGCATAAAACCAAAATATACCACTCTCATCAACGAAAGAGAAGCATAAAACCCAAAATAGACCATCTCATCAACGAAAGAAAAGCACAAAAACACACACCTTATACTATCCCTCATCAACGAAAAGAGAGCACAAAAAGCACACCCTATACCATCGTTCATCAACGAAAGATCGAAGCATTAAAACCCCAAATATACCATCTCATCAATGAAAGAAGAAGCACAAAACCCAAAATATAAATCCCCATCTCATCACCCTTGTCCAACGAAGGCACATTGAGTCTTTTAAGCACAAATCATACCCTACACCATCTCATCAACGAACGCGAATGTAAACACACACACACACACACACATTTTTATTGAAGTGAGTGTTTATAGTTACACTTCACTATATTCACACAAGTTGGCAAAATGGTAAATTGAAAAGTATTTCTTTTCTAGAGATTTGGTTAGCCCTGAAAAGGGCTGTTTCTTTTTTAAACTCCAAAGACACCTGGCTAATGCTGACATCTTCCAGGACGAGCACCGCACACACATCGTCGGCTCCAGTCATTCTCCCAATTTATTGCTCTGACCTGCAGAGCAAACGGAGCTTGAGTGGCTTCACTATCCCACTCCTCCGTTTGTGGAATAGTGAAGACCTGCTGAACCTCTTGTCTTCGTGGCCAGAGTCGGGGATGAATAACTGGTCTCTGCGGTGTAACTGCTGCTGCTGCTGCTGCTGATGGTGGAGGTGTCCTCACCTCAGGTAGCACCTCACACACGAGTTTTACTATGGGGTGCAGCAAGATCCCTCGTTGGTTCTCTATCTCCTCCACTTCTTTCTGTCTGGCTTCTTCTGTGTTCGTCTTGACTTTATTTCAGCTTGCTAAACAGAGAATGTGCTATCTGCAAAAAAGAAGAAAAACAATTACTATTAACAAATGTTTTCAAAGCAAATGCAATGAACAGGTCTCAAATTTTTCATAAATTTTCATGTAGCCAGAAGACCAGTAGATTGAGAAATTTACTTCTCCTACTATATCTTCACTAGTCCATCCCAGAAACAATGCCTGATAATCCAGAAGTACAAATCTTGCTTTAATAAGAAACCAATTTGCAAGTCTACTTGAAAATATTCATCTGCATGTTCACATTAAAAAGGAAAAGGGTTGTATAGAAATATTCAAAAAGGAATGAGTAAATTTGATTTCAAAAGCCTTTCATACTTAAAAAAAATGACAAAAACAACAAAGACTTCACTCACAAGTCAATATAATTTTAAAAAACTACACATATGATTTAAGGCAATAATTGTTTTTGTACTTTGTTGAAAACAAGGTGAAAATATATTATGATACCTGTATCATGCATTTTCACTACTGATATATTATCTATATGAACCTGGGAACTGACTATGTGTCCATGATGGCTAATCTATTTTGGACAGAATGGATAATCATAATAGGGATTTTGATAATTATGGCACTCTCTTTACAAGTCTGGTTTACTGTCCTAAATTACAACATAAACCTAATAAAGCCAATATTGTTCTGAAATATGCCAAGTCAAAATTTGTCTAACCCTCTAGGAACCAACTGAATCTTGCAGCTTTATACAATTAGCTCCAAGAAACCTTGGTCATCATCTGATCATTCAGTGGCAAAATTTACCCTTGGTAGCATATGACTGACAACAATTGATACTTTAAAGTGTCTTGTTTACAATTACTAACACTAGAAGCAAAATGAGAAACTGACATAAAGGGTTGATGCACAACAAAACCTACTTTAATGTCAAATAATATCTTTCCTTGCCTGTGCATGGAAATGCATAATGTTTTCCCTCTAATAAGACCCTTCTTCAAAAAAAAGGACATTGCATGCTGCACCAAAACTTTATCATTTTGTTATCCTCGCATATGGCAAACATCTCTTTACACACAAAGGAGAGCAATCTTATTAAAATGAAACTTCTGTTCTTTAAAACAGCAGAAAAAAAATTCTATTTAAATTCTACATCAAAATAATATTATCAAGAGACTACCATTTGACAAGCTGGCATTTTATTTGGCTACAAATAATTCTTTTACAATGAATTTTACCAAGGATGAGGATGAATGTACAGACATGCACATTGCCAAGATAAGCTTGACATTAATCATATTAACAGGATCCTAATCTATCATCTATAACATTTAAATACTGTAAAAGAGAGAAAGTGTGATGCTATGATAAATCTGATCGCTACAACCAATGCTCCAAAACTATCAAAAAAAAAGGATACCAATGCCCATATTGAACAACCTTTATTAACCAAAGTTATGTCCTTTCAACTATCTCAACTGACGAGAACCCTACCTAGCTATAATTTATGATGCTGAAGAAACCAGAGTGACAGCATAAACTCTCCTAAGATCCTATTATTCAAGTAATTTAGTTAAAAACATCACTCATTTAACTCCTTAAATTCAACTTAAATGGAGGCCAAAATGAGCTGTCAAGACAAAAGTAATCATGCTAAACATGAGAAACTTCTATTGAGGATTTTCTGTAAGTATAAATACTGCAAAAAAGCACATCCCCATACTTCTACAACAAATTTTCACAAATGGTAGGAAGTTTCATCTAACCACAAGACCTCATTCTTCATAAAACTTACTATCTAGGTACTATGGCCCTGATATTATCATGTATAAAGATCTGTGCTTACCAATCCATAGTTCATTGTTTTCTGTAATTTTTCTGTTTGTCTTTTCCAACTTAACAACACTGATTCCAAAAAAACAAGTTGTCACAACTATAGCAAAAACATGTACATTATCGAGGCATCAATAATTGTGAACATTTTGCTCACACTAATTTAATCAGGTCTATTCCAGAACTGTCTAGTGGGGAGTAGGGGTGGGGCAATTCTTCATTTCTCATGAGGGGGTCAGCAAACTAAACAATGATTTGACTTGCAAATGATAAGTGTGATTTTCATGTAATATTTTGAATTTCTGAAGCAATGTTCTTGAATGTTGTGTGAATCCTGCAATGATGCATATAGAATACTACCTGTATAATGTCCCCAGCCTTAACCATTTTTCCTTATAATGTATGATCCAGATAATATTTACTTGGACAGAATATGTGTTCCCAGAGAGTCTAAATATTATAAATGTAACTGTAATACACGTCACTAGAAAGTGTTGTACAATCAGCCAAAACAATAAAATGTTCAATGCTATTAACATTTCTGATAGAGAAATTGACTTACACAATGGTCTACACACTGAAGAAAATCAAACAGCTCCTCTGTGCAAGTTTCTGATGTCCCTGGCGTGTTATTAACTCTTTCAGTACACTCATCTAACCTGTCTCTGTACTTCTTACATTCTGACTTCTCCTGGCAGTTTTCTCTAACAGCAACCATAGGATCCTAATTTTAAAAAAAACAAATAAAAAACAATACATTGATCTTTTCCCTCCATGAAAAGAGTATGAAGTTTTCAAAAACAATACAGCATGGCCGAATAAAAAAGGAACTTTTACGAGTCAAGCTTCTTTTACATTACACAGTATATAATATCAACATGTGTACAATGCAAAGTTATTGTCTTAAAATTTTATTTCACTTTTATGTAAAATAATTTTTTTCATTGAGGAAAGTAATCCAAGTCTGGACAATTGATATTTTAGAACTCCACTTGTCCTTGGCTAGTTTGACAATTTCTTTTCCCTATTGAACACTGATAATCTATAAATCCTCTTCAACATTTGTCATATCTTTTTCTTTGAAATTACACTATTTCTGAGAGCATAAAAAGATGATTCTTAGAAAACAAATGAGACAAGAACACTGCAGTTGAGACATTATTCAAGCTTTGGACTCAGTTGATTCTAACATCAATATTAATCTCACCTGTAATTCTTCCTCTTCCACTGCAGGAGCCTTAGCCTGGAAAATAATAAATATAGGCAAATTAAAAAGTTTCAATAAAACCTTAGCACAAAGTTTTTACATGGTTATGTTGATCATTCCCAATGTCTAAGAGAAATCAAGTGTTACAGAATTCTATTAGGTTCATACTTCTTCAACCTAATTAAGTAGAAACTTACTCAAGGGGTTAAGGAAACAAAGCAATGGATAAACCTTAATAAAAAGTGCAACAAATATTTTCTATCACTGCAACCTTGACCCCGAGGTCTTATTAGCTTTAAAAGATTCATTCCATACATAAATAAAACTGATTAAGAGGTTTAGGATTATAAACAATGGCATAAAAACTTCAATAAAAACCCAAACACAACTTTTCTATCACTGTGACCTATATTGCTGGGTCAAAGAAGCCAGCAAGCATGTCATGGAATGAATTGCTTTAGCTTCCTTATGATTCATTCCTAGTATAAAGAAAATGGTAATTAAAGTGGTTTAAGAAATATAACCAATGAAATAAAATAAAAACCTTAATGCAAATCATCTGTTAACTAACCATGACTCCAATTTTTAAGATGCTAGTGAGCATGTCATACAATGAATTGTCGATGTCCTTGATTCTTAATAATTCTGCACTTAAAGAAACTACTTGTGTTACTACCATCAGAAAAGTGACTTATATGTCTTGCTTCCCCCACAAACATAAACAAGGGCTTGACAATAAAAACAAGCTACCAGTAGACCTGTGTTTGGGGTAATTGATGTTTGACAGAACATAACGTTATTAAAGTTGGACAATGGAGTTTTTCTAGGGCAAAACAAATATGAATTTTTTATTATTTACCTCCTTCTATTGCATTTTGTTCCTTTTCTGGAGCTCTTGTTCCAAATCCAAACTAATTATTCCCTCCTCCTGGAGGGAGGAAGGCAGAATTAAAAACAACACAAACCTAGACTGAATCCTGTCAGAGCCAATATACAAAATATCATCCTCTTTTGACTTGGACCTTGAGTACAGGACATTAGAGTGGAATGGACATAAGAAATCTTTGAAACAGTTCTAGGCATATATTGCACAATTCAATTAATTACCCCCCAAGAGAACATACAAGTATTAGCAGCATTAATGCATGTGTCTGATACCATTGCATTACAGGATTGACCAGTTAGAAGGGAAGCTGACAGCATCAGTAAATCTGGTATAAGCAGAAAACTGCTGCATTTAACCTTGGCAGGAGTATTCACTAGTGTAAGCAGGTACAGTATTTTCACACCTTGCTGTTTTTACCCCCCCCCTCATTCCGACCAATTTTGAAAATGAATATAACCATTACCAACGAGTCAGGACACACAAGAATACACAAAACTATGTAATTTTATTCATCAATTTATAATTTGTAACTGAACTACTGCCAGGGGGTCCCCAAAGGCCAACTTAATGGTGTTTCAAACCAAACAGGATCCATGCCTGAATGTGCATTATAAGTGGGTTCATGGGTTGTCCAGGTGTGAGACTGAGGGTTTCAAATGAAGCTACTTTTACTGAAAACAATAATTCCATGTGGAAACAATTTGGCACACCTTAAAATCTTTTCTTAATCAAAATTTTTTCAACAATTTACTCAAAAATGGTTTCAGTTTCAATTTTATCACAAAATTCCTTATAAAATTTTTATCACTAAAAAACTAAATCTTTTTATATAGAAACTGACGAATCCTGTAGCATATATTGTCTGACAGCGTGATATTATAAGAATTGTATTTGGATAATGTTGTTCAGGTAACTGAAACATACATGTAGACACGCAACAAGGGAAAGGAGGAGGAAGTTCTGGTGGCTAATGAAATTTAGCATTACCATCTTCAACATGGTGGTTAGGAAAATGTAACATTCGCTCGATATGGCGAATATGGAAAATATTAAGTTTGAGTGGCTGTAGGCTTATGGGAATTTAACCAAACGTTTGTGCCACTATTGGCAAGCAGCTGACCGAAAACAGATGGCGACCAATTTCTGGTGGTGCGGGTGGGTAGGCCCTCATCAAAGCCC
Organism: Potamilus streckersoni; assembly: GCA_016746295.1. Classification (NCBI taxonomy): domain Eukaryota; kingdom Metazoa; phylum Mollusca; class Bivalvia; order Unionida; family Unionidae; genus Potamilus; species Potamilus streckersoni. The sequence goes on along the minus strand of JAEAOA010000324.1, from coordinate 1,374,906 downwards.
TGTTTTGCAAACTTGGGGCTACAAAAATGTTTGTGTAAGCCAAGTAGTGTTGACTCCTTCAACTATCCAAAGTCCAATCCGAGGCTTGAATAGATGAGTACGCAACCTAGGTGTGGGGAGGGCAGACCGAAAAAAAATGGCAGCAAATTTATCTGACTCAAAACAATAGCAAAAGGAATTACCTGCGATCACGTTGAATGGCATTGAATATCTCTTAAATCTTGGGTAATTGTTATATATGTTTTCATTGCAAATGTTAGATAGCTAAGTACGAACTTTAAGAGAGGATTTTTCTTTTTTCCTTGCAATTCTTGGATTGATAAGCGAGAAAAGGTAGCTTTCACTTTTCTATCGAAAGTTTGTATGTACTCATTATCACTTCGACCACTGTCACACTTACGAATATACGATAAAAATAATTTGTATGAGCATACGCCTACTGAACAGACATACAAACATTAAACATACACACGCGTTTAGACTGTATAATTTATTTATCTAATATTTATATCAAGTTGATTGCTCTTCAGAGTATACAAGAATCAATTTCTTGCTGTGTAAATTGCAGCGAGTTATAATGCATTCAACTACCTGACCAGGGTAATGTATGAAAAGCTGGGAAACTGCGTGTTATTAAAAGCGAATTGGTATTTTAACGCATACACGCGACCAGGGTAATATCTAAATTTTTAGTATAATTGAAATCCGGGAAATTTGCTGAAGATGAAAAAAATACCTTACGTTACTTGATATACTGGTATGTTTTTTTTTACATAATTTTGATGAAGCTAAATTAGTAATACAATTTGTAACAAGCTGTACTAAATGTGGATGAGTATGACAATATTTTCCAGGGGCTTTAATATATTTAAATTTTCTTATTTCACCGGTTTCTAGATTGATTGATTTAATTGGCTTAGATGTATTTGTGTTTTCCGGTTATTCCAAGTTTACTATCCTACCTTCGTATGATTGCTTGAAGATTTCCAAGATGGTTATCATTCCTATAGGAGTTGATATGGTCGAGAACAAAATTATTGTCTATCTCACCATTAGTAAATAAATCTGCGATATTGGATTTTCTGTTTTCACTGACCGGAAATTCTTATATAGATCATCATGTAGACTACGTTACCGATATTTCCAACAGATTTTTTGAGACAACAGTTTGTGATGATCCCAGATCTGCTAGATTCGTAATTAACGAATATCGATGATTCTTAAATTCATCAAGATTAATCTCTTTTTCAATTTGTTTCATTTGCATAGTTTTCTATTCTTCTGACATAACATTAGTTTTCAGCAGAGGATTTCTTCTCGAGATAATCTTTGGCGTCTTTTAATTTTTATATCATCACTCATCCGAAGCGTTTTGTTTCTCGTAATATTGCTTATGCGCTCAATATTTTCGTCAACTGCAAGACACACATAACTGGGTCTTTCACTTTTCCCCGACTCCACACTTCAGACATAACTGTGGTCCAACACTGCCACGGCTAACACTAGCCATGTGCTATCCACAGTACTCTCGACGACAGTTTTTTCCACATGGTGTGACTAATCCCATCATGAACCATTGACAACTATTTTTGTCTGATGCATACTGTATTATTTGATAAAGTCCAATTGAAGAAAATAATGTTCTTAAATATAATAATGACTAACTTTAATATTGCAAAACAACTGCAAGAATAGTATTTTAGTTTGACGAGAATAAAACCAGCTTTCCTAAGGTCGAAAATTGCACATAGAACACTTATAGACTGAGAAAAAAATCGTTATTAACTGCGAGTGAAATTGAGATATTGACAAAAATTGAACCAAAGAAGAGTAGAGGCACGTGTTTTGAACGAAAAAGGTAAAGATTATCTGACACTGAACCACAACACAATACTAGATTTGATCTAGATAGATTAACCAGGGATAAGTAACAAATACCATTTGAACTACAGTTGCATGATTTTATCAAACAAGCAAAGAACGAATGTATCAACGACGGTAAGTCTCAAGTTTTATTTTTCAACATTTAAGATTGTAGGCGGTGGAACATTTACTGATTCCATACCCGCACATTTTGTCAACCATTGGGATGCTGTTTCGAGACTAACAAACGCTAAAACGCCAATATGAGTCAAAACGCTCAATAAGAGATCGTCCATCACTTATGTAAATGGTGTTTCAATGCGTGAAAAGGGTCAGTTATAAGTAGTATTAGAAAACCAGGTTTTCAACTCACTTTGTTTTTTTACCCTCCAAACAAGTATAAATTATAGTCCTAAATTATCCCCCACCCCACCCCCTTTTTTTCCAAAATAAAACAGGGTTTTGACTCACCCTCCCCCACCTCTTTTTTTCCCCCTACTACTACCTGTAAACAGGTATTTTGTAACCAAACAAAACAACAGGTGTTGGAATGCGATAAGCTCTTTACACAGAGGTGACTAATTTGTTAGAACAGCGCATGTGTGGAATACAATTATTCTAAAGACGGCAAACGGGTTTTACCACAAGATAACAGGATGAAAATTAAACTGTGCATTAGAATGTTTCAGTTAACAAGGTGGAAATTAAACTAGCATTAGAATGAAAATGATATTATTTTAGTTATATTATATCTTAAGTTTAGATAAAATTTTACGTTACTCATATTTTTTTTGATATTTTTTTTCATACTTGCTAACCCTCATTGGTAGAATGTCTGTTAACATATTATCAATAATACGAAATTCACGTAATAAATCATCCATATTATATTTGACTCCTCGTAGGTAAGACCGGATCTGATCAAGTAGTTTCTTGTAAGTTTTAATTGATGTTAAACATCCATGCTTTTTTATCAAAAGTCTTGGTTCTACTTTTTTACACGCCGCTGTAAGTGAAACACCAATACCAGATATAATTAACAAAAAGGGATTTAACGATATCCCACTTGAAATTATACCGGAACTGGTCATTAACAATGGTAGATATGATATTACTCGAAGGATCTTGCTGTAGTATTTGTAACATTTTTTAACACACCAATGTTTTTTGTGATAATATTTATAGTATTGTATTAGTGCGTCCACATCCTGTTCTGAAATATCTTTTGAAATATGATTAAAATCAACTATACTTTTTTTCATTATAATATTTGTTTACATAGTTATGATAAATCAGCTACAAATTCCAAACACCAATAATAATCAGCTTCAACTACTGGAATTGTATCAACCAGTTCAATTGAAAATTCTTTTTCAATACCTTTTAGTAATAATATAATTACAGTTCCAGAAGACCTATTAAAATTACGTAATGAAGATGATGTGGTATATATTTTAAAATTTACAGTGCTAATCACTGACAATCTATACATACCAGTAACTTCTGCAGTGTATTTGATAGAATTATTTTGCCTCGTCCATGTACTAGATCCAGATGCAACAGTATACACAATATTTTTAATCTGTTTGTGAGGAATTTTAACCATACTCGTTTTCTCAACAATATTAGGAATTCCACTAATAATATCATTGAGTTTTGTGTTAATATTAGCGAGTGTAATGTCAACATTTGATGGATTTCCAAAAAATTCATCTCTAATTTTGTTTATGCTTCTGCGAAAACTTGAAAATGTGTTCACGTGACTGGTAAAATTATTTTTGAGTGCTGTGATTTCATTAGTAATTAAAGCGTCCCAATCATTGACATATTTTTTAGTGACAGCATCCCCATCCTCAGTTGGGTTTCCAAGATCTGTAATCTTATTTTGTTTCATAACAATATTCCCACTAAATACATCACCATCTTTTTTAACAAAATCATTAACTGACCTACCAGAATCTTGTATATTACCTAGATTGTTAAAAGTAACGATATTATTAGCAATCGCAGCAGTATTTCGTACAACTACATCTGACAGTTTTACATTACTCGTCTTTAATCGTCCTTCTTTGTCTTGGAAAATGACAACTTCATCTGGATCTACGCTGGTAAGATTTAGTAAATTATTGATTTCATTTTTGAGCCGATCAAGAGTTGCATATTTGGATAAGTCACCTTTAAAACGTTTTGTGGATAAATCTTCTAATAGTGTTCCAAATTTTGTATAGTAGCTCATTATTTACTATCCTAGATAAAATTATCAACACTAGTTTAATATTATACAAAATGGCAAAATCGTCGATACTAAACTTTGATACAGAGAGACTAGTGAAGCATAAACATAATAATGAACTTCCTGATTGTCATTATCTTATTGTTGGGCGAACTGGATCGGGGAAAACAAATTTGCTTATGAATTTGCTTCTTGGTGATAATTTTAACTACGATAGAGTTTATATTTACACAATCAATCCACAGCAAGATAAGTATGAGTTATTAAGTGAGTATAATGAAAAGCTTCGTGATGATCTTAAAGCTGGTGAAGATTTTTTTATAATTAGGCAGCCAGAAGATCTTATTCCAGTTAATCAACTTGATGCAGATGAACATAAGATAGTAGTTTTTGATGATATTCCGCTAAACAACATGGAGATGAACAAAATAAGATCATATTTTTCACTATCCCGTAACAAACAGTGTAATTCTGTTTATCTCGCTCAAGGATTTTATAATGTTGATAGGTTTATTAGGCGAAATACGGGTTGTTTTATTTTATTTCCAGGACTGGATAATGTTGACGTTAGAAATATTGCAAGCGAGCAATGCGGTGGCGTGACAAAAGATAAGTTTATTGAACTTTACCGTAATGCTACAAAAGATAAATTTAACTTTTTCTTATTTGATAAACTTACAAATGATCCAACTAAAATGTTTCGCTGTTGTATTAACACTTACTTACAATAAAGCGTTTCAATTTTATAAAATTTATAATTATAATAATGGACAAACGAGCAAGATACAGACAACACATAGAAGATCTAAAAAAACTTGCTCAATCTCAGGCATCACTTAAGCAAAAAGTACAAGAAGCGCGACGTGGGCAAGTAACTGCTACAGAAACAACAGCTACAATTTTCAAGCCGGTTACTGAAGCATTATTAGGTAAACAACCTGAAACTAAACCACTGTCAGAAGAAGAACTTAAGCAACTACAGGAAAAAGGTTTGGTTGGAATTGTTAGAGAACAACAGGAAGCAGCTGCTGCAAAACTTGTTACTAGATCTGATGAAGAAAAGAGAAAACTGATTGAGGCACTTACAGCAAATATAGCTGATCCTGCGGCTAGACAAGCAGAAACAGATCGATTGATAAACAATCCGCTGGAACTTGAGCGAAGATTAGCAGAGTTAACAACGCAAGGAATAACAAATATTATAACAAATTTATCAGGAGACATAAAAGATATCAGAGAGGAGCAACAAAGAGTCGGTGATCTTACTGTAAGGTTTATGGAGGTTGGAGATCAAAGACTTCATTTTACAAAAAAAGCAAATGATGAGATAAAAGGTAGTGAATATGATGATTTTTTAAACAAAGAAAATATAAGGGGTATTGATGATATAAGCAAGTGGACTGATGCAGAATATCAAGCATTAATCGATAAATTTAATGTAATATTTAATGACGGAGCTGCTGCTAAAGATGAATTAAACACGGTTACAGAGATTAATAATATGATTCCACTTTATGAAAGAATGAGAAAGGGTGTCATTGCTCTCACGTTTAAAAAAACAGCAGAAAATAGCAGAGCAAAACCTTTTGGTAAAGGGTGGAGTTTTAAAAGAAAATTTGATAAACTCGATAAATCTCGTGTAGAAAAATATAGAAAAGAAAAAACAGGAACTGGTGTAAAAGTATTTACTTCAACTACTGAAATGATAGGTAGATTAATGTTATTAATATCATCAAAGGAAGCTGGGAATGTTAGTGTTGAACTTGATAATGAAATCATTGACATACTTGATCATCTAAGATCGAGTGAATTATTAACATCTAACGAATATGAAACTTTACACCACGACTTAATCGCGGCGACTTAATTTTGTAAAATGATATAATATTAAAGGAATGCAAACAACATTATTACTAAACTCTAGCGAGTCTACAGAAGATAGCGCAAATTTTTCAGTAAATTATATTCCACCTATAGAACTAGATCCTACAAAACAATATGAAATTGGATTAATTTCTTGTACTTGCTGGAATGCTATACCTAACGTGAAAAATGATGTTAACGATGAAATGTATTTTACTATGATTACAACACCTACAATATCTACAACAAAAAAAATAAAAATTCCGCAAGGAGCTTATAATATTGAAGATCTAAACAAGACGATCAAAGAGCTCATAACAAAAGCTAACGGTGTGGCTGATAATTTTGAATTAGCAGCAAATTATAACACATTGCGAACTAGGATAACTTTGAAAAATATAGCAATCAATCTTGAACCAAGAGAAAGAAGTATTGCACAACTGTTAGGATTTACTGAAAAAACTTACACTGCACTTGATCAGCCTATTACATATGACAGTGAACTGCCATCAAATATAACAGAAGTAAATACAATATTAGTAAATTGCTCTACTGCTTCTGGCTCTTATACATCAAAAGGTAGCAAAGGTCAAACGATTTACAGTTTCTCACCAGAAGTCCCGCCAGGTTCTCTCATGCAAATAACTCCACGACATATTATCTATTATCCTTTAAACGTTGAAGATCAAATAACAAGTATAAGGATGCAGTTGACAGATCAATCAGGAAAACAGTTACATGTTAGTAATGAAATTGTAACTTATTATTTACATCTACGCGAGCAAAAGTAAAAATTATGCAACATCAAATATAATGAAACAAAGAAAAAAAGTTTATCGAAGAAAAATAGTAGGAGGATTTTTTGGAAATATATTCACTAAAGTTATTAAAAATATTCCAGGACTAGCGCGTAAAGTTGCACCAATTGCTATTGACGCGGGTAAAGCTTTTGCAACTGGGGCTGCATCTGCCGCTGGGACTGCGGTGGGACAAAAAATAGCTAATAAAATAAAAGGAGATCCACCGACTGCATCTGAAATAAAACAAGCTATCTCAGAAATCGCTCCAACAAAAGAAACTCAAAAAGCTATGATAACAACAACAAAAAAATTATTATCACCAAAGGGCGAGCAGATCATACAAAAATTAATATCTAAAGTAACAATGCCGCAATAAAATTTTATATAATCTAATAAAATAAAATGTCTACTAAAAATTATCTCGAGTTAACAGAAACTTATGACATCGACAACGATGTGACAGAATTCGAGTTTGTTGAGTACCTTGATGAAAATTCTAACGAACCAAATAAAACTGGTATTAGAACCTTTAACACCAGAGACGAAGATGTATTTCTACTGCCACATAAGGCTATGTTAGAAGTTCGTGGTCAGATTATGACAGTAGCCAATCCACCTGCTGCATTTGCAGTTGGAGCAGAAGTAGCTCTTATAAATAACGGTTGGAGTTTATTCAAAAGTGCTAGATATCAACTGGCTAATCAAACTGTAGAAGATATTTCGAGTCACCTACAAGTTGCAAGTACAATTTTAAATATTATTTCGTTTTCCGACGATTACTCGAGATCAACTGCAACTAATATGATGTGGTTTAAAGATACTGGACGGGGTATAGCTGAATCAACAGAATTTTTAAAGAGAGGCGCTATAGTACATGGAGCTAATGCTGATGAAAATACTGTAATTGTGAGAAATTTTCTCATTGCTAATGCTGCTGCACTAGATATTGTCGCACCTGCTGCAGATGCTAATGCAAACGCTACAAGAGTTTCTCTTACAGCAGCTTTTAATAATCTAAATATAACACCACCAGCTGTAGCTGCAGACGGTACTGCGATGTTAAATTTACTTCTTAACACACTTGATGTGAGAAATCCACGCTATAACGAAGGCTTTGCTAGGCGAAGAAAACTTGCAGCAGGATCACGTCAAATTACAATGATGCTTCCGCTAAGTATGATTTTCGGCTTTTGTCGCGATTATGATAAAGTATTTCGCGGAGTAAAACATACTCTTATTTTAGATCGAGCAGACCAAAACGATTGCTTGTTTAGATCTGGAGGGGCTGATGTACAGTTTATCATAAACAAACTTTCTTTGTGGATGCCACGTATAACACCATCAATCACTAAAATGTCAGAACTAAATAACACGCTTGATAAGCATACAAACAGAATTTACTTTAAGCAGCATAAGGTATATCAGACAGCGGTTCCAAATACTACTGACTACACGTGGAGGGTCACAACAACATCAAGCGAACAACTGCCGAGAAATATCTTTGTCGTATTTCAACAACAAGCTCGACGAGGTAACCAACAACAAAATAATGCAGTATTTGATCACTCTGATGTCAGACGAATATACGCTAGATTAAATTCAAAGCAATATCCAGAACGAGCTATCGAGTGTAATTTTGCTGATGATGTTAATAAAAATATTTCTCGACCGTACATGTACCTGCTTGACGCAATACAAAAATATCAAGATGTTGAAGATGGAACTCAAATATCAGTAGAAGAATTTCGTACGCTTTATCCTATATTTCATTTTGATGTTAGTAAACATAACGAGCGAGCTGTAGACAGCACAGCGGATATTGAAATTACCTGGACACTTGGGGCGGTTCCAGTAGCGCCGTTATACGTATACGCATTAGTGATTAGTGATAGATTTATCACGGTAGATTCTATTGGAGGTAAAATGACAGTTCAAGTTTAATCTACAGTTGTTATATAAAATGGCAAAGTATATTGTAAAAGAAGTGTATTTGACTGATGGCCAAGTTAAAAAATTAGTAGCTGCTACTGCAAAGCGAGAACAGGTATCATTAAAAATCAATCCTAATATTTCTGATGGTGTTTTAACAAAATTAATGCTAACAAAAAATCAAGTAAAAAAGTATGATCGTAAAAAAACTTTTGTTTTAAATTTGAGTGCTGCACAAATGACAGCGATGGCAAAAGAAGGTGGTTTTCTTGGTCCGGCATTATCAGTATTAACTAGTACAATAATACCTAAACTTTTGCCGGTGTTGGGAACATTAGGACTAGCAGCAGCGTCTGGAGCAATATCTGGCGCAACGAAGAAAGCAGTCGAAGGTAATGGTATCATTCGTGGAAGTGGAATAAAAAAATTGTAAATTTTATGTAAATAATATATTATAATGCCACAAAAGAAAAAGAAATCACCAACAACAAAAAAAAAGAAAGTAATAAAAACAAAATCACCAACACCAAAGTGCAAATGCATATGCAATCAAACAAAACAAGGAGGAATTATTCCATTCGCTCCACTTTTGGCGGGACTAGCGGGAAGTCTGCTGCCAAATCTTTTAGGAATCGGACGTGGTCTAACATTACCAGGAACTCGTCGACCCCGTTGAGTAATTTTGATATCATTGATAAGTTAAAAGCGGTTCCTGGATTTCACGGAGTTTATTCTAAAGATGAGCTCGCAGCAATAAAATCACCATCTGCTGTAAGTTCATGTGTTATTAATATACAAGATTTTAATGACGGATCTGGTACGCATTGGGTAGCAGTTTATAATAATAATTATTTTGACTCGTTTGGACTTCCTCCAAGCGATGTAATAAAAAAGTATATGAAAAAAAAATTTACAAAAGTATATTATTCGTCAAATCAACTCCAACCTGTTGGAACGTCTGCTTGCGGATATTATTGTATTATGTTTATCCGACAGATGAGCAGAAATCTTAATTTTTTAAAATTTATTTTACAGTTTGATAAGCAACCTTCTCACGCTAATGATGAGATCGCAATTAATTTTATCTAAACTTATAAGTATAATAATGTCAACATACTGTCTCAAGTGTAAAACTAAAACAGAAGGTATTAATGAAACAACAGAAAAAACAAAAAACAACAGGATAATATTAAAAAGTATTTGTGCAATCTGTGGAAAAAGAAAAAATACATTTTTAAAGAAAACGTCCCCAGCGATAGTATCTCCAGCGACGTCGCTAGGATCTGGTTATCCTAATATTATTTTAGTCGACGACTAAAAATATAGAATGATATGCAACTGTGATTCTGACAGAGATTTGTGTATTGAGCAAAATAAAATTGTCGCATACTGTCAATGTTGTAACAACAGAGAAATAATAGGGTCAGGTATAGATATACATAAACTAATTGGAAAATTGCCAAAACCAAAAGGCGGTTGGACATTGCCAGGGCATCGGTATACTGGTCCGTGGAATCCGCTAGATCAACAACTAGATGAAAACGACAATCCATTGCCAGGCCAAGAGCCTTACAATCAAGTGGATGCAATAGCAATGCGTCATGATATCTGTTATCGTGATCATGAAAACTCAAAATTAGATTGTGATAAAGTAATGTTAGACGAATTACGTGATATGAAGCCAACAAATCTACGAGAACGTTTTGATAGAAAATTTGTTCAGGGAATAATTGGAGCAAAATATAAACTTGGACTCGGAGAGTCTCGTCAATCACCTCACGATCGGGGAAATAAAGTATATGATGATCTTGCAGTCGAACTACACAGACCTAAAAAAAAAAGTTCCAACGACGTAAAGTTGTCGCTAATGGTGTAGATGATATCTGGGCAATAGATTTGGTGGATGTATCCAATCTAGCTCAGTTTAACGTTGGCGCTGATGGCGCTCCAAAAAGGTATTTGTTTAATGTTATAGACGTTTTTAGCAAATACGCTTTCAGTATACCTGTTTCGGATAAGACAGGAACTTCAATGACCGATGCGCTAAAGCAGATAATAACAAGCACAGAAAGAAAACCAAACAAAATCTGGACTGATCATGGATCTGAGTTTTTTAACAAAAAGTTTGAACAGTTTCTAGAACAAAATAATATAAAAAGGTATGTTACAGGAAATGAGGGTAAAAGCGTTGTTGTTGAGAGATTTAATCGCACGCTAAACGAGAAAATACACAAACATATGACAGCTAAAAACACCAACAGGTACATCGATGACCTTTCTCAAATCGTAAGCGAATATAATAACACGAAACATCGAACCATCAAAATGACACCTAAAAAAGCTGTTAAAAATCCAATATTAGCAAATGAAAACATGTACCGCAGACATAAATTTAAGGTTGGTGATAAAGTTAGAATTTCTTTGATGAAAAAGGTGTTTGCAAAAGGATTTACTCCGAACTGGAGCGAAGAAGTTTTTGTAATTGATAAGGTACTTTTAACAGTACCTGTAACGTACGTTTTAAAAGATCTGGCAGGGGAACCGATTGTAGGTAGTTTTTATGAACAAGAACTACAGAAAACTGATCAGGATGTTTTTGTTATCGAGAAAGTGATTAGAAAAAAAGGGGATAAAAGTTTAGTCAAATGGCGTGGGTATAGTGATAAATTTAACAGTTGGATCCCAACCAAGCAGATTATGATATAATGCTATTATAAATTAACTCATACTTTTGTTTGACAGATTTACATTTTACTGGTTTACATAATGATATTAGATACTGCTTACGATCGTTAGAGATCGTCATTAGATTAAAAATCTTGACAAATATGAAATCGAATTTGATATTTTTCTGTCGGCCTGGAATCTTAATATTTAAAAAAGGTTTGATTAACTGCCAGAACAGTTGTTGTTCGGCAACGGTAAAATTAAATTTAATTAGCTGCTTAGCAATGTGATACTTGACATTATACCGTTTAGTTGTTGATCTGCTGTAATTAGATCTGTCAGCAACAGTGACTATTTCACCATCATCATCAGATTCATTGTTATATAAAATATCATCTTCGCTATAACCAACAGATTTGTCTATAAAATCTTTGGAAAATGTAATACTATGTATGACATCATCACTGACGACCTTATCACTGACGACCTTATCACTAGTATCTTCTTCGTAGAGTTCAGCGAGTCGTTTCATCAAGTCCATTATTATAATATATTTTTATCTAATTTATTATTATAAGATGACCGATGAGATAAAATATCACCAAAAAGTTAATATAGTAAATTATAACGAACTAGCTGAAGCGGTAAGAAAATGTTTGTTGGGTTATAGTGTTGATGTTATTGTAATGCAAGGTGATTCTCATAAAATATTACTAACAGAAGCAGAAAAAGATAAAATTAATGAAAATGCAGTAACAACGTTAAAATTTAATCACGATGATATCATAGCATTTGCTCATCATTGCTTGACTAAAACCGAGCTATCAAATATCATATCTAAAACCAATTCTAGCATCGTATTCTCTTGAAAAAGTTGATTTTGTTGCTCCATCAGCTATAATTTTTACGACTGCGGGATTTATCTTATAATATTTCGCCGCAGCTGAAATCGATTTGAATTCGATCTCCTCATCCGTTTCGAGGTTTTTTGAAATAACAGGTTTTATTGGGCATCTAAAATTAATACCATTACTATTTTTTCCTTTTCTCACATTTTCCTGTTGCGTTACTATCTCCAGATTTTCCAATCGATTATCAGTTTGTATATTATTGATGTGATTAATAACAAGACCATTGGGTATAGATCCATTGAACACCTCATAAACAAACCTATGACCAAGATAACGAACTTGATTTGTTGATGTTCCTCTAACAGTTACCCTGATATATCCCATATTGCTAATAGTACTAAGAACTTTTTTAGTTTTTCTATTTCTAATAATACCGCGATCGTTAGCCTCATATAAATCAAATACTGGGTGCGGCTGAAACTCATCTTGTAAGGATAAATTTTCAATATTATCATCAGTGACTTTACCATTATAATGATATACACGCTGTCCCTCTGGAATATCATCGCAGAACAACGTGTAAATAAAATCTTTTCTAAATATTGCAATCCTCTCGGCATTATCTCCCTTTACACTAATATTATAACCCGCTGACGTTAATTTGCCAACAGGTATTCTAGTTTTAATGTTAATAACCGAACCAATTACATTTCCAGCGTATAAGTTATACTTTGGGTGAATTTGATAAATCTCTTGCTCACGTGCGCTTGTCAGATTTACTGTCATTATATTATAGGTAATATTTTTTATCTCTAATTGATTTTTAGCGCATGCGCAGTGTGAGATAAAGTTATATTTTGGGTGAACTTGATATGTTTCTTGCTCACATGTGTTTGTTAGATTTGCTGTCATTATATTATAGGTGATATTTTTTATCTCTAATTGATTTTTAGCGCATGCGCAGTGTGAAAAAATTATCAATTAGATATTACATTATAGTATAATAATGTTAAAATTGCGTGATATAGCTAAGAGAAGCTTTATGGGAGAACCTAATAAAATAGCGACTGCTTTTGCAGGTTTTGATAATAGTCATCAGTTTGATAATCAAATTGTTTTAGTAAATTTTACTGCAACTAATCTTTACCACCTATTACAGACAATTGTAAAACGTGAGCTCGAAAAACACAAAAGTATCAGATTATTTGTGCAATATCATGTTATATTTTCAAAGTTAGTTATAATGGAAGAATTAACTAACAAGGAAATTGCAGAACCTTATATTAACGCAAAATCGAGACGTGTTTTGCTTGGGACTGATCTGTTATCACTATCTGATGAAATACACCAAGAAATTGGAAAAAAAATAGAGGAATTTAGTCAATTAGGTTCGGGTTGGAAGTTTGAAATGATCAAAGGAATATTGTTTCACACGATGAAATATAATGTATTACGAGGTAGTTCATACGTCGACCTGCCACCAAAAATAAAAAGTAAAAGATGTTGTATAAACATCAAAAACGTAGATAACAAATGTTTCCAATGGGCTGTTCTTTCCGCACTATTCCCAGCAGAAAAAAACGCTACTCGTGTTGAAAGGTATATCAGTCATGTGTCTAGATTAAATTTTAAAGATATTAACTTTCCAGTGGCAGAAAATCAAATACCAAAATTTGAAAAGCAGAATAATGTTTCAATTAACGTTTTCGGACTAGATGAAAAGGAGGACGTATATCCGAGATATATTTCAGAAAAAGCTTCACAATCAACTATAAATTTACTGTACTACAAAAATCATTATGTTTGGATTAAAAACTTTAACGGACTAGTTGGTAGACAGTACAATAAGGATAAGAACAAAAAGTTCTTTTGTTACCGCTGCTTGCATGGCTGTACAAGCAATGAAACATTACAAAAGCATTTGCAGTACTGTAGTGATGTGCAAAGAATAACAATGCCATCTAAAAAAGATAGTGTGTTACAGTTTGTCCATCATAATCACAAACTAAAAATTCCTTTCGTCATATACGCTGATTTCGAATGCCTACTTCAACCTGTACTTGGTGTAGAAAATAATCCTAATCAATCGAGTACAAGAAAAGTTCAAAATCATGTTCCGTGTGGAGTAGCGTATAAGGTAGTTTGTTGTACTGATTCTAGATTATCTAAATCAATCAAATTATATCGTGGTAAAAATCCAGCTGTTTGGCTTCTCAAGCAGTTGATTAACGAAGTTGATAATATATTTACTCATTTGAAAAAAGTAACGCCAATGTTAAAATTAACACCTCAACAAGAATCCAATCACGAGCAAGCAGAAATTTGTCATATTTGTGAAAAAGCTTTTGACGATGATAAAAAAGTACATGACCATTGTCATTTGACTGGACAGTATCGTGGAGCGGCTCATAATCAGTGTAATTTAAAATTTCATGCTCCAGATTTTATTCCGGTTATTCTTCACAATTTTCGAGGATATGATAGCCATATTATAGTAAAAGCTTTTGGTGATCCTGAGATAAAAGCTCATCTAAAACTCGATAACGTCATCAAATGCATCCCAAATAATTTTGAAAAGTACATGTCAGTTACGCTAGGTAAATTACGTTTTATTGACAGCCTGCAGTTTATGGCAGCCTCGTTAGATGAGTTAGTGAAAGGTTGTAGTAAATTTGATAACCTAAGAGACTGTTTTGGAGATAAATTTAATCTACTAGCTAAAAAAGGAGTTTTTCCATACGAATACCTCGACGATTGGAGTAAATTTGATGAAATATCTTTACCTGACAAAGACAAATTTTACTCACAACTTAAAAACGAAAATATAACTGATGATGAGTACAGGTATGCACAAGATATTTGGAAAGAGTTTGATTGTGAGACTTTTGGTGATTATCATGATTTATACCTGAAAACTGACGTGTTATTACTAGCAGATGTTTTTGAAAGTTTTCGTGAAGTGAGTTATAATAATTATGGACTAGATCCTTGCTGGTATTATTCTGCCCCTGGGTTGTCATGGGATGCTTTGCTAAAGTTTAGTAAGGTAAGGTTAGAATTACTGACAGACGTGGATATGTTCAATTTTATTGAAAAAGGTATCCGAGGCGGTATTAGCGTGATAACAAAAAAATATGCTGAAGCAAACAACAAATACCTGAAACAGTATAATCCTGACCTTCCTTCGAAGTATATAATTTATCTAGATTGTAATAATCTTTACGGTGGTTCGATGGCAGAACCAATGCCTTTTAGCGGATTTCATTGGATCACGGTTGATCGATTTCTATCAGAGACAGAAAAAAAGATACCTGACGATGTTTCCTATTTCGTTGAAGTTGATCTTGATTATCCAAATTCGCTACACAAATTACATAACGATTACCCTTTCTGTGCGGAATCGATGGTTATAGATTATAGTTTGTTATCAAAAGAACAACAAGCGTTAGCATCACCAAGGCAACATTCCATGGTCAAGAAACTAGTACCAAATTTACTTGATAAGAAAAATTATGTTTTGCATTACAAAGTTTTAAAACAAGCAGTCGATGCTGGTCTTGTGTTGAGAAAAGTTCATCGTGTACTAAAATTTAATCAGTCGCCGTGGATGAGAGGTTATATTAACTCAAACACTACAAGAAGAGCTGCAGCGAAAACAGAGTTTGAGAAAAACTTCTTTAAACTGATGAACAATTCCGTTTTTGGTAAGACGATGGAGAATATTAGGAAACGTGTAAATATTGAAATAGTTAATGATGTCAATCGCAGAAACAAACTTGTGTCAGACGATGATTTTGTGAGCATGAAAATATTTAATGAAAATCTTGTTGCGATACAAAGAAGAAAAACAAATCTAAAACTAAACAAGCCGATCTATGTTGGAGCTGCAGTGTTAGATTTATCAAAGTGGATGATGTACGATTTTCATTACACTTTTGTTAAAAATCAGTGGCCGGCTAGTAGATTATTGTTTACTGATACTGATTCACTCGTGTATGAAATTGAATGTGAGGACATCTATCAGGACATGTACAATAATCGACATCTGTTTGATCTTTCCGATTATCCACGTGACAGTAAATTTCATGACGACACAAATAAAAAGGTTATTGGTAAGTTTAAAGATGAAATGAACTCGAGCGCTATCAAATACTTTATCGGATTACGTAGTAAAATGTATGCCGTATTGTTAGATAATAATAAAATAACGAAAAAAGCCAAAGGTCTGCCTCGTAATTTTGTTAAAAAGTTTATGAAATTTGATGACTACAGGTATGCGCTTGATGGTGGTGTTAGTTTTATGAGAGCTATGGCAATTCGAACTAATCATCATAAACTCGAAACAGATGTCATTATCAAACGTGGATTGTATAATTTTGATGACAAACGCTATTGTGAAAATGGGGTAGATACATTTGCCCTTGGGTATTGTTATGATGATAGATCTATACTCGACATTATCTTTTCCAACTGAAATTTTATCTAAACTTATAAAATAATGTTTGAAAATTTGACAATGACAAATAGCTACAATAGTAACATCAAATATCTAATGATGGACGGTAAACAATTGACAGTTGAATTTAATAATGAAACATCAGGTATATGTTTTAATGGAACATGTGACAAGTTAAAACTTTCGCTCATCAGATCTGATAACAGCATGTATTTCAATTATCTCGAACAATTGTATCAAAAGTTGCTAGCGGAATTTAAAAACTTTCACAGCCCCATTAGCCAACAAAACTATACTAAACTCACAATTGATCTCGATCGGTCAAAGGTGTATTTTATCAACAAAAAATATCCTCTGAACAAACCAGAAATGAAAGATCTGTTTGAGTCCCGTCGCTGTGTGAGCGGTAAAGTAAAATTTAGTATCTATAGTCGTGATAATGAAGTATTTTTAATATCAACAGTTGAAACATTAATCATTGGTAACGAGATATAAAATAATATCATTTTCATTCTAATGCTAGTTTAATTTCCACCTTGTTAACTGAAACGTTCTAATGCACAGTTTAATTTTCATCCTGTTATCTTGTGGTAAAAACCCCGTTTGCCGTCTTTAGAATAATTGTATTCCACACATGCGCTGTTCTAACAAATTAGTCACCTCTGTGTAAAGAGCTTATCACATTCCAACACCTGTTGTTTTGTTCGGTTACAAAATACCTGTTTACAGGTAGTAGTAGGGGGAAAAAAAGAGGTGGGGGAGGGTGAGTCAAAACCCTGTTTTATTTTGGAAAAAAAGGGGGTGGGGTGGGGGATAATTTAGGACTATAATTTATACTTGTTTGGAGGGTAAAAAAACAAAGTGAGTTGAAAACCTGGTTTTCTAATACTACTGTTATATTGACGAAATTACACAAGCAGTGATTGAGAAGACACCTTCTCATCTTTATACATATTGTAAAAGTTTTTTTTTTTAAAAATCCACTGACCTACAATTAAAGATAGCACGTTTGTGGAATTAGTCACGAACTCTGCATTTTGAAATAAATTGATGACAAAAAATTTAAATGTACGGAATTACAAAAAAATATCCTTGAACGGTGGATCAAACTTCGTTTTGGGCGCGAGACGTGACTACCGCACTTGGTCCCAGTTCCCAGTACACAGAACACTTAAAGCCAGAGTTATAGTCATTGATAAAGCCATCGAACCTGTCAGGAATGGCTAGAGTGCAAAGATACAGACAAACATTTCAAGATAAAACTATAGACGAGACTGCAAACCAACTCTAAACGCCAGATAGAATTTTGTTGACCGAAGACAAAACAGCATCCACGTCAACTGCACATCAACCGCAAAGAGGATAAATTGCGAAAGCTAGTACATAAATGCGTTTCCAACTTAATAAACAGAAAAGCGTGTTTGCTATTGCACATTCCAAAATTGATCATAATCATATATTTCAAGACAAATGCCATCCTCTTATGCATCAATGGAAACTGAATAGTGGATCTGACCAACGATTTGATGGCAACAATTATCGGTACTGCTGAACTAAGTCAATGTGTCCATTGGTAGCATGAAAAGCTTAATCCTGATGGATGCAATGCGTTTGAAGGTAACAATCAAACGCCCACCTCATGAAACAGAGAGGATTAACATACGGTTATAGATGAACTGCCCATTAAACATCCATGACAAAGTCGACATCAAATATGGCAAGCGCGTTCACGCCGACATCAAACTGACCAGAAATAAAGGTATGGTTTAAAATGAGGATGACGGCAACATCCATAGAGACAGAAACGAAAGACGTGGAAAAACAAGTATAAAAAACCTAGATCAATCTCCTTTTTGTATTAGTGTCCTCTCCCATTCCTCTTCCTTTAAGCGAAGCTTTGGAAAAAGAACGTATATGAAACAAAAACAACATCTTCAAAAGCGGAACAACATCGAAATTGGCGTGACTAATGTACCACTAATGCACCGTTGTCTAGTGACTCATGTACCACTAATGCACCGTTGTCTAGCATTGGTCACAATAGGGCACATGCTGCCGAATACAAACGAATTTTGTTTTAGAAAAATATCACCATGCTGCAAAAGGAATGCTACATCTTTCATGTATGTCTCCACGACGAAGATTGTTGCAAACATAATGTACACTTACATTACACAAACCGACTAACACGCATATCCAAGAATCAGACAGTATAGTGCTCCGTTTTATTCCATCTTTGAAATATAGCAGTGGAGCATTAACGAAATTATTATTCCAAACCATATTGTATGAGCCACATATTGGTATCTTATTTTAAATTTGACTACACCTCAAAGACGAGACACATTGAAACATAGAAAATACATTTTGTTTTACTTTAGCAGCGACAGTTTTCTGGAAATGTTTCCCACCAAACATTTGTGTAGTTTCACAGCATAAATTACCTCAATAAATGCAACTTAGAAAATGAAGCTGATTGGAAAGTAGTTTCTGTAGAAAAGATTCATCCCACTATATTATTGGATATAACGGAGGACGTAGAAATACTAAACGCATAAATACAAAAAAGCAGATCAGAAAGAGCATAGCGTTTAAAAGAAAATGATGTAAACAACCAGTTCCAAACTTACTTTGAACGAGATGAAAATTCCTGACAGATATTATTTAATTGCTTGATATCTTATCACTGCCATATCGAATGCTTTCATCGATTATTTTCACAATGCACTTGCAAAACAATTGCTGTGTTGAGATATAATTTGACAGGAGATATTTGTTAGGATTATTCATTGGAATTACAAAATACTCATTGCACTAGAACATTATTATGGAATTATTGTGAATTAATTCAAAGGAGTTCTATTCTGATACATCAGAACTGTTGACAGATCAGCCCATTCGAGGGCCTATAATTCATTCGGGACATTCGATTGTTTTCGGCTTGAGTAGTACCTTTAAGGGTCATTAATTAATAATACTTTTAGTTCATGTTAAATTTTGTTATAACTTTGATAATGAAATTATTTATTAAGTTTTACAAACTTTGTTAGTTTTGCTTCATTCTCTTTCTTAGCTTATGAACACAGAGTCGTAACAAAAACAGGAGAGGGTGCTTCCGGCATTCGAATTTAAGAAATATTTGAGAAGAATTGATATTTATTTTGAATTTAAAATCATATTTGTTTCCCTATTTTCTTCGTCACTGGTCTTCTAATTTCGTATAGTGAAACCATCAAAATAGCAACACTCAATAGTGTTGATCTTCCCCAGACTGCATAGCTTCTTTCAGTATACCAGTTAACTCGTTAGAAGATTGAGCGTCATTCCTTTGACTTTGCAGTCGGTGTGCTATTCCCCTCGTAGGCGTATAGGTTTAACTCCTATGAAGACAGACATGTAGAGTTTTATAAACACACGTTTTTGTGCTTATTTATTTGTTTTGTATATGTTTGTATTTGCCTTTGAAAAAGACTCATTAAGAGTCGAAAGCGCTCAGGCCAGTCAGTTTCTAGTTTCGCACTGTTCGTCGTCAGTTTATTGCACACACACACACACACACACACACACACACACACACACACACACACACACACACACACACACACACACATACATACATACATACATACATACATACATACATACATACATACATACATACATACATACATACATACATACATACATACATACATACATACATACATACATACATATATATATAAATATATATATATATATATATATATATATATATATATATATATATATATATATATATATATATATATATATATATATATATATATATATATAACATTTTTGAAACAATATGTTATATTTGGCTCCTTTGCATATCAAAAAAGAAATATTTTCCAGAAACATACGTATGCTTTGAGGAAGCAGGATTTTATGAAAGCTTTCTTAGTTTATAACCATGATTTTTAAAAGAACACTTACAAAATATCAAATGTCTCTACATGCTGAATTAAATTTAAGACGTATAATATAGTACTTAAGGATTTTAAAGCTATTCATCTAGTGCAAATAAAAAGAGAAGAATCATAGAATAGAAGTGAAACTCTCATATACGGTACAATGAAATCAAAAAGTTGTCATTCCTCATTTTAAAACTGATCCTTCCAAATAGCATTTAGCTTGTTCGTGCTATTAACGAGTGCGATCACACAAAATGGTTACAACCCTCTTCTCTACATCAGCGTGTTCATTATGAATGATTTGATGAAAGTAAGAAAACATGTAACATAAAAATCAAGGATATATATATATATATATATATATATATATATATATATATATATATATATATATATATATATATATATATATATATATATATATTAGGCCCTAATGTAATGACGACAATTGGGTTGCTAAATGCCAGATTTACCTCCCTCTCTAACAAACAATCAAGATTTCATAGGCAGATAAAGGCTGACCGTGGGCAAAGTAAGCACTAATTTATGTTTTTACAAGTTTAATTATGATGCATATGTGGGTTCTCATCACAGTTTTATCAAAATTAATCAAAATACAGACTCCATTCTTTTTTCTTCCTTTCCCGCTCGCTGGAAAGATGGTAAAATCTAAATTCTGAGGGTGGTCCTCATAAAAGTACAAATTTTGAGGGTGGTCCTCATAAAGTTGATCAACTTAAACGTTCTGTATCTAGATCAGGTTTGTGTATATTTAATAGCTCAGGGAAAAAGGCCTGAACTTAATGTCAAGAACTCTTACTAATTCAGAGGCGAGAGTACTGGAGCGATACCTCTTCTTTGAATCGTGCTTAAAGTTTTGTTTATATGTGGGCGTTGATTCGGGCTCAGAGTAAATTGCATTGTGCTCCTTAGTTAAAACAAGATTGTTTCAATCTCAATTTTTCTTTATTTAAAATTTTGCATTTGATAATGAGTTTTAAGTATAGGAATCAAAATAGTGGGGAATAGGATTTAAAAAGGATTTAAATTAAAAAGGTGATTAAATTCTAGTTTAATTGTTGATAAAATTGCTATATTGAAGCGAAACTTTATCTTTATCTTGTTTGTACCCTGCTTCTTTCTGGTTTGTAATTGTCAAATTTAAAATCGGTAATACATTAAAGTGGAAGGGACATAACTCTTGAAGTCATTAACTAGGATGATTTGTTTTCACTATTTTACAGAAAATTAGTACTTGCATATTAGCTACGGTAAATAAATCATAAAAATACATATTCAAAATATAAAATAAAATTATAATTTATGATACTTATCATTCGATTTCCTTTATGACAGTGTTGAATATCCAATTAAACTTTATAAAAGTGGTGGTATTAAAAAGGTATATCCCTCTGTTTATGTCAATACCGTGGCACTATCTTTTCCGAGTAACGAAAACGAAAGAACACGTCCACTCAAACACAGAGTCGACTGTGATCCTTTCCTTCTAGTATTGCATCGGGAACAACAATGAGTGACGACAGGTAAGTATATTCTCAGCATCCTTTAATGAATCATCGTCGTACAGTGTTTTATATACTCGAGGGCACACTGTATAAGGTCATGTGTGTGTGTGATTTGGATTTTTAATGTAGCTTTAATAATTTTTCAGTTATATTGCTACGATGTCTGCAGTGTGGCAGTTTATAGTGATTTCAAGCACTGGGGCATCATGCCGCAGTCAAGGAAGATAGCTGTATAAGGTCGTGTGTGTGTGTGTATGTGTGTAATTTGTAATTCTAACGTAGCACTGACAGTTTTGTAGTCATATAGATGCGATAACTGCATTGTGGCAACTTATAATGATGTTTAGCACTGGGGCATGATGCTGCAGATATGATGCTTCTAGTACAATTTTTACAACACTGGTATGACTCGGCCGCGGCTCTAACCCGCGACCTCCCGCATCCGTGGTAGCCGCTCTAATCATTTAGTTTTTTTATTAACATTTTAGAGACCCCAGGTTACCGCTGTTTTCATCATGGACAGAATTTATTTTTTGTCGGGGGTGGGGTGGGGATATAGATGTCGTGGTCAGCTATTAAGTATTACGAATATAAGCCAAAACATCTTTACAGGTAAATCTGGGGGTAGGTGCCCCTATGTGCTGGCACCAATGGTTTTGATGCGTTCGCCTTTATTGATCAATGCTATCTCTGTCCGCTTAGGTTCGACTGTCAGGCTTGGCCAAAGAGGGTATGTGAGAAAGCTTTCCACTAGTTTCCAGTGGGTCGGTGGTTCTTACCGGGGATTTCCAGAGTTTTTTCTCTACCAGTTATACTGGTCGCCATGTGTTGAAAAATGAAATTGATCCCAGAACAACAACGACAACTAATATTTCATACGTAATATTATCACAAGCAGTGGAAGCGCAAGAGTGAGAAATGGGTCAATTACCCTGGCACGAGAAACGGTGATTTTTTTTAGTTGCTGAAGTTTTTATAGTATTTCTCCCTCACTTTAGTGTAACAAGGGTATCGAGGTTGACAACTGTCATGATCAGTGTCTGTTAACTTTGAATTGTTAACGTATTTTCAACAATTTTTCAATCATATCGCTACGATGTCTGCTGTGTCACATTTTCAAGTTATATCTAGCACTTAGCATGATGTCATACCCAGTCCATTGTCCTGACACCAGGCCGTCTAGTCCTAGCACTAACCTCTTAATGCTGAGCGCCAAGCGAGGCAGCTGTTGGTACCATTTTTATCTCTTTGGTGTGACTAGGCGGCGGTTCCAACCCACGACCTCCTGTATTCGACGCTCTAGCTTCTAGGCCACTGGAGTTGCCTAACATAGTACGAACCGTTCTCCATAGCAATGTTGGGGCGCCACTAAAAAGAATCTCCCCTTGGAGTCTCAAACTGTTGCACCGTCACTGATGGCAATTTTTCTGTTTTTGTCTGTCTGTCTCTCTCCCTCCCCTATCTCCTCTCTCTCTTCCTCTCTCTCTCTCTCTCTGTATATATATATATATATATATATATATATATATATATATATATATATATATATATATATATATATATATATATATATATATAATCTTACTTAGCCACTCACATGTTGCCATATATTTCCGTGTCCACACGAGTGTCGGTCTTATTTCGTGCATGCGCTAATAAACCTGTATACTTAAATATCATCACAAATTTTTTGGGTAGCAGCCGTCCTGATTCAGTAATCATCATGTATGAAATAGAGAACTTGGGTTAGAGTCCTACCATTGGCTCAGCCTAGATTGCTAACCGTATTGTGTCATTGGGTAAGGCACTGTAGAACTACATAACCTTTCTGAGTTGCTATGCAGTTGGCCAATAATGTAGCTTCCATGACAGTGTCGGATTTTTAAAGTGGGCAAATGACATGGAAATCTGATCTATCTTAATCTAAAGGTGTCGTGTTCCACAAGTTCAAAGTGAGTTATTTTTCTCTGCCCGATCTATTTCTTTTGTTTTTGCCAAGTAGTTCGATGCATTTATGTATATTTACCATATAACGTCTTGTTTATATTCTTTATGACACTCAAGTCAATTTTACTTTCGCGTGCAGGGTCAAAGGTCAAGGTCAGTGTTTAGTAACTGGTCTTGAACTATACAGTAGATTCACGAAAAGACAGAAAAGCAGCGACTTGTTGTGAAGGCCAATGATCATTTTAAAAAAGTGTCAGACAAATATTTCCACGATCATATTACATAATGTTATTAACCTCGCCTAATCTTGGCATACTACAAGCGGACATATTATATACTGGCATACTACACCCAGGCATGTTATATACTGTCATACTACAAGAGGCCGTGTTATATACTGGCATACATCAAGCGGCCGTGTTGCGTACTGGCATACTACAAGCCGTCATATTACATACTAGCATACTACAAGTGGACATGTTATATACTGGCATACTACAAGCGGACATGTTATATACTAGCATACTACAAGCGGACATGTTATATACTGGCATACTACAAGCGACCGTATTATATACTGGCATACATCAAGCGGCCGTGTTGCGTACAGGCATACTACAATCGGTCATGTTCCGTACAGGCATACTACAATCGGTCATGTTGCGTACTGGCATACTACAAGCCGTCATATTCTATAAATTTTGTAACTCAATCCAATGTTTACAGTCATATACCAACATCACTGTTTTTCTTCAGTACCGCGTGTCGTGTACCACAGTTAGATTAATAACTTCTAGGTCGTCACCTTGATCAGTTTAAGCTATTTTCCTTATTTACACAGTAAGTCCACAACCTTATCTCTGGGTAAATGTCAAAGTTTATCAGTGTTCGGCTGTTTGTGATCTCTCTACGCTAGGTGCAGAAGGAAAATTCAGTGCATTTACTCATTCATTGAAGTATAAATATAATTACTCAAGAGAGAGAGAGAGAGAGAGAGAGAGAGAGAGAGAGAGAGAGAGAGAGAGAGAGAGAGAGAGAGAGAGAGAGAGAGAGAGAGAGAGAGAGAGAGAGAGACTAGATATGTGGCTATGAGTGGTTGGTTGGTGGTTTGATGGAGTTTACTTTCTACTTGTAGGGTTGAAGACCTGCTACCACTGCCAGATTATATAAAGGAGAGGAAAGAACTTCTGCGACGGTGGCTATATATTTTCATTATCTTTATATCCTGTTTTCACAACCACCCAATGTTTACTCTTGCATTGAATGATTCCAACATTATGCATGTTCTAACATATCATATATATATTCACTCAGGTAAAATCTTACATCACTGTACATGCGCCAATAAGTAATATATATTCACTCAGGTTAAATCGTACATCACTGTACATGCGCCAATAAGTAACATATATTCACTCAGGTAAATACCTTACATCACTGTACATGCACCAATAAGTAAGATATATTCGCTCAGGTAAAATCTTACATCACTGTACATGCGCCAATAAGTAATATATGTTCACTCAGGTAAAATCTTACATCACTGTACATGCGCCAATAAGTAATATATGTTCACTCAGGTAAAATCTTACATCACTGTACATGCGCCAATAAGTAATATATATTCACTCAGGTAAAATCTTACATCCCTGTACATGCGCCAGTTAGTTATATATATTCACTCAGGTAAATACCTTACATCGCTGTTTAAAAATGGAATTTTTCTCTACTAATTTCGCCAAGGTGTCAAATCTGAAAATTTTTGAAAGTAAATAGCACGCAAAGTAACAGGGTTACAGGTTGTATTTATGTTTATTTCATATGCATGCATATATGTGTGATACGTGTGCATACTAAGAACAAGGATCCTAAAAGGGTTAGTTTTTCTTTCAATGTAGATGAGATTCTCATCATATGGCAAACCATAATAAATGAAAAGAATTATTAAATTAACAATCGTTTTAGTACTGCTATACAAGCTCCAAATATGGTATTATGTTTCTTAACTTTCAACTGTTCTCTATTTTTATACTTGATAACATGAAAAAGTCGAGACACTTGCGAATAAATATACAAATATCGAGTCTTAGCAACGCATAATGCTTATCATAACGATTTTAAGTACATAAATATAAGTCAAACCGCCAAGCCTTTGAATAGGAAAAACACTAAAGGAAAATAAATTTTGATCTGTAACTTTGTCAAGGTATATACTTTTTATACAAGTTTATTAAATGCATTGACTTGTCGTATTAGTTAAATGTATTTTGATTAGTCCCGATACTTACGTTAATCTGTCGCAATAAATGAATGTTAGGTACTATTTCTCTTGGTTAACTGGATTTATGTCCTCAGCCAAAATTATTTGCATGGCAGATATGTTACAAAAGGATAGATAAATCAACCCCCATATCTGTGTTGGTACTGATGGACGGTTTGTGTGTATCATGTCACCTGTTCATTAAATTGTGCAACGTTTGCTGCATACAGATATTTCTGGGACACACATGCGTACAATTTAGAGGGTTAACGGTATTTGGTAACAGCCATGTCCATCGGTAAAATTCAAAATGGTCACAGAACGGAGGGCTGTGCTATTCCACAAATATTTGCTGATCTTAAAGCATAGGTGAAATCAGCCCGTGAAACTTCATTCAGTATCATTACAGACGCGTGGCTAATTTATCGGCCTTACCATTTGGGTACAAGTATATTTTATTTTGTATACAGGAAGAAGTCTTGCATACAAGAAATAATACAGTTATGTGGAACTGAGCCTCCGCTTAATGTGTGTGTTATTGGCACATATGGCGCTGGAAAATCTTCCTTTATCAATACGATTGCTGCAGCCTTAAGTGGAAAACGCTGGCGTGAATATGCAGGCATCGGCGACTATGGTGGAAAAAGAGGTGTGACTACCTATGTCCAAAGGTACAATGTAGCTCTTAGATTTTATTCCCATCCCATTTCTTTATGAGCACTGAAATTTACTTTACCCATTAAAGAGGAAATGAGTCAGAGTACATACATTGCTAACGGAAAGAGACTGGCATAAATTAATAGCGGTCATTAAGGGTTAGTAAAATAAGCATACACGAGGCCAAATTTTCTGATCAAGAGTGCCCTGCTGAAACGTTGCGATGAAATAAATGCCTAAGTATGTATAAGACATCTTGTGACTAAATATGTCAGCAACTAACAACGGGTAACTCGTCTCAACACATCGTATTGATCACGTATGAAATAGAAATATCTCCTTATAGACGATAGACTTGTATAACGAAATAAGGACAGTTGATTCTCTTTTACTTCCAAGAATGAGAAAGAACGAGATAAAATTTAAGATATACTATGATTTATCGATTACCCCTTTTCTACGGTTTGCTTAATGCACACAGCAAGCAAAGCTCGGTCAAAATGTACGGAGAGGGATTACAGTCACAATTCTCTTAAGGTATTTCTTTAATTGAATACAATAAATTCTATACTACATTATTCTTGCTATTAGTTCCATGCTGCATATTTTGCTTTGTATCATTTTTGTTCGCATTTTTGACGTGTGAAGGATGTAAATTTTAGACTGCTTCTTTAATCCTGCCAATATTTTTACTAAGTGTGTTAGACATGATTTCTTGTCTTAGGTTCCGTTTCAGCGACATGTTGGGCATTTTTAGTATTTCATGACTTAATATTCTTAGTTGTGTATTTCCAACTAATTTTTCACTTTGTAATTTATAAATTTCATTTTGTAAACACCGTTGAGAATTATAAGTAAAACGTTCACCTCCTGAAAGTTACAATATTGTGTTATGAAAGTTACAATGTAGCTGCTAGTTTGACGCAAGATACTATAGGTTTGTCCCTATACAACAGAGGTCGCCGCGATAACCGCTTGAAAATAGTTGCGCAAATCAATGTTAATTTTATTCATGGAGGACTGAACTACAGATCCAATCTGCCATGTCTGACAGCAATGTAGTATTTGTTGAATAAGAAGACAATATAAATGATTCCTTCCTTCAGGTTGATTCTTTTTATTTAAATAAGTGCTGGTTTTATAGGTAATGGGTTCAGAATAAAGCACTCTCCACCTTAATCCCTTAACCATTCCTCTGTAGTTGCAGATTTATTATACCTATCCGCCATGTGATAAATCTACCTGGATTTAAACTCTTTCTCTCATTAACACACATTACATATATATATATATATATATATATATATATATATATATATATATATATATATATATATATATAGATAGATATATAGATATATAGATATATATAAATATATATATATATATATATATATATATATATATATATATATATATATATATATATATATATATATATATATATATAATGTACACTGAATGCAAATCTTATGGCGAATAACATTCCTTTCACGTGCACTGGACCAAGCAAAGGGTCGCGTGTGTTAGGGATTGATTAAGATAAATGAAAATAAAAATGATAACGAACAGTATAAAACTAGTATATAACTAGCCTGAGCGATTTCGACTCATTATGAGTCTTTTCAAAGACAAATACAAAATATAGACAAGACAAATAAAGCAAAACCGTTGTGTTTGCAAAACTTTACATAGCCGTTTCCAGAGGAATTCAAACCTTTAAATTTATTAAGTTTCAACTAGTTTATTTCAACATTTATCTTTATATATATATATATATATATATATATATATATATATATATATATATATATATATATATAATTCAGCAGTGTTTATTATATTACTTCTATCTACGTCTTGACCCTTTGTTGTCTAAAAATGATAGATGGTTGGGAAAAATGCTCATTTTACTTTGCTATTAATAATTGTATGTTGGTTTCCATTTGAAAGCTAAAGGGTCAGATTTTTAAAATTTATTTTCGTTCTATTTCAGATTTTCCAGATGCTGTCAAGAAAAGAATGCTAGATTTGCTGGGAAATCTTTACCAAATCTCATTGACATCCCGGGTATACAGGAGGATGGAAGCGTACCTGCGGAGGAGTTACTTAGGATCTTTTTCTTTGGGAAACTAGGTCATGGAGATGGTTTAAAGGAAGCGATTGATTATTATTCAGAACACGGTATTGAAGGTCTGAAAGATAAGTACAGCCAAAACACGAAGGATGAAAATGTGTACAAAATCAGCAGGATTATATTTGTTGCTTCAGCGAGGCAGAACCTTCCTGAAAATCTTATTAAGTCCGTCGTTAATGCTGCCCAGCCAATAGGGAGCGGCCGAGATAGATACAAAAGAAGCAAGTTCATAATTCTATACACACACTAACAAACACGAACCCATAAACTCACTTCTGATATATAATTGGTAAAGATTTTAATATAAATTTAATGGCTATAGACTTGTAAATATGGTCAGAAATACCGAAATCTTTTGATATTTTGGATTAGGTTTATATTTCTTTCAAGTAATATTTTCAGTTGTGATTTAGCATGTTTCATTGTGATATAACATGTTTCATTTTGATATAACACGTGTCATTGTGGTATAGCATGTTTTATTGTTATATAACAAGTTTCGTTGTAATATGACATGCTTCTATCAAGATATCAGTTTTAAAAGAAAGAAACGATAACATTAATTTGTGTGCAACATATTGAAATCTCTAGTTATTGGAAGACAAAAACCTGCAAATTTAAGAGAATGCTATGATAGTGATTAGGATTGTAGGAGAAGCATGGCCCAATCAATAATTCATATCCTGAATATAATAGGAGATTGAAAGGAATTTAGATTAAGCATTATTATTGTTACCTCAGCTTGAATTGGTAATGGAAAAAATCTAATTAATAGCCGAGTTCGATAGTTCAACAACAGATAAAAGTCACGAATAACGTGCTATCTAGCGGTTCGGACAATAAAACCTTATTAAATTGCGTTGTGATGTTGGGAAAAAAAGTAATTTATAATAAAGGTAATTAGATTGAGAGTTCGCAATGTGAATGACCGCTTACTTAGGAAAAAATCTGACCACACACTCACACTCTATCTCCCCTCCCTAAAATTGATATAAAGTTAAAGCTGTCCTTGACTAGCACGCAAGAAGCACGCGTGATTTTTAGACAGACTTCTTTCGACCTCGGATGAAATACTGATGATTGCCAGCTTTCAAGATATAAAAATAGTCTCTGAACTGGTTATTCTCAGTGGGATTCCAGGCTCAGAAGAGTGTCATGTCTATTTCTTACAGGTACGAAAATTATGCTTTATACTCGCTTTTGAAAATTAAGATTTTATAGTGAGTTGTGGTATTCTTCTGAATTATTTTTATTTTATCAATATAATCTAATGGTGAGTTGTCTTTTCTACTATGAAATATTTTACTGATTTAATATTTTACTGAATTGATGTTCATTATATTTATAATATAATATTATTGAGTTTCCTTCTTCCACAATCATAATGTAATGAAATATTTTACAGCTTCGATGTTCATTAGTATTTGTTTGAAATAATTACTAGCTTCATGTTATAATTTAATTGAGAATAAATATATATTCTTTAAATAATAAGTATAACACTCACAGATCTTTTTCAGGTCGTTACCTTACAATAAATAAAATAAATAGATTTATTACAGTTATTGAATTTTAGGCTCTGTGAATATTTAAATCACTTGTATTCAAAAATGCAGAAAAATGAACGGACAAATGAAATACTAGATTGTGGAAGAACGATTTAATAAGTATTGTAATATGTATTGTATGTAGTTTCAACATAAATAAATTTACATATTGTATCTTTAGAATATATATATATATATATATATATATATATATATATATATATATATATATATATATATATATATATATATATATATATATATATATATATATATATATCAATAAAGTGAGATTCCAGGCTCAGAAGAGTGTCATGTCTATTTCTTACAGATTCTTGGTACCTTCTCGTAGCTAAAGCTTCCCCACAAAAAGATGTAAACGTGTCTACACTATCATAAGAGACACCTTATTATTATGAATGCTGAACTTTCTTCCTTCTCGTAACTAGACACGAGAAGAAGGTTATGATAGAAAACGTCTAAACAACAACGCCACACCTTTCTTATCATAATACTTCACTGTGATATAACATGTTTCATTGTCACAAAGAATGTTAAGAACATATTTTATATGCAGATCATAAAGGAATATTACCATATCAGGAATTTCTTTTGAGATCTCAATTACTTTTGGACGATTTTGCCCAATGTACATGAAATTGTGAAAAGCTCCAGCCTCCAAACTAACGAGTCAAAGTTGATTTCTCACATGTAAGCACGTTACTTTATGGTACTCCGATCTTGTCACCACCCTAAGTCCCTAAGCTACAGATAATATCTAGGAAACAGGGTTAATGTTATGATAATGTCAACGGTAACATATGCTGCCTATTTCTATTTTGTTGTCTTGAGATAGTTTTGCAAATCTATAACGAAACCCTGGCAATGAATTTCAAATTACTAACCGTTAATACTACTACTACTAATACTACTACTACTAATACTACTACTACTAATAATAATAGTAATAATTATTATTATTATTATTTTATTATTATTATTATTATTATTATTATTATTATTATTATTATTATTATTATTATTATTATTATTATTATTATTATTATTATTGCTATTATTATTATTATTATTATTATTATTATTATTATTATTATTATTATTATTATTATTAATTCATAAATAGATGCGTAGCAGAATGTTTATGACTTAGTTTTTGTATTAATTTCAGCCGTTCCCATATTTGGCGTTCTGACGCACGCCGGCCCGGTTGAAAGGAAAGCAGATGGAGATTTAGAAAATGCAGAAAAGCAATTTATGCAAAGCCTGGGAATTTCAAGACATCGTCTGCTTCTCTGTTCAAACTATTGCGACGACATTGATGGTACTTATCGCACAGAAGATGTTATACCGGAACTCGATGTACCAGTTCTTGAGTTTCTCGTTCAGGTGATTAAAATTAATTTCTTTGCTTTCTTCACTGTCGCTCTACGATCATTTATTTATTTTTTGTAATTACCTCTCTCAATGTTAAAGTTGTACAGTAAATTGTTACTTTGTTACTTGTTTTTGTTTTGTTATTGTTATTATAATTTGTTGTGGTTTGGTTGCTGTTCTTAGTTTGTTGGGAATTTTTGCCTTCAAGGACCTCATATGCATTGGAGTAAATATTTGAATTAGTCATGTGATATGCTTCCCGTTCCTTTCTTTAATCGTATCTATTAAAATACAATATTTCTACTTTGTGTTTCCAATTTGTTTTTAAGTCGTAAATTCTTCACTTTTCACCAACTCGTCTCTTCATCATGCTGTTTCTTGAAGCGCATTTGAATAGTAGCTCACCCAGGTTGACCCCAATGCTGACATAATTTATACAAAAAATGTATAGTGAGTCCAGAAATAAAAGAAACGCGGTTCTTTTCTTTGGCTTTTTCCTCAGATTTCAAACTTAAGAAAACAATTAGAACGATCTTCTAAATGTTCATCCTCTCAAGTTACATAATATTTTGTTTATCTGTTCATACATCCATCCATCATTCATGTATTCATGCGTATACATATAGACTTTATTTCCATAATAGGTATTTGATCGCAGTCTTTCTGTCCTGCACGATGATGAGACGTACAAAGAAACTCAACAAAGAGCGTCATGCCATGACATGCTACTTCCGTCAGACACTAAGGAGCAGCACGGACGTGCTGCAACTGTTACTCCCTGGTATCTGACTCGCACTTATATTACAGTAATTGCTGTTTTATTTCTTGCAATTATGTATACACTATTAACGAAAAAAGGTTGAGGCAGTTCATTTGACAATATCGTACGAGAATAATAGCTAATGTACACAGTCCTTTTGAAGATACCCTACAGCAACCAACAAAATTTTGGATTTGTTTTGACTTACCAACAGATAGAGCAAACAAATATACAACAATGTGCGCCATAAAACTTAACGTTCTGGTTACAGAGCTTAGGTCGAAACATCGTCAAAATGAGCGTAAAGACAATAGGCAAACAGTAATATCATACCGAAAATTTGGTTGAAAAGACCAAGTTATGTTTGTATTTTTTATTTTTTATAAAGCCTTTAGCACATACTAATGAATGCATCTTAATGGCCGCTGTTTCCGTTCTCGCCATTAAAGCAATACTTACGTTTTGCCCTTCATAGGCAAGAGATTGTTGAATGAAGGTTTGCTTAATTAACCAGCTAGTGTCTTTAAACCAAGGTTTATACGGAGCAAACTTGTTGAACCGGAAGGTAGCCATGAAGATCATAAAACCCTGAGCTTGCGTTTGATCCTGAGCTTTTGTTCTGACCAATCACAATTAGCGAACACTATGAAAAGCGGAATTTAATTTACTTACCGTGGAAGCTTGGTTTCACAATCAAGCTCAGTTTTTGATTACAAGGTAAGAAACTGATGAATGAATTGTCGTCCTTGAATAGCGTTATCTGCATACAAATATTTGACAAAGAAAACCAGTCAAGCTTATTACATACAAGCCGTCTGATGAATGATAATACTACTCGTTTTTTAAATACTAATAGTAATGGTTATTATCCACGACTTTGTCTTAGGAAATAGAGTACGTCTCTAATTCGTACAAACATGTGATTTACGCGCTTTCATTTTTTTCATCCTGCTCATATTTATTGATATAATTATAATATTTTTCCTAATTCATCCAGGTAAAGTTTGGATAAGGATGCTAAGTTTGTACTTATTCATGTGTGTCCTTGATAAAATATGGATTTGAAATGTATTCATTAACAAACTTAGATGACCTTAGAATATAAAAATACAATTCCTCATATTCATCTTCCCCTGCTTCTTCTTCTTCAAAGCAGGAGAAAATTGAAATTAAGACAAGAAAACCCAAAATAACAAACAAGACAAACAGAAAGAGCAAGCGAATACAAATAGCCTCTTCAGACTTAACGAAAGACTGCAATACCGTAATGGTAATCTTTTGGATGACAGACAAACACAACCACTATTACAACAGCATACCATGCTACCATTACATTAGAAAGGTTAGCGTTCTGGTTGCCCCAGTAATAAAGTCGAGAAGCAAGTTAATCAGCATGGATGAAGGGAGGTGATGTAAAACCCTAGCATCAAGCTATGATTTTTCTGCTTTTAATTTCCACAATATATTGCGGTCGGGGCAAACATTGCAGTGTAATTCTGTCATAATCCTCTTATAAACCCATGTAAATAATCTTTAGTTATCATTTGTGTTTAAATGCTTCCGTAGAGACCAAGATGTAATTTTATATCATTATAGTCAAATTAATGTATCCAGTCTTTTGCAAGATTGCACATGGCATTTTCCTCTTTTTAAGGTGTTTGACACTAGTTGAAGCTTCCTTGGACGTTTTTTTAAATGAAGATAATGTCGTGGTTTCTTTTTTATGTAATTTAAAGCAAAATTACAACGCCTTGGAAAAGTCGTTACTAGTAGACTGGTTAAAATCGAATCATATTACGCAGAAAACTAGAACTAATTGCTTATAACTTTAGAAACAAACTCTTTGTATATTCCTCTATATTAAATCGAATGTTGTCATTATTTATAAACAGTTTAAATTGTAGTTTCGTTATTTATTTCATGAGATTCGTTTTTATTGAATAACTATTTTATATTTTTTGCTGGTACCATTAGTACCTGAAGCTTAAAATTCGACTGCACACATTCGGTGAACGTCCTTCGATACTCTACTCCCATTCATGCAGAGTATAAGCCATTTTTGTTGTGACTTCACGAACCCTGTAACATATGAATTACAGTTTTTATTTAAATGTGTCAATGAGCACTTCGTAGAGGGTTCGATTTTGGCTAGTTGTAGTGCTTTACGGCATAGCAACACAAATTGGTTTTATAGCGCCAAGATAATTGGAGTATAGTGTCATTTCCAAGGACACATCACGGTATCTGCATCAGGCTGATACGATGATATGATTCCAACAAAATATCATATATATATATATATATATATACAAGGCGATTGCTTTTGAAACCTGCACATGGGAAATATTTTAGATGGAAAGTTGATCTTGTGTAGCTGAAAAGGTTTGATTTTATTGCGCGTGTGTTACTATATACTTATGTTTGTCTCAGTTTTACATTATATAGAAAACTATGTATAGAAACATAAGTGTTGGAATATTCCATGGGTGTTGGAATATTCGGGCTTGTTATAAAGCAAGACTTATAAGTGTACTGAAATAAGTTTTAGTTAGTTACTATAACTGTTGTCGCTTCTCATTTTCGTATTTGTTTTTATCTTTCTTTCCAAATATATTTCTTATATATATTTCTTATCAGACATAAAACTTTCCACTATGTAAATTTTATATTATTAAGATATGATAA
Source organism: Potamilus streckersoni (assembly GCA_016746295.1). NCBI lineage: Eukaryota > Metazoa > Mollusca > Bivalvia > Unionida > Unionidae > Potamilus > Potamilus streckersoni. The sequence continues at coordinate 1,339,392 of JAEAOA010000324.1, read as the reverse complement.
TTCTATTCGTATTCCTGATAGCTGACTGATATACTTGTAATATAACGAATGTTTTCAGAACTAGTATATTTAGGAATGTAATGAATATAGTTTATCTACATGCAAACTTATATGATTGTATAAAATTGAATACATTGTACTCATCATTTGCTATTAGTTACTTGTAGATTTGTGCGACTGTACACAATGTAATCAAGCTCCCCAACCATGGAATTGTTTAGTTAATGGGGAATGAAGAGGGAAAAAACAAAAAAATCTGTTACAGTGATTCGACAGTTGTTTGTAGCGGGAGCATGGTTTTCACTTTTTGTATGTAATTTATAAAAATTAAATGAAATTAAATTTCGTCACGTACAATAGAAAACCCCTGACTTCTTCAAAAGTTGGAGCTGTCAATTATCATTAGAAAATGTCTCATTTTAAAATTGATATTCTTATTTAGGGTTGATCTATGGCTGTATAATGAAACACAGTTGTGTTATAGTTTCCCACTGACAACAACAAAATGAAAATTAAATATGCATTGATTAGTCAACGTAATTTTAATTGTGGCTTAGTCATCGTCATGTCTGGATATAAAATCCAAGTCTTTGTATAATTAGCTTGTCAACATGAACTCGTCTGCTTATAAATAGTGTATAGCTATGAAATGTTTCATATTAAAAAAATGATTTCTTACACTGATATGACTGGGACTATAATTGACGTAATTGTTATAATTTATGCCTATTGTATATTTTTTGGTTCGAATATTAAACACCCAATATCTTTCTGACTTGATCAACGTTTTATTTTCCTTTGTGATGTATTAGATCAATACTTCTTTAGAGGTTGCTTATGTCCTTCGTTCCTTATTATTCTTAAGCGGAATAAGACCTTCTGCTATGGATCAGACGATCAATTCATTACCATATAACTTGATGTTAATTATATCTGATTCTACATTCTTTATTATAATGGCGTACAAATCGCTTGTGCTTCATTTATTAGAGATAGGGAATTATTCAGCTATGAACAACGGATGTTCCGCGGAATTTTTTCAGCCTTGTGCTGTTAAACAGGGGATATCCTCACAACATAAGCTCATATGCATTTTGTCAGATATCAAAAGGAAAGTAATTATTATGTTGTCTACTATATTACATAGATCAAAGTGTATGAAATCAAATAATTTTACTAGAAATTAGGTGCATCTCAAAATGTACCTAACGTATCAATTTGTATAGTACTATGTACTGATAATCTAAGGATAAGATATTTACTACATTAATTTTGGGCGGTAATATAATCACAGTAAATGATAACAATGTACACTTATCTAATGCCGACAGGTGATAAGACTGAATGTTGCATTTTTTACGGATTGTTTACCAAGTTCAAACATTGCAAATTAGATTACTGAATAAATGCAGTAATTTAATACTTTGGTGTTTTTCTTAAATTTGTGTGTCTTCTATACAACTGTGCATGTATATATGTTACAAAGTTGATACCGTGGATGCTTGAAAGTTACAGATATTGCTTGTTGTCATGAATCAAATATTAAGAAGTGTATATGGCAGCTGACATATTCATTTTCTATACATTACTTATCAAATCAAAAACGAGTTACTGTTTTGGTCTTGAACATAACGCTAAAAGAAGGGTAGGTCAGACTGTAAATATCCCCATATAAAAAGAAAAGTTAATCTTCAATGCAGAAAATCATTTTAACAATACAGAAGAAATAGGTCTGGTACTCGTTAAAACTCAAATCGTAACCTGTCGACATATTGCAGTGTCGATAATGACAAAATAAAGAGGAGAAGCAAACGTTAGTCTCAAATGAATCATTTTAATTCAAACATGAACTATTTATCATAGCAAGTGTGTAACAAGTTAAAGAACTGTAGAGAATGATGCCACACAAAACACAGTATAAAGATTTTTCGAGTGAAACTACAATTTGTAACAAATTAGATTATAAATTTTTGTCGTTTTAATTTCATGCTGTTAGTTTGCTCTGACATAGTAATTTTTTTCTTGGAATCGGTTCATACAGGTGTTTGTACGTAAATACATAGTTGCAATGCATAATGCTGTGACCAGTGCTATATGATGGACCTGGAAGTGGCTGCTCTTCATATATCTCGCAGTGATACTTCAGGCTTGGTCGGATGCAACACGAAAGAAAAAAAATAGAATGGGAATTGAAAGTCATCATAAAGCCACATGATACAACAAACAGTGATGCACTGCATAAGTACTGGCAGTACTAGTTATATGGAAGAATACAAATCAGTCTAGAAATTCATTACCGAAATGAGCATCCGACAGTTCAGTCATTTGTATCTATCTTGTAAATATTTGTTGGATTTGTTTGCTTTATTCAGACAAATCAACAAATATATATTAAACATACTTATAGATGTCAGCCCTTCCAGGAGAGCATGTTAGATGCAAGATGTTCTGATATATCAGCAGAAAAAGAGAGGAGAAAACCTCATATAATGTTCAATCCTATTTAGATTTGATAAAAGGAAACACATTGCATGCTTGCTAGTCGTTTGCATGAAAAATACTGACTAAACACTTTCTTAGATGCACACAGGTTGGACCTCTGTTATATTTTCAGAATGCTTCTGCATTAAATAGCCTGCTCGCATTACTATGCCGAAAAACAAACGAAACCAAACACCTCTGTCTAACCGATAATATCAAAGCTAATCAACTGCGCTAAATGTTTGAACACAATATCGTTTGAATTTACAAATATCTTATCTGACCTTTCCCTTTGAGATTAACATGGGTACCTGTCAAGTAGTTATTAATATATGGAATTAACGGTCGTAGAATTGTTTGTCTTAGAGTGTTTGCTATATTGATCTTTGGGCAGTTTGCCAGAGTTCTTAACCTGGAAGTTAAGTGCAGCTTTTTGTTATTCCTATCCACTGTATCAATTTGAAATCAGATTTTAGTCTCAGAAGAAATTACAGTCGTAACAGTGGATTATTTACCAACTGAGGTATTCATTTACTGCTATGCAAACTACATAGCTGGAGACAAGGTTGGAGTTAATCCACTTTTAAATGACAGGTCTTGAATGGATGAGAAAGTTGATCATATTGACAAAAAAAAAACACATGATGTATGCCCTATGTAATTTTGTTTTATAATAATGTCATACACAAGTTTGACTAATCTGTAAAAGCAAACTATATATCTTTTTTGTTTTGAGGGAAGGTGTTTCGTATATATATATATATATATATATATATATATATATATATATATATATATATATATATATATATATATAATTGTTGGACTGAAATCAGCTAAAATAGAATGCCACAAGAGAGATGGTGAGATTCCTATTTTTTTAGTATTGTTCTTGTTTTAGTATCAGACTCTAGATGTTTCTGATATTGTATTTAGATTTACTTTGATATGATTCATTTATTCAAATTATTTGCTGGAATAATAAAACTTACTATATTACGTTCTAAATATAACCAACTGTTATTGTCAATTCATTTAAGGTAATTAAGGACAATGCCATTGTTTTATTTTAAGATTGTTGACACTTAAGTCACCGTCTTTATCTCATTCTAACTCGTACACAATCATCCCTAATTTCTAAATTCTTGTTTACATCTTAAGCTTGTAAAACTGTTTATATCACCCCCTAAAAGTATTTGAATATAATGCATTGTACTTTTTCATTGATTTAATGATTTGTTCTAAAACCAAAATTAATGTTTAGTGACATGCACTTTGACTTAGAATGAGAAGCTTTCGATACAATAATGTATTTATATTGTCTAGAAAAACTGAAACAAAACCTTCACAATAATTTCAGCAGAACTCCTTGAATGTATAGTACTTAAATCGCGATATCCTATCAGACATCGTTTGAAATTCAGAGAGAAAAGACAGACACATGTTGATCTTTTATTACAAGAATATTAGAACAGTCTATTGGAACGAAGACTGCATAGGAAGTCACTGACCTAGTCCTGTGACATGCATCCTGTAAAATGAATGCAATACATTCAGCACATTGGTCGAAACGATCAGTAACATTATTTACGATCAATTAACAAATCTTGTGTTTTTCTTTCGATAAATAACGACTGTCAATGCAAGCACAAGCAATACGAAGTGACTGTCAGTCTAGTCTTGAGATGAAGAGTTAAATGTGAATTGATGTTGTAAATCTGGTGTGACTTTCATCCTAACAAAGAGATGAGAATTTCAAAGATCCTAGAGAATGTAACTGATATGCGTGATGAGACTTTTTTTACTCAAGAGACGGGGACTAGAAGAAGGCAGAGATTATAATAATAATCTGTCCGGTGTGACATTCATTGTTGTCAAGGGATACACCGTTCAAAGATGAACATTCAAAGATGAAGAAGTTGTAACTTTCAATCATTTGATGTAATTTCAGTTATAGTTGAGTAATAAATAAAAGAGAGAGCGTTAATTGTTGAGATTGCAACTTTGATTTGTCCGAAGTCACTATATTGTCAGAAAAAAGTTTTCAAAGATTTAATTGTACAAGTTGTAGCTTTGATCTGTGTGATGTGGCTTTTACGCGAATATAAAGCTGTGACTTGCATGTGTCCAATGTGACTTTCACTTAATTCAAGAGACGGGGGGGTAAAAAAGAATTTGTTAAGTTTGTAACTATGATTATTCTTATGCAACACGTTAGACTATCGAAAGTCTTTACGTCTAGTCACGAGGTCAAGCCTTGTGTATACTGTAAATACTTAATACCATTCCGCTTGATTACTCTAGTACATAATTAGCGCAGGGACCCCTTGCCCCCAAAACTTTAAATTTTCTCACTAAGAAACAAATATATTTCTCTGCAAGAAACAAGACATAAATATAACTCTTGTGCTGAACAAGGGACAACATAGATGAAATTAGGTTAACACCAAAGCCAATAAATATTATGACAACATATGTACAAAAACGAAGATGATAGTTCTTCTACAGAAATTAGACCAATATCTTCGGATCAATGAGCACTTCTACCGAATCTATTAATGTATGTTATACATCTTTAAACTCTAGAGAAAAAGAAGAAAGAAACTAACAACATATCGGCTGCACAAAGATCAAAGGGTTCAGACGTTTGCATCAGGAAATGTTTGGGCAATAATATCATTGCATAAAGTCTTATACGTGAGGCATATCATTCAAACAAAGAAAGGCACTGATTCAGTTTCCACCACTGGAACAGCTTGAACCAGCTACCATAACGCGTCTATGGTTACGTAACAATAAATTGTCTTAGTTCGATATAACCAACAAAGCATTGGAGTGTGATAAGCTACCGACCCAATTATGTCAGTTTATGACCTGTCTCTAGATCGTTTGAGAGATTATACAATAGTCATCGACCATTACAATATTCTACGCAAGATACAAACAGGACAGTATTGCTCAATATAGCAAGCATCACTATCCTTTACAGCATCCATCAAAACGCTATCATTCGGGTTTTACCTGCAATCGATAAATTCATTATTGAGTAGGATGTGGGTCACTGTGACCAACGTTCAGCTACAGAGTATTAAAATTATGTCTGGAACATTCTAAGCAAACTTCTTATACGTAACATATCTTCAGGGTTAGTTTCTTTTCCTTGTAAAGGCTAAACTGTTACATTGTTTTAACCAGTAAACAATAGTCGTTTGTGTAAAATGAGAAAAGTATATCAAAGCAACTTACAACTACGTGAATGGTTCCGAATTGTACACCATATTCTTGTTTGTTGAGCACAGGACACCTACAGCTAGAGACTTGTCACTAAGACAAGAAATTTACACAAGGGCTTATCTTTAACGACAAAATTATCTGAGTACCAAAAGTCCTGTCCTATGCTCTTGGTAGCCCTGTAATGATCCGGTGATCAAGTGCTCAGATCGGACAGGATGACAAAACTGTTACAGTGCTTTTGAAACTGAAACAATCAAAACAATTGTTGCGCGAAAAGTAGGTTACTTCTACCAACATTGTGCTTGGATAGTTTACAATATATATATATATATATATATATATATATATATATATATATATATATATATATATATATATATATATATATATATATATATATATATATATATAATAGTGTATATTTAGAACACACGATAATAACCTCTGCAGCTTTTAAAAAAGAATAAAAATTGAAATATATTTGACAAGAATACATATTAATCACTAATACAGTACACATTACTGAGTTGAATCACAAAAGCACGTCAATACTAGCAGTGAATGCGGTTATGCGATATGTTCATTGGACTCAGTCTTCGAGAATGAACTACATTTTCGGGGCACGTAATGATAGCGTCCACCCCACTCAGTTGCTTTTATTGCTCATTAAGAGACCTACTACAATGATAAGGAGTAGACCCAATAGCGCCGCAAAGAAAATGTCTTTTTTGTCTTTCGGATCAAAGCGATTATTTCTTAGAAAGGCATAAAGCCTAAACCAAATCTCTTGAGCGAAACCGATATCGTTTTTAGGTTTTACTTCTGCTTTTGTAATGGACATATTGCGCAGAAGTTTCAGCAGTTGATTGTTGAGAGTCAAGCTTCGTTCTTCCAACCCGAGCAGATCCTCTACGGATGAGTCAGGGAATTTAACATCATCGCTCCAGTTTGTCACTTTAACGAGCTTATATTCCTTGAAGCCACGAAATCCAAATACTCCTGCAATGGCGTTTTCAACTTCGTTCAGATTTTTTTCTGATATCTCGCCAGACTCCACTTTGTCCATATTAGTAAGTACCACATAATAATCCACATCTGAAATATATATATATATATATATATATATATATATATATATATATATATATATATATATATATATATATATATATATATATATATATATATATATATATATAAAGTATACTATAAAATAAGTTCCCAATAGGAGCAGAATTATATATAGCTTTATGTTGGCCTATAAGAAGATAAATTTAAAAGTCTAGGCCTTCTTATTAATCAATGATTTTCATCTGTTAGCAATTAAATGTTAAACAATATATCGCATTCTCTGCCAAATTGAATCCATGGCAGCAAGCCCCATTTCATCCCACTGAATGTTACATAATCTAAATATATCTGTTTAGTAACATGCTACTATTCTAACATCAGCCAAGTATTAAGATAGCTAATATATTTAATATTTACAAAGTTTAATACAACAAGAAAAAATCAAAATTGAGAGTACAACAATTGTAGACTTGTCAATGGCAGTTGAACCGATTTCCATCAGATGGATTTTCGTCTCAGCAACAAAGAAAACACAATATTTGAAACTTCAGCATTATCCACTTCATTTATTACATGGCCAGATTTTACGATCGCCGCCTTTCTTGGTTTGGTTTTTGTTTTCGTAATCTAGGCTTTTGAACATTGTTGACATTAGTAGAGCACAAGAGTTTATATGAATACAGTTGTGTTACATGTTGGATGCAGGAAACTTTAAACAAAACCCTGCAATAATAAACATGAACACATATTAAACAACGTTATTCTGTATTCTTCTAACCACCATCGCGATCGTTGCACATGTCCATATCGCAGATAGCAGATCATATTACTCCACAGATGTCAAACCGCATTATTTACTCTGTGAAAACTGAACATTCTATATTTGTTCATAAAGTTGCTGAATGCTGCAATACATTTTTCCAACTTACGTTAGTCAGCTAAGTAATTTAAGGCATTACCTGTAATGTTGTAGAGACACGTCTTCCATGCTTAATTTAAGTAAATTCAAAACATATTTTAGTGTTGGAAAGGTCATGAACTCTAAAGTTAGGTGACGTGAGCGTTGCCGTACCTGTTAGCCTTTATTGGACAATGATTACGTTATTTAACTATATCTTAATTCAGCAAGTACAGGTTGTATCAGTTCCCTCTAACCCGTTTTCAATTTTGGGAGCAAGAGTATTGTTCTTTGTCCTTCGAGTTCGAATATGGCCATGCAATCATTAATTTATTTTCATCAGCACGTGTGCGACTTCATGTTAACGATATGCTGCACCTCACGCTTCTGCACTTCTCTTTATTTCTCCTCAAATCATAATCTGTCCTTCCACTATGAACAAGACAGCGTCAGATGGAACTATCCTGTGCCAGATCTGCCTGGGACTAAATACCATTGTTGAAACGTTTTAAGGATGATTTTCGGGAATAATTAAGGCGATTCTCTGTCCACCTTCAAATCGCCATAGAAGATCATCTTTGGAAGTCGCTCGTCTGCCATTATGACAACGTGGCCAGCCCATCTCAACAGTGCTTTCTTCAGCAAATATTATAAACTTGGAATAAATGACTGTGTAATAAGTTTAGTGTCTGAGACCTTGTCCTGCAATCTTATTCTTATCAGTTTTCTTAGGAATCTATTTGAAAATGGTCGAGTTCCTAAGCATGGCGCCTGTACACTGTCCACGGTTCTCATACATAAAATAATGTCGGCAAGACAATGACTAAGCAGACCAATACATATGTTTAAAGACTGAATAATTTAAGCTTTCACATATTTGAGTATAGTCTGCCAGGTATTGCTTTCGTCATCAAATTGAACAGCACGTGGCTGTGTACTGAAGAGGTATGTGAACGTGTCTACTGCCTGGTGGGTTTGGCCTTTTACTAGGATGAAGTAAGGCTTTTTTGGTGCCGATTGGTGCAATACATTGGTCTTAATGTTGATTTTCAGACCGAAATTGTCACAAGCTGAAAATACATGATCCATGATATTTTGCATGTCCGACTTAGATTCATGGAAAGTTAAAACTTATAAAATGGTACAGATGCTGCCTCGATAGGCGCTCGCATTAAGAGGATGATGCTAGGACTAGTCGTTTTGGTGTAGGTATATTTTGATTGGGTGGGGATTGATGCTACTGGAATACGGCATGATGCCCCAGTGCTAGACAATATTATAAACTGTCACTCTGCAGATATCGCATCGATATGACTTAAAAAATTGTTTAGGTTACGTTAACAATAAAAATAATACACACACAAAAGCATACTCAGGGAAATGTCATCAGCTAACATAGATCACGACCAGGCACCTCCGGTGACTTTTCATTCATCTGTAGTCTAATGAGATTATAGAGCTTGGGATCGGCCCGGTTGCTGATGTCGATACCAGTGTCATAATCAAGGAAGGCATCAGTAAGCATGGCAGAGAACATCACGCTAATGAAGGCTGTGGTTTGCACACAGCTTGCTTGATTCTATTGCAGACTGTGAATGGATCAGATGATTCAATCTCATCCACGACAATAACGAAGATGTCACCATGGAATGTCCTATGCGTTACCATGAATTTCTTTGCGCAACCAAATTTCGCCATGATCTTTCAAAGGCACCGACGGTTGACCATGTCAAAGGTTTTGATCTCGTCAACGCATGATGTGTACAGGTTAGATTTTTGTTCCAGGCATTTCTCCTGAAGTTAACGAGCTGCAAACACCATTCTCCACCTCCTCCTCTGACGCTATGCTGACTTTTTGGTAGAAGCAATTGATCAGTGAGTCGCCAAAGGCGATAAAGAATTCTGGCAAAGAATAATGACTATCATTGATAGGAAGGAGATACCCAGCTAGTTTTGCTGGATTGTCGGTTGCCTTTCCGCTTGTATATCTATATAATGGATGCATCCTTTTCCTCCTGAGGAACTATTATTGCGTCAACATTTAATGGAAGAGTAATGGCACTGTATGTGCGGTCTGCCAGGATCCGGCTTTATAGGTCTCTGATGCAAAAATCATCTGTTCCAGGTGCTTTAATTTTGAGAGCGGATCAATTTGTTTCCCAGTTTTATTCTCCACCCCTTTTTATAATTTATCCTTCATCTTATCCGGGTTGTTTATCATGGGTGCATAGCTGTTGGTGATAGGTAGCGTGAGTTCATTTGTATTTGTCTGTCATTCAAACCCTCTGAGAGATATGTGAGTTTGCTGAATAGTTGTGATGTGGTGGAAATTCAACACCAACTTACCAACTTGAGGTAACTCTTCTTTACTTTAGCAACTCCAGAAGGTTCCAACGTCTGTGAGGTATTCTACTCATCTATGCGAGCTTCGCTCTAGGACGCAATCTGAAATTTTAAATCTGGACGGTTCTCTTCCAACTGAAGCTGTTCTTATCTCTGGTCTATCTCCTGATGTATTGTCCGCTATTGCGCGCACATTCCATGCACTGATGGTGAATGGTGTAACCCTTGTCTTCTTTCTAAACATTTGAGCGCTATTATGGAATCCCCAGCAAACAAGATTTGCTGACCAGCGTAACGGTGAAGAGGCTATGTGTAGATCACCTTTATTGCCATTCACATGTCATGGATATGAGTAGTGTGATTCTAAATAGGGCTGCTCAGTCGCTCAGGGGGCTTCGGAAAAGACCAGAGACTATGAGCCGCCTTATTACAAGTCTACATTTACAGTTCCCAGTCTATTCACTCTCGCTGATTGGTTGTTTGTCTATCGCTATAAGACTTCAAGTTATCTAGTATGGGGAGATTGGTCATGTCAATTGCGTGGGTTGGATTTAAGTAAGAAAACTTTTCGCAGTCACTCAATCCCGCGCCCAGGCATGTATAAATCCCGTTGATTGACAAGAGATACTTTGCGGATCGCAGACCTTATATTAGAAGCGCCCTAACTTAAGGTAAGATTGCACGTGCAGACATTAATACTTCTGTCTATTCTTTGCGGGCAAGAAAAACCTTTTGTAAATTTTATATGTCACTAAGCTCATTTTCAGGTCTTTTTGCATATGTTAAAACATAATGATCGGTTGTTTAAAATTAATCTGGGAAAAGTTTTTTTTCAAGGAAAATCTATTTTTTATCAATAGTTTTAATTGTAAAATGCAACATTTAAGGCAATATTTTAACTTTAACTAGGCATTCGATTGCTATGTTGTAATGTTGGATTTAATGGTGCAAATGAGTTCATGGCCAACCCCATGCTCTATGACATTTTGTTTAAGAAATAAGATAATTCAAAGCTAAAAGCCACGATACTTCTACATTTAGGGTTAAAGATTCAATATTGTGCATTTGCCACAAAATATAATGATTTATTACGAAATCTTAAGTATATTTATGGCTATCCTCCTTTAATTCGATCTTGTAAGGAAGATGTTTTCAAAAATTGTGTAAAGCTGGTAAGCTCTGACAACGTGTAGTAATTGTATGTATCATTTTACGTCTAGAGTGTATAATCTCCTGTGTGTAATTTTATTGATATATGATTGTGTTTAATTTAATAAAGGCAGACAACAACTGTGGACATTCAGAGTTTTGTCACCCCAGTAACGTATCACCTAACGGGTGTCATAACTGAGTCATGCACGCCTCCCTTGTCGATATGGCGTAATGGAAAACACATTTCTCTATCTTCTTGCAATCTGAGAGTTTCTCGGCCAACAAATTTTATGAGAATCAGCGTCAAACAATAGCTCTTACAATAAGTTGGCAACCAACCGAATTTTATATTATAATAATTCGGGTGATGAAAAATAATTTCCCTTGACAATAACTATGAATACTAAACGACTTATTAGTTAGCATAATTGAGTGTATATGAAGATAGTCAATAGGGTTACGCTAGGAGCCACCATATAAGTAGTGCTGACCCTTACGATATCACAGATTAGATATTAACGGTATATAGACCTGGCTTTTATTATGGCTTTACCATCCACTTAGTTACAATTAGCGACTAATTCCATTTAGTGTATTCCATTTATCTTACACAAATACAAGATTATACTCCACCAAAATGTATATGATCCTCTTTGTGGTTTGAGCTTCTCTCATTCTTAATGCTGTAGTCGGCGAGTTAGACTACCAAACAAGCAAACTCTTAGTTTTGAATTTATCAATGACAATAGATAGAAGTTGAGAAGTTTACATTTTTCATTGCTGGAGTGGGACTACTTTAGAAACATACCATAGCGCGTAATATAATTAAATAACATGTTTTAATGACTGTGAATTGTAAAGATTCTGGTTGTTATTTTGTTTATTTCTGCGTTCAGACGTGAAGTTTGTGTGCTGGCAAGCTTGCAGTCAATTTAAGTAACAAACGCTGCACTCAAATTTCGACCGTCACATAATTTCGATGAACAATGGAGCCTACTCAATGCACGATATCGTTTTCAGAAATTATTGTGATTGTAATGATACCTTTGTCACTACTTAGACAAATGTGTTAATGTACGTAATGAACCGTTTTTCGTTTAAAAAATGTGTATCGCTTTTTGTTGAGTTTAACGGGTACTATACAAGTAACAAAATGTCAAATAGTAAAAATTCATGCAAGTTAAGTAACTATAATTTACACAATTGATGTGGAAAACTAATCATAGCAATAAAAAATACGTTGAGCTCGTTTTTGCTAGAGAGGGCAGAGTGGGATGGGCGGGGGGGAATGAAACATAAACATGAAAATATACGTCTGAATAACAGACATAAGGGAAAATATACCTTCTGAACGGAAAAAGAATGTAGTTCCAAAGGTAATGTCACCACGTTCATACTGGTATGAAAATATTAATTAATTTGAATAACAAATACAAAATCTGAAGCATTATAGGTACAATCTCTATTTGTAAAAGGTCGCGCTTGTAAAACTATAAAACTACTTTTTATTGATGTAGTAATACAGCCGTCAAACGCAATGACATAGAAATGAGAATCAAATCCATGCAAATCCAAGGATTTTGCCTTTAAAGATAAACATAAAAGAAAATCTACATTTTAAAGTAAATATAAGGAAATATTTTACTTGTGAAGTTGAAACATTTTGATTGTTTTGAATGAAATATTTCCTTATATCCACTCATAAAACGTAGATAATATCATTGTATTCCTCTGCTAGACCATGACTCATATACGATTTTCAAGATTTTCGTAATTTCTATAGCCCACTAAATATTTTCTCGATTGTTGTGTAGCCTTGTTTTATATGTTCTGACACTCTCTGATAAATATCTTCCCCGGATGTTGGCATCCTGCTCAATGTTCCCTGTCTATTATATCAATAGCGTAGTTAGTTCATTGAAGCCTTCAATGTCAAAACTTCCTAGTTTTAACAAGTTCTTTGATGTCAGCACAATGACTTATACTGGGTATCAGCTACAGACAGTATAAGCTTAATCAATCCACTTAATTACAATTTCTAGATGACAACCCATTCATCAGCTGACATACGAATATCAAACTCATCTACTATAAAATACCGATGATGTATTGCTGGGTGGTAGGGAGGGCAAGCCTTTCATTCGGGGTGAACAATTTTGTTTTCCTTTATTCTTTTTCACCTAATAATATAGACATAATATAGAGCTATGTGGCCCAACAATTCTGAAAGAATAAACAAAACACACCCCAGGCCCGCGCTGCGGAACATTAAATTGTTCGTCCCTACTATAATTGCATTATACTGCGTTACGTATTGAGTTGAATTCAGAAATATGGAGGTATACAGCGGTAAAAAAAAATTTTCGTGGCAAGCAACCCAAATATATAGTACACAAGTTTGAGTGAGTATGTAATGTGACGTTGTTTGCAACATGCACAGTGGAGAAAATGTTGGCATACATCTATGCTACTTTGATGTAATGTCGCTGACCTTTCTTTGGATATTGTACTTGTGGAAATTGTACATGATCTAAGCACACTGCCATCTAATATAACTGCTCCTTGTACTAAAATGATCAGCATGAATTAGTCTAAACTACACTACTATTTTAGCAGCTATTTAGATAGGGAAAATGGACATTGCCAGACTAGACAATACCAGATTCTAAAAATGCATTGAATGAGTTCCAATATATCAAATATAAAAATGTTATTGGCTCTTATTTCACAATATACCTCTCTGAAGTTCAGGAAGTGAAAATTACCAAGTAAAACTATAATGTTTTTGAAAAGTGCACATTTGGTGTAAGTCCATGTTATACATTCTATAATCAATATTACACCATGAGCCACACACCAAAATAAAGGGAATGAAAGGTTCTTTGAACAATGCCTAAGACATGCAAGGACTTTTTAAATAGACAGTAGAATCAGTGAGGAAACACAGGGAAAGTATTTGTTTTTAACATTTATGCAAAATACGAAATTGTTGAGCGCCAACTTGAAAAAAAGTATGAAAATGTATGTAATTATTTGGGGTTTTTTCGTATCATTATGTATCGTATTCTGAACAAAATGATATATTGACATTGATGTTATGCATGAAAATTAGCTAATTGTGCTTACTTTGCTCTTGCTTACTTAATTACCTTGGGGATTGTTTGTATGAGCAGTACCATAGTTAGGTGGAAATTGTATGTCTTATAATATAGGAATTAAATCAGCTCAGATCTAAAACTATTGCATTAAGTAAAAGTAATATACAGAAAAAAAGTTTCTTTTTATTTTTTTGCAATGAAATTGCAAACAAAATGATGGCAAATTAAGTCGCCTTCGTCCATATTGAACAATAAGCAAATATTTCAACCTTGACCATTGACCAATATGACCCTCAATTGTTCCATCCCTTTTCAAACTGTACCATTTATTGCTGACAACTCAGGAAAAATTATGGCCAGTTTCATGTTCAGGTCTTTCAGCGCAACATTTATTACGATGTTAACAAAATGTAATGTGCATTTTTAAAATAGCTCACTTTTATCATGGGGAGCTAGACTTGTTTGAGATTATGACATTACCAAATACTATTCTGTTGCTGGTAATACAAGAGAATTATTCAAAAGGACTGTTTTGATGCTTGCTTCTTAATTGTGTCAGCAATACAATCAAAGTTGAATCATATAATAATAATGTTTATGTGCTCTTTAGGGGGCATTTGCCAGTTATTATGTACTTTTGAGAGAGTGACATATGCCAGGTGAAGTTGTTTGCGTTTGCTACATGCACAGTGGAAAGGATGTTGGCATACCTTAATGCTACCTTAACCTAATGTCGCTGACTTTTCTTTGGATATTGTACTTGTGGAAATTGTACATGATCAAAATGACTGCTCCTTGTGCTAAAACAATCAGCCTGAATTAGTCTAAGGAAAGCTGTCTTTAGCAGCTATTAAAATAGGGAAAATTAATTTTGCCAGACTTGACAACACCAGCTTCTGAAAGTGCATTGCATAAATTGCCAAATATATCAAATATACAAAATGTTATCGGCTTTTTTTCACAATATACCTCTGAAGTTCGGGAAGTGAAAATGACCAAGTGCAGCTAGCAGTTGTTTGAAAAGTGCACATATGGAGTAAGGCCAAACTATACTCTATAACCCATATTACACACATCTGGTGTAAGGCCAAGCTGTATACTCTATAACCCATAATACACACATCTGGTGTAAGGGCAAGCTGTATACTCTATAACCCATATTACACACATCTGGTGTAAGGCCAAGCTGTATACTCTATAACCCATACACATCTAGTGTAAGGGCAAGCTGTATACTCTATAACCCATATTACACACATCTGGTGTAAGGCCAAGCTGTATACTTTATAACCCATATTACACACCTCTGGTGTAAGGCCAAGCTGTATACTCTATAACCCATACACATCTGGTGTAAGGGCAAGCTGTATACTCTATAACCCATATTATATACATTAGTCATGCCTGAGATATACAAGGTCGTTTGAATTAGCCAGTATTACAAGTGACGAAACCTGTGGAAGTTCTATTTCTTTAAAATTTATGCAAAATACGAAACTATAGAGCGCTACCTATTTTAAGAGCGCGTGCGCGCGCAGGTGTCATGTCGATCTTTTTAACTAATGTTCTACCATCTAAGGTGAATGAAAGTGCAAGGCGAAGGTATGTTTCTAATTACATATAAATCGCCATAGTCAAATCCATATACCGAAGGCCGGTAAATCCATAACAATGATAATTTGAAAGGAAATATAAACGACTGTTAATTAAATGAAGAAGAAATATTAAGTATACAGACAGACACATATATAGGTATGGATATATTGCAAAGCCTGATTACCATTCCTGATTCCTGCACATAGTTTTTAAAGTATGAAGAAACTAAGTTGCGGAAGTCTCTAAATGATTTAATTGTCGAAGTGGTGGGTGTTTAATTGCTATTTTCATGTGAATTTATTTTTTTTTTAATATAGCAACATTCAAAACTGATACTCGCTATTATTTAAAATCAAAACCAGTTATAGGATATGTTTGGTTTTAATCCTGGTCGTTAGAAAATGCGTTTTTATACACTCTACCGCTGTATGTCATGCGAATAAGACTCCTCTTTTGACGTCACACACTTTGTTTCTGAACAGTTACACAATTATCATACTAGGTGGATCTTTATTCTCTCCTAATAATCAGGAATATAATTAGATTTTTTACAGTTAATTTTACAATTTTGAATAGCAGAAATGTTATAGCTCGGATGAAACCCCAAAATTTTCACTTTTCATGGAATTTACATAAATAATAACATCTGATAATGTACTTGTCAGACATTTTTCATATGGATCACAAAATGATCCATTTAATTTGTAGTACAAAAATTGGTGAAACGTAAATTTATTTTTTAAAAATAAATTAATAATACATCCATTCGTTAATTATCTGACATATATACCACCCCTCTCATTATGAAATGTAATTATTAACAAACGTCAGCCTTTCTAATACGATCTGCTGATATTCATTATCCATTAACTTCATAAATATTGAATATATTTATCGTTGCAATATCCGATGCCTCTCCTACTTCGTAGATATCAGGATTTATTGTATCCAAAAGCAGAAAAGGTAAACTAATCGATCAATACAATAAAGATGCCCGTCAATATGAGTATATACACACATTACGTGTTGTTGTTCCTGTTCTCATTTCACCTTCTTCGTTACTGCAACTAATGACAATAATGTTAACTTCGGTAGGATTTATACAAACTGGAATCAGGTTCCATAATTTTATATTCAGTTATGTCTAATTTCTTAAGGGACCCAAGCATGAGCTAATGTATACAATTGTTGTTTCATGTACGATGCATGTTGTTCTTACCGACAGGACGCAGAGAGTCCTTTGGTTTGATGATCTCAAGAACGCATTCAATTAGCTTTTTTGGGATCTCACTAACTGCAACACTGTGCACGAAAACAACGGCATCTGTCTTCCATTCTTCCTTGGATTCTGTGTACCAGCTTCTTAAACATCCAGAACCATATTTTGTCTGACGATCACACAGGGCAGTTATTTGGATGCCCGGTTCAAGATGACCTGTAAAGAGTTTCTCGTGATACGTACAATCTAATGGAGAGTATCCTATTTATTAACTATCAATAATTCAAATTATCACTAATAGAAACAGGAAATTCGATTCATATGTAACTTACATTTACCAGGTGATAAGACTTTGAGGTTACTAAATATTTTTTGTTGTAGAGCAAGACAGACGGAACGTGAAGTAACGAACCCAAGACAGATAGATTAACACAGGTATGTATGTAAAACATTGTATGATATGGGGGGACTAACTTCATGTGAATAAGAGCTTGAAACATTAATTGCAAATAAATATCAAAACAAAAAATAATTTTGAGCTTGAAGGATTTAAAGGAAAATTTAATTTGCTTACATTAGGTATATTAAAAGGAAGTGAAAACTCGTTACCAATTGTGAATCAATGCCAGTTAATAATTGATTGTGTATTAACTTTTGCTCTACAATTATTTAAAGGACCAAATTCCGATGAAAAATTATGCACAGCATTTTCTCAATAGGAAAACTCTAGCTAACTACTGCATAATATACTTGACTACAGTAATATTTGCTATATATAGAAGGACACACGATACTAACTGTATTGAAAAATTGGAACCAGCCTAGAAATGGGTGAACCTTAAATAGAGTATATACAGGTTTGGGTGACTACGATTGGTTAATAATGTAAGCTATGTTTTAGGAAAAATAATCTTTTGAGACCTTATCCTAGTTGAAAGTGAATAAAATTAGAGACACTGTTTTATTGATTTAATTTCAGTTTTTTAATAGCCTTGAGTTCATAACACTCATTACTAAAATTAGCACCTGACTCTTTGGTGCGGAATCGAAAGCACATGTTTCAAACATATGCAGCTACAGAAAATGCCACGGCTCATTTCCTTTCCTCTGTACTGAAGCTGATTTCCAGGTGTCATCTATACTGATAAATATAAGTTTGGTCATAAGTACTCCAAACTTTTAAGTTATTGAATTTTTAATATCACGGTGTTTGCATAGGTTTACTATGGGAACTGATTTTTTACCGTGATTACTAAAGAGAGCTTCAGCCATACAGTGACTCTATATATGCAAATGCGGTTAACGTTACTATAAATATAATCATATGGTTATTTGTGTTGATATAAAGCAATCTTAATACCTTTTATACACCAAAGAGTGACTTTTAGTGGGATATTAAACACATATTCTGAATACCAACTGTTGCCAAGAAGGTTAGAGGGGTAACATGATGCAGATTTGACTATGGTGGATGGAGTGTTTTGCACTTTGGTTCATGTCTAAGCAATACATATATAAAATTTATACAATTGACCATTTATAGAGTAGTTATAGTAAGTAATATGATATTTCCTAGTTGTGTTTTCAACATAATGCATCAGATATGATCATTTAGATCTCTTCCACCATGCTTAATGGGGATGACCTCTCATGACTTTGCATGCCACTAATTTCTTTCAGTGAATGTTCTAAAACTTTATATTTTGCGTTTTAATGGACCTATGTCTACCTTTCTTTAGTTTTAAATTATATATCTTCTGGGAGGAATTTAAAGTAAATTTTGACATTTTAAAGATCTTTTTTCTGTAATAACATATGTACATACAGATGGTGACCTTAACATTTTACTCATTGGTTATATAATATAACAAGACTGGTAATGTATTTCAGCATTAAATTGAAGAGAGACAAATGTTGATATTAACCAGATGACTCTTATTAAATAGATTTTTTAGTATTTTGATTTCTTATTATCTTCAATAGAACTCAAATATTTAAATGTTGCCTGAAATGCACCATTGCTCTTTAGGTAAACATGAACTTGCAATATAATTTTATATTCACTCATGTAATCTTTGAGAAGCAGAATTATGCACATTATTTACTTATATATTGAACTGCTATTCCTAGGGCTGTCAAGAAAATCAACGGCGGATATAGGACACACGCTACTAATTGTGTTGAAAAATATGAAGCAGCCTAGAAATGGGTGAACTTTAAATAGAGTATATACGGGTTTGGGAGGACCAGGGTTGGCTAATAATGTAAGTTATGTTTTAGGAAAAAGAAACTTTTGAGACCTTATCCTAATTAAAAGTGAATAAAAATAGACACACTGTTTTATTGATGGAATTTTAGTTCTTTAATAGTCTTGAATTTATAACACTCATTACTAAAATTAGCACCTGACTCCTTGGTGCAGACTTGAAAGCACATGTTTCAAACATAGGCAGCTCCAGACAATGCCATGGCTCATATCCTTTCCTCTGCACAAAAGCTGACATACAGGTGTCATCTCTACTGATAAATACAAGTTTGGTCATGAGCACTCCAAAAATTTAAGTTATTGAATTTTTAATATAATGGAGTTTGCATAGGTTTACTGTGGGAACTAAATTAGTACCGTGATTCCAGAAGGGGTATTATTCCCTTGGAAAATGGTATTCTTCCTGAGTTTGAAAGCTTTAAACATTGATATATTTAGTGTAATTTCCAGTCAGTCGAAAGACATAAAGGCCACTTGTCTGCAACAATGGTGAAAGAATACGAAACAATGACAAATTTAGGAAAGTATTATGTAGATATTTTAATATTTTGATAATTATTGCAAAACTTTTCATCAAGATATTTTTGTATTCCAAACTGTTTAAAGAAAATATCAACAAAAAAGAGACATTCCAAGGCATTCATTATATTATTCAACATGTGTACAGTATTTGCATGCGTACTGTGATAGAAGCAAGATATTTTGCGAGTTTATGTTCATCAGCAATTGGAAAAATCGGATCAAACAATGAACATTACCGAATATTTTCAGTCCCAAAATTTCTTTCAGTTCTTCCGTGTTTTCATTTCCAGAACCAACAAAGTCATCTACGTTTGGTAGATGTTGATGAATGATTCGGGCATTAACTTCATTGGGTGAACCTCGCAAGTGATCTTCTGTGATACCAAAATGTTGATACCTTAGATAAAGGAAAAAATAATTATTTTATCATTGTTTCAATGCATGACACAGATTCCACGGATTTTTACATTCAGTATTTATTAAAATGCAACATTTAAAACATCAATATACTGACATCTCTTATTGCATAAAACAAAACCACATCATATTTTGATAACAAGAAAGTGCAAGGCATTTACTACGCAAGTTTGTAAACTAACATAGAGCAAGCGCCTGACGGCAAGATCTGATTCGAGGGAAAGTGCATATGTTTCAGAAATGAAGAGTCCCAATTGTATGTATTTGCGTTCCACACTTTTAAATAAAGTGTTCTTTCTGATCAGCATTTTTTTATTTTAAAAGTGTTATTAATAGCATGCAGTCTGGAATTAAGTAATTAATAAGTGCCAATATTACGCGTTTACATTTGACTTTACAAACAGCAAAACACAATCTTTTGCTTGCACAGAATGGTTTAACCTATCGTGTGTCTGTGATTTGGATTTTTAAAGCAGCATTCACAATTTTTCAGTCTGCAGTGTGGCAATTTATAGTGATGTCTAGCACTGAGCAATAATGACGCAGACATGTAGCATTTTGTCCCACACAGTCAAATTATCCTGACACCAGGCCGACAAGTCCTTACACTAACCACTTAATGCTGAGCGCCAAGCGAGGCAGCTGTTAGTACCATTTTTGTAAGTCTTTGGTTTGACTCGGCCGGAGATTAAACCCACGACCTCCCGCGGAAGCTCTAACCACCAGGCCACCGAAGCGGTCACAATTATGATTCAGATGCAATAAAAAAAAACACCATATCGGTATTAAACTGGTTTGTCACCGCTCCCTGGTGATCTTAATAATTACAGCGTCTGCCTCGGATGCGTAAGGTCGCGGGTTCGAATCCAAATCACACACACACACACACACACACACACACAGACACACACACAACACACAGTCTTCAGTTCTATTCTTTGGTTACGATTTTGCAACACATTCAGGAGCATATTTTTAAATCTTAACAAATCTTTCATCTGACCAGGATGGGATGGGATCTGTTCTTAATAGTGATATCGTTTATTTCTGTGGCACTTTGATTTTTTTTTTTGTTTTGTTTTTTTTTTTTTACAAAAAGATATTTGCAATTTAGGTTCAAATAGAGGCCTAAGGCCTCCCGTAATCAACTGCTGTTATCTTTTTACAACAAAAGTATTTGATATTTGTAAAAGAATATGTCATAACAGTGTCCGTTTTTATCTGAGTATTTAATTATTTCATGTTATGGTCTTCTAAATATTAATAGTCATTTCCACCTCAGTCGAATAAAAATTCACTGCAATTAATTCACCGAATGCAAAATAATATATCCGTACAAAAGGCTTCGGTTCGCGCGTAAATTAAATAAAAATGAACGTTAGTATAAGCCATAATTCTTTGACACATATGATCATATACAAAAGTGATTTTGTATAATTTTGCCTTTTATTCAATAAATGATTTACCTTTATGTTGACCAAGTGGCCTAATTTGTAAACGACGTTACAAATCCAACACACACACACACACACACACTTACCTGTGTGCTGCATAGGTATGGGTGAGTTGATCGCCCTGTCCAACACTAGCAACAGGAATATACTTTCCAAGAATGAGACTAACAAGGCTATTAATCAGTGACGACTTGCCAGCTGAGGGAAGACCTAAAAGCAAAATATTCTTTACTTTCCTTTGGCTTTTAAAGTTCTTGATTACTTCGTCCAAAATTCGCCCATTTGTATCGCCCATTTGTTCTGTAAAAAAGGTTGTATTCATTACTTAGCGTTACGAATCACTAACGAAATCTTAATTAAATGATAAAAGACTTCTCTCTCTCTCTCTCTCTCTCTCTCTCTCTCTCTCTCTCTCTCTCTCTCTCTCTCTCTCTCTCTCTCTCTCTCTCTCTCTCTCTCTCTCTCTCTCTCTCTCTCTCTCTCTCTCTCAAAAAGACACAAATAGATGTTCAATGATATCCACTAGAGTGACACTTCTTCAAACCTGCCCCTCTTTCTTCCTGTGTCCTATACGAACTGGTCGAACATTTTTAATCTGTTGTACCTCACCAGCCATTTTTAGTGTATAAAGTTTCAAAATTACCGAGGATTAAAAGAACTCTTAACTTGAATGTTATCGAGAAAGCCGAAAATACATGGATTTTCAAGTCTATACCAAAATATGTGGAGAGAATCAATACCTTTTGCCATGGTTTACTTCTCAAACGGTTACCATAAATAAAATGTGGTAACGATGCATGAGATTACTTATATGGTAGTACATATCTCGCTATATATTACCTATATGACACCTTAGAACAAGACGAGCAGATTATTTATTTATCAAATCCGTCAATTTTGATGATTGAAAGCTAAGGCACATCACATATTGCTCGATGTTTCTTATATGAAGCATTTGTTATTGTTCTGACCCAATGCATGCAAATAACTGTAATTAATGAAGATGCCCGTCTTTGTAGAACATTATGTTTGTTATGTTGTGCATTGTTAAAAAATGCAAGCCTCTTAATTTGCAATTTATTTCATATCCATAACGAACATAAATACCAGAAATACGTGCCCCATCTGACTAATTTCTGTTTCACCAAAGAAAAGCAAACGATATATAACTCATACTATATCAAGCGAAATCAAAGCGCCATATGAGATGTATAAATTTGGCAAACCCTCCTCTCCACCATAGAGAAAACAAATACTTCCGAATTATTTGACGCATCTTAACGCTTGGCGCCCTAGGTCACCGCCTAGTTTGTGTATATGGTCGAGCCGGCCCTGCTCTGAATTCATCCTAAATTGAAATATATATTGTTCGCATAACCTTGTTTTGATACATTGGGACTAGATGTGCGCTTATATTGCCAGTTTACTGCGGTATTTGTTTTCTCGGTGGAAATTGCCACAGGTAGTCTTTTCTCTGTACCTGTACGTCGGCAGTTTCCATACGTAAGGAATGCACGGAAAATCCCGAGGAATCTTGTGACAGCTTTAATGATATAAACTGCGTTTTTCCTTATTCCTAAGAAAATAGTTTTTAAGTTATGTTATTTTTTTTACAAAACAGTTTTATCTGTCGCTAAATAATTATAAAAAATATAATTATATTGCAAATTCTTTAATCACATATTTTACGCCTGTCTCGGTTGCCAACGTGGTGGCCATATGATTTGTAATACATACTAGGGCAAAATCCAACTCTTAGAAAAATCTGGAATTAAAAAACATGGAAACAAAACTATATGTCATGTTTGTCTTTTTTACTGTCGTAAGTGACTGTGTTAAGTATATTGTAACGAGGAAACGCAATGGCCATCAATTTTTGTTTCGTTGTATAATATTTCGTTTAGTTAAAAGTTTATATTGAGATTTTGAAAACTTGGCGGGCTTTGTGGTGCCGCCAATCATCTTAGATTTTGGGTCACGTGACTGCGCCTGGGTGTATATATAAGGGCCAACTGTGGCTGCTATTGTGGTGTGTTAAGTAGCGGCGTAGAGTGAAGACGTCCCATGCAGTGATGCGGTATAACGACCACGCCAGAGTAAAACACTTGGTCGTATTCCGTTAGATAGAAAAGAGCCAGGCCAGGAATCTGAAAAGGGTAGAGACAAGCTCTTTCATCGATCAGCAGCCCGGCACTACAAGTCTCGTCCAAGAAACGCAGAGGCCTTGCGACAATACAAGTTTTAGACTGAGGATAGCTCTTTTTTCATCATTTTGCACTATCGTCTGTCTCTATCGATCTCGAGCGGATAATGTCGCGACTTTGCGACCGAGATAGCGACCCAGTAGGCGACTACAAGAATACCCAGTCTGTGACCGTACGACCAGTCGGCGACCAGATTGAGACCAGTCGGCGACACTACGACAAGTCGGAAACACAGTGGGCGACTCTGCGACCAGTCGGCAACCCTGCAACACAGTCGGATACCCTACAACATATCTGTGACCCAGTTAGTGAATGCTACCAAGACAGCGACAACGTCACCAACTAGAGGAAAACCAGTCGGCGACTCTGCGACCAGTCGACGACCTTGCGACACAGTCGACGACCCAGTCGGTGACTGAGACCGAAACAGCGAAACAGTTGGCGACTAGAAAAAGGCCAGTCGGTGACTCTGTGACAAGAGAGCGATATAGTCGGCGACAAAACAAGTCTGCGACCTAGTCCTCGAGCCTGCGACAAATTGGCTAGTCAAAAGATTGCCCAGTCTGCGACCGAGACAGCAACACAGTCAGCGATTAGAGGAAGGCCAGTCGGCAACTCTGCGACCAGTCGGCAACACATCGACACAATCGGCCACTTCGACAATTCTGAGACAAAGTCGGAGACTGCGACCGAGATTGAGACAAGTCTACGACACAGTCGGTGCCCAGAGGGGGACCAGTCTGCGAGTCTTCTACCAGTGGACGACCTGCGAAAAGTCAGCAACTGCAACCAAGTAAGCGGTCAAGACCGCGACAAGTCTGCTACAAGTCAGCGATTCTGCGACAAGTCGGCGACCAATCGGAGACCGAGACTGCGACAGTCGGAGACTATGCGACAAGTCGGCAACTGCAACCAGTCGGCGATACCCAAGAAGCCAGGATTATGACGGTATCTCGCTGAGATAGAAATCTATCACACTCTGGAGTGCCAGTCATTAGACAGATACAGCGGGATACAACTCCAATTACAAGATTTATCATAAAGAACCCGAGATAGCGAGACTCTGGGCAGTGTAGCCGAGTGAGTGTTTCACTAAAAATTGGTGGCCGAGACGGGATAGATCAAGGAGTAGATTACAAAATCAAAATAGTTACGGAGGGTCATAAGTACGCGATTGGATGCTTACCCCCGAGACGGAGGTAAAGACAGCAATTCCTTTCGAAGACAAGTTTCGGCGCTTGACGAAGGAATGCAAAGATTTGGATAAAAGACTAACTGCAAGGAAGGGGAATGACTATAAGTGCGGAGATGGTCATGAAGGCAGGAGAGTGGTCGAGAAAAATAAATCTCTCCAAGACGACACATTCCCTTTAGTGGACAGGCGCTATCTACACCATCAGCGTCGCCAAAGACTGAGAAGATAGCAGATACAATAGCGAAAAGGGATGCTATGCAGGAATCTCTCAAAAACAGAAAGGGAGCTAAGAACAAGGGAAAAGTTACGGAAGGAAGCGATGAGGCGACTAATCTTCCGCATGGAACCCTGAAGAGGCCGGTCGTTACTCCAATGATGTACGCCGGGATGACACCCTTGTTGGATTTTATCACTCAATTCGAAATGTGCCCAAGCCTCAATTCTGGAACAGAGGAAGAAAAGCAATTGTATTTGGGCATCGCACTGAGAAGTCAAGCACATCAATTGTTGACAGTTCCTGAGAAGAAACAGTATGCTGAATTAGTTGATGCTCTGAAGCCGAAATTCGCACCCCCGAACCAGACCGAATTATACAGAGTTCAGCTAAGGAGTAGAATTCGCAAGAATAGAGAATCTTTACCAGAGCTCACACAGGCTATACGGCGGCTTGCGACTTTAGCTTACCCTGAGGCGAGTTTCCTTTTGGTTGATAATCTCGCTAAAGAACGATTCATCGATGCACTGGACTAATCTGACATGCGCTTAAAGTTACAACAGACGAGACCAGCTAAGATTAACGATGCGGTACAGATAGCTTTAGAGTCAGAGGCGTTTGCTAGAGCTGAGCTACAATGACTGGGAGGAAAAAGGCATGTCCCCGGTGTGTCGTCGCAAGATGAGGAACAAGGGCCAGCAGTCAGAGAAATGAGAGAGCAAATGATGGCGCTAACAAGATTGGTCGTTGAACTTACGATTGAAGTTAGGAATACCAAGCAATCGAGGAAAGTCCCAGAACGATACAGAAATTATGACGAATTTGTTTCTTACGGATGCGGACAGCTGGGACATTTTAGAAAAGACTGACATTCTAAGAAGTCATATAATAGTAATTAGCGACCGACCCCGCATCCAATGGGTCGCTAGAGATACCAGATAAACCAGAGGCAGAGACGCAAGAGTGATAAAGTTTCTTATCGACTTGGAAACCGATTGTCGGATGCTGACGTCGGATTGTATGTAGATGGTACCAATCGGCGACCCTGCGACACAGTAGGCGACCCTGCGACACAGTAGGCGACCCTGCGACAAGTTTGCGGCCCAGTCGGTGACTGCGACCAAAACGGCGACAACGTAGGCGACTAGAGGAAGGCCAGTTAGCGACTCTATCACCAGTCGGCTACCCTGCGACCCAGTCGGCGACCGTGCGACAAGTCGGCGACCCATAAAGGAAGGCCAGTCAGCCTTTCTGCGACAAGACAGCGACACGGTCAGCAACTGCAACAGGACTGCAAACAAGTGGACGACCCTGCGACAAGTCGGCGACCAGAAAAAGGCCCAGTCCGCGACCGAGAGAGTGACACAGTCGGCGACTCTGCGACCAGTCGGCGACCCTGTGACACAGTCGGCGACTTCGATAATTCTGCGAAAAATTGGTGACTGTGACCAAGACTTACCGAGACTGAGACAAGTCTGCGACACAATCTGTGACTAAAGAGAGACCAGTCAACGAGTCTTTGACCAGTCAACGACCTGCGACAAGTCGGCGACTGCAACCAAGAAAGCGACCAAGGCTGTGACAAGTCTGCAACCAGTCGTCGACCGAGACTGCGACAGTCTTGTATACCCAAGAAGCCAGGAATAAGACGGTGTCTCTCTGAGGTAGAAATCAGATGCAGCGGAGAATCACTCCTAATATAATACCTATCATAAAGAATTTGAAATAGCGAGATTCTGGGTAGAGTAGACGAGGGAGTGTTATGTTACAGTATGAATTCCTTTGTAAGACTGAGAATGATCCTACCATTTTCAGTTGCGTATATTTCCTGCCTGAATGCGTAATTTCTCAAGTCCACTAAATATTTTCTCGTTTGTCGAGTGTGTTTAAGGATTAGTGGTCGTCACTGATAAATAGTTTGCCCGGGTGTTGGCATCCCACCCACAGTTTCTATGCTTATTATATCCAAAGTGATGCTAGCAAATTCGAGGTTACATTTTCAGCACTGTACATCTTTATCAATAGTCTCTCTAATCTCAACACTGTCTTTCACAGTATCAGCAACTATTTAGCTATATAGTTTGAGCTTTATCATACCACTATAGTTACAGCTTTGAGATTACAACTTAAACAAGAACTATTATATACAAAGAAAATTTTTTGACTGCATGGTAATAGTCATTTAGTTAACAAAGAAGACAGGGTTGTGATTTTTTTTAACTGAAATATTTCTTTACCTTTTATAATAAGATAATTAACTTTTTTTTCAAATAACATTATGGATATAAAATAATTATATTTTTTCTATAAATTAGAACAAGAATTTTCTGCCGGTTATTGGCCTGCTGAATTAAACAAATATGTGTCTAGCATCTGTCCCAAAACACTGAATAGTTTCAGCCTAATATAAATATGGTTTCCGTGGTACATTCAAGGTACGTTGTGGTACACCCGGTATGCTGTGGTATTCCGAGATACCTATCATGGTACGTTGTGGAATACCCCGGTATACTGTGGTATTTCGTGATACATATGGTACGTTGTGGAACATCCCTGTATATCGTGGTATTCCGTGATACATATCATGGTAAGCTGTGGAGCACTCCGGTATACTGTGGTATTTTGTGATTCATATGGTATGTTGTGGAACATCCCGGTATAATATGGTATTTCGTGATACATATCATGGTAAGTTGTGGAACACCCCGGTATACTGTGGTATTCCGTGATACATATCATGGTAAGTTGTGGAACACCCAGGTATACTGTGGTATCCGTGATACATAGCATGGTTCGTTGTGGAACACCCCAGTATACTGTGGTATTTCGTGATACATATGGTACGTTGTGGAACATCCCGGTATACTGTGGTATTTCGTGATACATATGGTACGTTTTGGAACACCCGGGTATACTGTGGTACCCGTGATACATATCATGGTAAGTTGTGAAACACCCCAGTATGATGTGATACAAAATTTCTGGCGGGGATACGATCTAATAAATATTAACGGCAATCCATTCTTCATCATGACTTACCTATTCCTCCATTATACGGAGTGTTTGGTCTCAGCTGCATACATGTCCTGTCCATACTTTTAGATCTAATGGAACAACAGTCAGCTTATCAACTTGTATTACTCCTGAATCAATAAATCCTACTTTCATTTTTCCTTCCAGGTAACGTTAATCTGTTCACTCTATTAAAGCGTGACAACGTCCTTGAGGCGTATGTTAGATCTGCATATGAATTACGTCTATTAGCATTTGTATGTAATTATCAATCAATTAGTAAATCAATCAATCCGTTTTTAATCCCTCATGTGTCCTGTATTATGTTGTCAAAAGTCCACTACTGAATATTTCCGAAAAGTCGTTGTATACTGTATATTTGGAAGTTACAAGTTCTTACTTTAACATGGTTCAAAAGGATTAATGAAATCTTTCATGTGTATGAATGAAAAAAGATACGAAACATGAAACACAATCCTTATAGTTTTGTGCCCGACATGAAGCACGTTTTACCAAACAGCAAACCATCCACGAAAATTTATTTACCTCAAGATTGAATATAATAAAGTTATGTCAACTCTTAAAAATTCAGTGTAAACCTTACATGACGCTTAAAAAATATGTTGCTTTCAAACACATGTGAATTGTGTAATGCAGATAGCTCGAATAATAAAACAGACGTGAATTAGTAAAAAAACAAAACACATGTACGATTCTCTACAGTATTATTTATCTCCTGATGAGGAACTAAGACCACTTTTGTCCATAAGATTAGCAGAAACGCAAAAAAATATAAATTATTACTCAATTCCATTTTAATGTACATTTGACGTGCCTTCAGAAATAATGAGGAAAATGAATTGAAAAAATAAGTTACAGCAACGGTTACTGCAAACTTATCTAAAGAAGCTGTGCATGTACCAGTTTCGATCAGTGTGAGACGGCCTGTTTGAGGAACATTTATCTTTCAGTAATCTTTTAATTACACAAATTTGTTGAATTTTGATACATTTACATTTATTACTGAGAATCAAAGTTCAAGTCTTGGCGGAAATGATACAATGAGTGCAGCATGCTGGGAGTTGATGGTTAAACTAATCCACGAGTCATCATACATGTCACATGTGAGGTAAGATCCATCAATTATGCAGCATTGTTTAAGAATAAAAACACGATGATAAGATTATAGACATGTGAGTAAAATAATTCGTTCAAGGTAACCATTTGAGAGAATAAAACGCTTTTTTAAAAGTGTCATATAGAAGCAGACAATTATCACATGGGCCCTTCTTCATGCAGGAACTTGTTGACTATTATATGGACCAGAAATGTCGGATTTTCCCGTTACCCTCAGGTGAGTTCATTCAGATGCTGACATCAGGTAAATTCATCGTGGGATAAAGACAGAGACTGATTCTTCCCGTCCTTCATATTATCAAGAACCCCTACTAAACACACACATAACCCACACTTATCTATGTGTTCGTGAGAAGTATTCTGTAGTAGATGACCTCATCATATGGCCTATTTTTAAATATAACTAAATATACCTAATATATAATATAATATAACTAAATATACCTCTAAGGCCTTTTGATACACAATCGCCTTTCACAGTTCAAAACATTAGGCAAGGTTTCATCTTAACTTGACTCGCTTTGTTTTGTATATAACTAATGTACACAAACTAACCCGGAGAAAGTAACCACAAGTGTCTGAAGAAAGGGGCACTTTACATCCTACTACTATTTACGTGCAACTTTGACAATGTCATTAGGTGTCAAGTTATAGTTATGACGATAAGTAATTTTCCCACACAAGTCAGTGGCAAACAGACCATGCAAACGAGAAACTATGTATTCAGTATAAAGCTTAGATAATCTTCATCTTTCTTGCAATGTTCCAATTTTGATTCAAGTGTTCTTATCGTTAGTTGCTTCGATTTATTTTCTTAATAACTAATGGAATATGGAATATTCAAGAAGAATTATCTGAATTCCTTAGTTGCACGAGGTCAAGTAAATATACGGAACTTGTCGTAAATCAAAAACCCCAGTATATTATCACCAATATCTGAGGCATTTGCATTGAGTACCCACAATTATTTAACACTACCCCCACCCACCTCTCTCTCTCTCTCTCTCTCTCTCTCTCTCTCTCTCTCTCTCTCTCTCTCTCTCTCTCTCTCTCTCTAGTAATTGCTTAAAAAATTTGAATTTAACATTTAGAATAGGTCAATTCGCAATCTTCTGAAATATTTCCCTTCTGGATTTATCCATTGAATCTTTGCTTCGGATAAATTGGCCTTAAATGTACTTATGTGATTTCATGTGATATACTTTTATATATATATATGAAGAAACACATTTGTCTTTCTGTGTGATGCTTTCCAAACAAAAGGCGCAAGTTCGAAACTCACGGCTGCATCAACATTTTAAATGTTGAAATTTTCTTTGTAACTCTTTAATGAAATGGTTCTTTAAAATTTATTTTTACTTTTATTTATTTCCGTCCTTGCACTGGTAATTAACTTGGTTTAAAGATAAAAATAATTAGTCAATTTATGTATGTGATTTAAAAATCTGATTATATGTGTTATGATATTTTTTTCAAACCCGTGGCAGCAGTCTTGCAAAGAATTCTTCTCATTTTCATGGTTGTAAAGAATGTTACTCCAGAAAAATTTTCAGATGAAATAGTAAAGCGTCTAGATGATATATATGTAACAAATCGAACTTCTTGATAAGCGTCTTTTCTTTTTAACCGAAAGAACAGGAGATCTAAAAGAAAAGAAAATTTGAAGAAAAAAGTTTGTAGAAAAAATTAAAATAGTGTTCTCGCACTTCAAATTTTTATATGAACATTGATAATACATGTAAATATAAAATAGCTCACAAATTAATCATTTACTATTAAATGGGACGTTTACATTTTTTCACTCTTCAAATTCCAAATATTCATTTAATTAGCTTTAAATGCTCGGACCTTTATTATCTTAGAGTAAAGCTGAGTATTGTTCCATCATTTTTAACAGGGATTAAGAAATTTCGAAAGATAAGTAAACCATTAGTAATATATAGAAATGACCTTTTGGACCACATTTTAGGGGTAGTCAATCCAACGTAGTGAAATGGTGATCTGGATCATGGGTGGTCATTCGAAGGCATAAAATGGGTGTTCTGGACCACCTTTTCGTTGCAAGGTGATGTTTGCATATTATATAGTGGTACTGGTTCGGTAGTGTCCGTGCTCGAGCGTGTGAATGACGTCGGTGGAGTATCGTTTATCATCGAATGGCAGTCCCTTTTGTTACTCAGGATTCCGTGTAGTGATTTTGGGTAATGATGGTTGGTGGTGATGTGATCAATGACTGGATATTTGACACCTTTTGCTTTTTTATGAGGTGCCATCGTCGGGGGTGATGCAATACACATTGATGAATTCCCTGATTGGTACAGCGCGAGTATCTTCTTTAAACTTTTATAGCACTTTTATATTATCGCCGAAATGGAAAGGGTGGTGTAAATGTAGACTTCTCGATGGCAATAGTGGTAATGCGATTCTAGCTCACGACTCTGTTCCACCTACAAATTCTCGTAGATTTGGTTAAATTTGCAATGATGGGCTTCATTTTCTATGCTTATACAACTGTGTTTTCAGCGTCGATTAAAGTCTGAAGAAATAGTTCAAGCTGTTTTAGATTCTCCCTTAACCATTTCACATGTTCATTAACTCTATCCTCGCTGACCTTTCGTTCTTCATAGTTTCTACAAAAAAACCCCACAGTGGATATCTATTTAAGCCTTTTGTGATTTTCGTCAACTGATTTAATTTAACAAGCTCCGACAGCGTATCGGAACTCGCTCTCAGCTCAAGATGGTACATATATCGCTTTGATTCTACTAAATATAAAGGCCTGAAATCAGCTGCGGTATAGATATTTTTAGATGATATTTGTTAATGTAATAAACGACAGGGCAAATTTTTCTACTTTGAGATTTTTTTGCAAAGTCATTATAATTCAAAATACAAATTCACTGTCCCTAGCAGCACACTGACTCCAGTACTTCCTCAATATTTGTCAGATCATTTTTTTACGAAGCTGAGGCCAACTCTGGATCGCTTTTCAAAGCATGTTATACATCATCATATTAAAACGTGCTTCCATGACCTTATTGTTTTCAAAATCGGTTGTTCAGAAACATCGTCGTCAGATCCACCAGAGCGTTCTCCAAGCCGGCGTGGTGAGAAAAAAAAATTAGTTTGTCAATATCATCTCGGCGTTTTTGATCTTAGCAGATTCGTTTGCATGAGCCGACATTGTCCATGCACTTGTGCTCAGTTTTGTGCGTAACATCGTCATCATATCGACACAACCGTCGAAGTTTGACGTATCCGGTTTTCACAATCGCATCCATAAGGTTCGGAACCATATCCACGATAACGTTGTTGACACTACCCTTGCTTATTCTAGGTTGTTGTAAAATATAAGTATGGCAAGAAACCTATCAATGGTGTCTATGAACTGCTCCTGTCGTATTTTTTCCACGGGTAGATGAGACAGTTTGGTGTCTTGAAGTTTTCAGCGTTCATGGACCTATTCTAGCGATGATTTACCGGCATTTTTCGCCTCAATGACATCAGCGTACACTCCCGTTGTTTGCTTGTGAACGTTTTGGGGTCTATGGAATACGACGAATCCAGTCTGTAAGTATCATCAAATAGTAATTAGTACAATTCCGTAGCGGCTCGAATAATTTCCGCAATGGTTATACATTCAATCTATACTATATCCGCAATGGTCGGTCGCAAAACCCCTAGAAAAGTTCCTACATTATCTAAATAAGATTATCCAGAGTACAAATCTAAAAGTAACTTAAGACGCGATTTTTAGGCTCTGCTGTCAGTCTCGTACATTTAAAGACTGTATATTTGTTATCGGTGATCGTAGTCGTAAATATAGCACAGTATTTCCAATAGCAATAGTTCCGATTTATATCACAATCGGGTTTCCATCGGATTTAATGTAATCAATTTTTCAGGTGATAACGCCCTGTGTTCCTGTCAATCGTCCACGCAGTTAAAATTTTCAGATGGAGGCAGGCGAGGGAAGACTGACCTGAATCCAAAAATTAGAAATCACTCCTGCGGTCGCCCACAAGTTGGAAGCATTAATTACTACCTACTAAATGTTGAATGTACAGAAGATATGAGACACTTCGTATTTCAGCGACACCGGGTCGAAAATCCACTTCGATTCCTAGTCACCAAAGGTAATGCGGGGATGTGACCCAGGTTATTACTTATACTTTTCCAGGATACATTCTATTCCACGTGACTCTCGACGATACCACTTTGTTGTTTGACGTTTAGTTACTTCCACAGTGATATATAATTGTCAGCTTGAATTATGCCGGAAGTCACAGTGATATATAATTCGCCTCTTGAATTAGGAGAAAAGTCGTCGTACGAAATCACGCTGATGTCCACCCAAATATGGAAAAGCTTCCTTAATGTCAATGCTATCAACAATCAGTTTTCCTACTGGACCTCAGATCAACGATAAACGATCACAATCTCACCACAAGGGTATAATATCACCGATATCGCCAAGGAAATCTCATGCCTGATTACTGACAACGGATAAATCTCGTGAACATCAGAATCGAGCCCGATAATTCCACGTTGTGAACCAGAAGTATTCTTTCAGGACATTATCGCGTAGGATGTGATATTCCTAGCTTGATCGTATCTATCCTGAGTATTTTCACTAGCACCATTTTAAACTGAAGTAGAGAGCACGAGGGATATCTTCATGTGAATATCACTGACGTGAACAGCCTCCTCGTCAATTTCTCAATCGCTTAGGGATCACTGTCGTCGGCAGGTTCGGTCTCCAACGCGATTTACTTCAAGGCGGTTAACGTCCTAATCCCTTCCTTTAATATTTCATACTGAATACGTACGAGATCACATAAATCACCATACGACTCAATGATCAGTCTGGAAACACCGTCGACGATACCAACGAAATAATCACCGATTACAGACGTAATGATCCGCAGGAACGGAAGAAGTCTAAAAAGGGCAAAAGGCACCATAGACGAATATAATTTCGATGTCTCTAACCATTCTGTGGAATAAGGCAACAACGTGCTCGATTGTGCGGATTCCATAAACGTGCCTAAAATCAGTTTCCTGTGATGCTGACCAATTGCCAGGTCACGTAAGTGGCTAACCATGCTGCAGCGCAAAAAGGAATCGTTCTTGTCAGCGTTTTGGCTGTACAAACAAGGAGGATTTATCGGGCTCCTTTAAGCGGGTATCGCTGGAAGATTGCTGCCAGGATTGATTGGTATCGAAAGAGGACTCTAGTGCCTGGTACCACTCGGGTTAAAGGTATCTTCAGCAGACTTATAAGAGAAAAAGGACTTAACGCTGACTGAAAAACCTTTCCGCACGAGGAATCGTCTCGGGCAACATATTTTCTTGAGACAATTTCAAAGGTGTCTTCTCTAATGATCAGCTTGCTGAAAACATCATTCGCGACGTCATCTGCGTGATTAACCTGCACAATTATTACGATGGACATGGCACTCACTGAGTCTCCTTAGCCAATTATCCACGTTACATCGACATCGAGTAGTTCGATTCGATTGGTTTAGATCGCCAGGTTGTGTGAGAATATCGACGCGTTTAGTGCTGTCGACAATTGGGTTTCTAAAAAAATCATACGCGACCTGAAGAAGAATTTGAGAAGGCTCGTAAACGCGGTTACATGACCATCATATCAAACCGTTATGTGATTGATCTATTACACGTTGTTAAACTAGATCTTTTTCACGGCATTACTGTCCTCCACGCATGTCTTCGTTGCAGCGCCATCGGCTAATTTCGGTTCTCCAAAATCAGCAAATATATTTCCAGTCATAAAGAGTAAACAAGACACTAAACCAAAGGATAGAAGAACATATCTGTCAAATACTGCAACTGATATATTCGAGGGTATTTTTATTTTTCTGTAGTTGGTAAGAACAACGATGTTATTGTTGGTTGCACCTAACACTGGCAGCCAGGACCAGCAGAGATATGTTATTTACAGCATTTTTCAGATGTCCCGCCGGCAATTTCATTGTGTTGGTGCTCACTAATCCTGTTTATTTACGACGTCATAATCCATAGCTGTCACTAATACGTTTTCCTCTAACCGTCAAAGACAGTAATCTAATAGACAAGCGCGGTAAAGAATTGACGGTTAGTTTGTCATTGCGTGATAGACTATAGCTGCACGCCATAAAAAAAATACCAACAGAAAAACAACGACATCACAATAACGCATGTCGATAATAAAAAAGGTACATTTTCTGCTGTTAAATTATTTTCTAATTTATGGGGCAATTATTCCTTCTGAATTTTAACTGCGGATGGCAAGCAATCTGACACAAATATTTTTACCTGTCTTGCAGGAGCACTTTCAGCTGCTTGAGTCTTACATTTTCTAGACAACTCTTATCATTTGTTTCTCAATCGCACTTTTCATTGGAGCAAATTTAGCTGTATCATTTTCGTGTAAATCCGAAATTGATATTTGCCTTTGGCGTTGGAGAAATTTTGCAGACATTTACTCAAACGCTTATGCATATCTGCCATCTTCACGTCGTTGGTGCATCATCTCAAAATCATCTTTGATTATTTTCAAATTCAATTGGAACCGCGAGACCTTCTTGCTGCACTTGTTCGATCATAGGGAATATCTCGTCAATGTTTCTCCGGTTATTACACAACAAACGTATTTCATTAATAAATGATTTTATCTAGACCAATTCGATAATGTGTTGATGGATCGCGTAAACGTTTCGCGATGAATCCATGAGGGTTTTTCTGGGCGTGTGCGAAGACATTTTCAATTTCGTTTATGCCCATTTCACTGGGATACAATGTTTGATGAATACTTCGCAGTGTATGTGTATCAACATCGTTAAAATAACCACAAATATATATATATATATATATATATATATATATATATATATATATATATATATATATATATATATATATATATATATATATATATATAGTTACTTTGGGATTCTGGGTGTACCGCTGATATTTAGTAAGATCAACAATGGATATTGTGAATATCAGACAGACATACATACCAGCATATGAACATACATGCATAATTGTTGTATGGTTTAATGCCATTTTTCAGCGCAAGCTAGGCTATACATGGCGGCCAGCTTAACTGATTGATGAAGAACCATGGAAATCCCCAGGAAGAACCATTGACCCACGAGAAGATACTGGCAAGCTTTCTCACTTACCCACGTCAGCTGAGCCTAAGACTTAAATCCACGCAAAGAGAGGTGAAATGGTAGAGACCTGGGACGGTGAGCTCTTTAGACCGCTAGGTCACTCAGGGCCCCCTACATGCATAATTAATACCTGAATGTTAGTACTGAACACAAATTCTAATTGATCATCTATAATCTGTACGTTATCGAATCTGCTTTACAATTGTTTGCAACAATGCCAGCGAAATCAAACATAGAGATAAATACATGCTTGCATACATTTACATACAGATATATATATATATATATATATATATATATATATATATATATATATATATATATATATATATATATATATATATATATATATATATATATATATATATATATTACTATAAGTACTTATATTTATGTTTTACTATAAGTACTGGACATTTCGCTTTCTAGCATCTCTCAAAATAAGTCATACCATGTATATACAAATGTAAAGTTCTCATCATAGGTCATTGGGCAATTTTGGAGAAACTGAACAACGAAATCAACAAAGCGTGATGGCTGACAGTTTGCCATTCACCCTATTGCATTGTGGTCAAATTACATACTATGAATGAAACTAGAAGTGTTATTGTCTACAAAAATAAAGATTTTCTTTAAAATCAGTGAAAAAACAAACCTACATAAAACCCCACCAATAGATAGTGTATGAAAATGAGGTTAAAAGTTGATCTAATTTATATTCGTTGGTACTGACCACAAACTAACTTTGAGTCGTATACGTTTTAAAACGTGTTTATCGCTACGTGTCACATACAAGGATAGTTGAAACAACTGGAGACGTATCAATTATATATGCTCTCATTGCACCTAATTTATCTACACTGGACACATCTCACTCAGTTACGTAATTCCAGGTTTATCTCAAACGTAATGCTGAAGTGTATAGTCTGCAGTCTTTTGATTATAGAGTTTCTAGGGTGTTGCAGTACAGAATAAATAAAAGAATAGTATAAAAACAGTTATAAGTACAAACTTTAGAATCTTTTAAAGCAGCGTGGGTTTATGCAGCTTTTGCACGAAGTATAACTTTACATTGCAATGATATAGTTACAAATAACAATATCAACAACAAAAGAGCTAAAACGCCAGTTTACACTCATTTTGCGTTTCAAAATACAGACCGCACCTAAAACAAGATGGCAGAAGGAATAAACATAGATGTAAACTGCCCAGAAATTATATAATAGTGTTAACAACTGCACTATAAATTAGATGGATGAGTGAATCACATCATAAAAAAAGAAAATAAAACTATTTCAGATAATATTTTGAAAAGGCAACAAACCAATTTAATTTGACAACATAACTAATGGCATAATTATCTCCAAGATGTTTAAATGCTGTCTTCAATCAAATTTTAAATTTCGATAATGTGTTTCTCCAATGTACTGTATGACAGGATGAGAAAGATATGGAGTGCTGAATGGCAAAGGAAATGATGTTGACGATGTTCGTCATGTTATATATATATATATATATATATATATATATATATATATATATATATATATATATATATATATATATATATATATATATATATATATATATATATATATAACATTTCTACAACATCTCCAGAATGCCTATGTTCTGGTAATTGACTGGTGAAACTATCACTTATGATTCATAAGAATACAAATCACATGGCAAAAAACAACCATTTAAAAAACACTGGATCCAGCAAAGGATCACGTGTGTCGGGGACTGATTAAAATAGATGTAATAAACTGACGACGAACAGTGCGAAACTAGTAACTAACTAGCCCGAACGCTTTCTACTCTTCGTTAGTCTTTTTCAAAGGCGGATACAAAATATATACAAAACAAATAAACACAAAAAAGTTGGGTTGTAAAACTCCACATGGTTGTCTCCACAGGAGTTAAAACCTATAGATGTTTTGTTTCAACTAGCCTGTATAGACATGTTGCGAATACTGAAAAATGTTTATAAATCCCTATAAGACTAAGAGCTAAATCGACATCTATTACTTTGTGCACATTTATGTAACGAAGATTATATCCCAGATATTTGATTATATACGGATTTTTTATTCCTATAGTAATAATTAAAGGATGCTAGGAAAATCTAGAACAAGTTTGAAAAGAAACTGTGTCGCCTACAAAGACTAATTCTACTAGTGCATAGCTTTCTTTTTCTAGTCTTCTTGGTTAAGACCGCTTGGTTTCAATGTTCTAAGGCGGCGTATCCAGTAAAATTCCTTTTCCTTCATGGTCTCTGAGCTCCAGCTGTGGTTGTTTCTTTTCTGTCATTGAATGATTCAGACCACAATGTGGGAAAATTATGAAGGCTTTCCATTGCAATTATCGAAAACACGCTGTGGAATTTAATGTTTATTTCATTTTGAGTGCAGCAAGGAGGATGTAGCTTCACTTGGAATATACTCGAAATTACAGGACAATTTCAAAATGTGTAATCAATCTTGAGAACCCATGACATGGTTCATCTAATTCAGATTTTCAGACCTACGAAAATATATATTTTTGAGGAATTTCAGGATGTAAAATTGTCAGTATATTTTTGGCCATGTTTATTAACAGCTAAAGAAGACAGTTTATGTGTATAACTTGCATTTTATTGTGAGAAACCTGTATAGCGTCAATATATAGTGAAATTTGAAACATTGTATCAAAAAAGTAAACGCGGAATGTGCCAAAGCAGTTTGTATGTGTCAGTCTATGAAACATTTGCTGGTATGTGGCCGTCTATGAAATATATGGTTTAGTTCATTCATAAAAAATTGTTTACGTTCGAAAATAGTTCCTTTGCACGTGGGATATAATATGAAGGTGTTCAATATCGGTGAATATTGCACGATTCTGACAATGTAAAGTTAACGGAGAAAAAAGATGAGTATATATATATATATATATATATATATATATATATATATATATATATATATATATATATATACACACACACACACACACACACACAGAGAAACACACACCTCAATACTATAAGGTAATGTGAAAATAGGGTACGTCATGTCGTACGCTCCTAAATGCTGGTTAATAACTTGTTTTGAGAAACACCTTTCCTACACCGACTCTCTGTAATCAAATAAATAATTATTATAATCTAACAGTGTTATAATAAACGGATGCGTAAATAGAAGTAGCACATACCCAAGATAATTTACAATATTTTATTATTATTCGAGCAACGTATACAACAATGAAAAATAATATCGCTAGAAATTGAAAAGGACAAAGCTATGGGAGGTTATCTCAAACTTTTCTCATGGAAACTAATTTCTTCCAGAAATATATGAAATTGTGACATCTAGTTTCTTAAAATATAGTTTGTAATGTAATATTCATAAAATATATAACCATTTAATTTGTATCAGTCTAATCCTGTATCATTATAGGTTGGACCCTATATCCATTGGAAGATACTCATAATTATTAACGAGCCCCCTTGTGGATTCATTCGAAGTTTTCCAGATAGTTAATCTCCACTGTTACAAGCTTGGCTATTTCACAGTCCAAAGGATAGCTGATAAAACTCTGCAAATCGGGTTTTTGGCTCTACACATAATTCCTAACAGGTAATATACGAAGCACAGCTGTTTCGCCACGTCGGTACTGTGATAGGTGCGGATAGCGCTCTTAAATCGAAACGAGAACCGTACAATGAATGTGAAGAATATCCAAATCCATCAAACACTCGGATAAAAACTAGGAGCTGTTTACTTTCTATTTAGGTCAAGTGGAGCAGAGCCTAGTTTGAAAACAGTTATTTTCAGCCGTGTGATATACGTTGAGTACTCATCACTGAAAATAAGGTAAGCTCAGAAGATTTTTTTTTTTTAAAAAAAGAAAGTCTATGAGTAACTTGGTAGGATGTGTCTCAAATTCAACGCTTGGTTTTATTTCATAGCGTAATTAATATTACATACGCCAGCGTCTGAGTGACGCACCGGATACAGTAAGATTTATTGAGTGAAGGAGATGCGTGGTTGAATTTGTTGCTGGAAACATGTGGACCCTGTGAAAGGCAGCATTTTCCCCAGAAGGGGGCACCTGGATATTGGGAGGGGGTAAGCTTCCAGTCGACACCTAGCTGACAAAAATGTAAAGTATTTTATTCTCGCAGAATGGCCGACAATTTCGTAAAAGTACGTAATTTTCTCAAAATCGCTACCACACTATGTATGTTCATCCCTTTCAATCATTTAAAATTAAACGTTCGTAGGCTTTCAATATGTAATATGCAGTGCAGTATTTATTCGATGATGTCATACACTGTGCACTTCTCATAACAAAGAGGTTTCGTGGCAATTTGAGTAGACTATCAAGCAGAGCCATTAGAGTTATCTACCTTTAATCTCTCTCTCTCTCTCTCTCTCTCTCTCTCTCTCTCTCTCTCTCTCTCTCTCTCTCTCTCTCTCTCTCTCTGACCTCATGAAACAACTATTATTTTTTTTCAGTGTGGGTTTAGCATAGAATTGTTTCGGGATCCCCACCACCGCATATTTTAGCGTCGCGGTGCATAATGTTATTACCAGTACACAATAAAACCGATCTGCTATTTATGCGAATAAATAAATTATTAATAATATCATTATTGAAATATTTCTAATTTTAAAAGTAGTTTAACACCCATCCACCCTCTCGATTTCACCTCTAAAATGTTTTGGACTACATGCATGTAACTTATTAGATGACAACTACATGTTCCTCCCTCCCCCAAAAATAATTTTGCAGGTACCCCTGATTTTTTTTTTTAACTACTGCACGTAATTATCAATATGTATAATACATTATGCAATAGTATATTATTTCATTATATGCACTAAATAAATTAATATAAAATTAATTTGTAATGTGGAATGATTTAATATGCAAAATATTTTCTTGTTTCCAAAAATGGCTTGTAATCTATGGAAATCCTAGGCAAGACAACTAATTTCAAGACTGTATTTTAACTTCAATATTGTTAGATCGTCTCCCTCCCTATCATTATCAATTGTTTTAAATTATTTAAATTTAACATTTAAACAGGTTTGAAAAAAAAAACATATGAAGAGACTTACTTTCCCCAGTATCTCAGGAAAAAAAATCTTTTAATTTTTCTTTTAATTTTTAGGCTGATTTTATATGTTACAATTTGTTGTCATTTTTTGCTTTTTTAGTAACAGTGTTTACGGACCAATGGCTTCATCATTCTTTGGCGCTGTTGCCTGCTTGATGTCTTGTTTTGGACATAACCCTGAATCTGAGAAACACACTGAAACTGTTATTACACCACCTTATTTTTCCAATGAAATCTTGAAGCGCCTAGATAAAATAGATGCAAAATTTGAACATCTTGATGCACGCCTTTCTATTCTGGAATCACATGAGATTGCTAATGTTAGAGAACGGCTAGAGAAATTGGAAAAGGATATTTCTTCTGTTAAAACAATTGGAAATGATCTCGAAAAACATAAACGTGCCATGGAGGAATTTGCAAAAACCTTTCTGGAAACAGATATTAATGATTTAAAGAATATGATAAAGACAACAGATGAAAAATTATCAGTTGAAATGGGCAAAAGGATGGAGTTTATGCTGAAAATGCAGCAAACATTTAGAGACTTTAAAGCGGAGACTGACGAGACATCAAAAAAGGTGCAAGATATGCAGGAAGATCAAAAGAAGTTGCGTGAAATCTTGAAAGTCCTCTCAGAAAATATTACAGGGATTTCGATAGAGCTTCTAGTATTAGACCAAAGGACTGAAGATATGATGGAAAATAAGTATGAGAATAGTATGTATTCTAGGATTAGACCAAAGGACTAAAGATATGATGGAAAATAAGTATGAGAATAGTATGTATTCTAGGATTTAACTTAGAACACAAACTACAGCAACAAAAGATTTTACTTTTTCATTTTCGGAATATGTTTAAAAAAATGGAATAGTGATGTGCTCACTACTTAAAATTTTTTTTCAACTTCAGTTTAGTTACTTACAATATAAAACAGCACCAAATAATACATTAACTGTTAAATGGCATGTAGCTCTTGATTCTCTGGTGTGTGAGGGGTAGAATAAATTGTTTGCAATTTTCTAGATATTGTTTCAGTTATGTTGCTATATACACACAAAAAGAAATCGTAGAAAATGTAATGTTTCACAGTTGCAGAATTTGATAAATATGCTGTTGTATGTGAGTGACTTATATGTAATAAACTACTCCCTTTATGCAGAATAAGGATTGTCATAATCAAACACTACTTACCAACATGTGCAAATGTTGCAAGATCTGATAATAAATTGAAGAATATTACAAGTTCAACAAAAATTAACTTTAATTTTACATACAATACAGGTAAGAATATATTTCAGGTTCAACAACATTAACTATAATGGTTAATACAGTACTGCTGGCTTTAGTTATAGTCTACTTGTATTCACAAAAGGGGGAAAACATGCATATCAACCCAGATGTACAAGCATCAGCTGAGCAAGCAAATCTGGCTGAACTTGACAAGTCAACACAATATTCTGTAAGCAGATTCTTTGTCTTATCTTTATCCTGTGTTGTTGTTGTCTTACTTCACCTAAACTGCATTCACTATTTAAAATCACTATTTTTTTTCATCCCACAGAACAACTACCTGTTGACTTTCTGAACAATATACAAATTAGGGAAATTTCAGCAACTTATTGTATGTGAAATAGTTTGTACTTGTCAATCTATACTGGGGCATAAGTTATAATCAGGTTTGCAAGAACATGTATTTTGCAACTTATACAGTGCTTTTTGATAATTTTCAATTGATGGACACTGTTGTGTCTTGTACAGAATATTTCCTACCATCAGAGAAACTACCAAATGAACAGACATCTCTGACCAGACAGAAAGGATAACACAGACTGTTTAATGCAATTGACCTACGACTCTTTCAGTTGTAATTAGGAATAACTACACTGATTATGCACCAAATTCAATGACTGACTGTGAAGCTCTATCATTTTCAAATTTGTGAAATTGCTCACTTTTTGCTGTTTTCTTTATAC
The DNA here is from genome assembly GCA_016746295.1 of Potamilus streckersoni. Lineage (NCBI taxonomy): Eukaryota > Metazoa > Mollusca > Bivalvia > Unionida > Unionidae > Potamilus > Potamilus streckersoni. The sequence goes on along the minus strand of JAEAOA010000324.1, from coordinate 1,295,621 downwards.
TCTCAATCAGTAAGTGCAAAACTTTGTCATCTTATTTTTTATATAAATAAAGCTCAGTAAAAACCATTGGAAGAACAGGATGTATGAACTGCCCTCTGACTGTGCATATATATATATGTATGTATGTATGTATGTATGTATGTATGTATGTATGTATGTATGTATGTATGTATGTATGTATGTATGTATGTATGTATGTATGTATGTATGTATGTATGTATGTATGTATGTATGTATGTATGTATGTATGTATGTATGTATGTATGTATGTATGTATGTATGTATGTATGTATGTATGTATGTATGTATGTATGTATGTATGTATGTATGTATGTATGTATGTATGTATGTATGTATGTATGTATGTATGTATGTATGTATGTATGTATGTATGTATTCAGCTATGAAATTATCTTTCTCAGACTGCTGAAACTATATTGCAACAAGTACAAGTGTGCTCGCTGGACAAAGGATTGTGTGTCATCAGCTTCTACGAAGAAACTCATCCACTGCACATGCACATGACTATGTCAGTAGTTGATACTTTTCAGCTTGAACCTTTGGAGTTCATAGTGCAGAAACATGTGTCCATCTTGGAAATTCCACCAGTCTGTCTTTATTGGATCTTTGTCGACTCCAATAAACAGTATGTATTTCTTTCAGGTTTGATGATTCATTCATTTCCTTGTTATTTAAATGAGCCAGGTTTCATTTTAAAGGTCATCGGCCATACTCCAAATTTTTCTTTTTACATAAGATTTATATTACATAATTAAAAGTAGTTATACTCGCACAAAATGAATAAAAAATTATCAGGTGTAAAGAAGTATAAAGAAGAAATAATAATTTAAATATTTGATATCACGTTGATAAGTTTAAGCAAAATGATTATTGCTCACTGCCAGTTTTGTGTTTCTTCATCACCTGGGCTTCTATTTGCTATATGTAATCATAACTGATGTTTGCAGGGTAAATACAACACTGTTACTTCACCTTAGCTATGATTTCCCACCTATAGAGGACACCAACTGGAAATTTACATATTTAACCCCACAAGAGGAAGTACATGCTTTTTGTTGTCAAAAAATAAAACACTATAAACTATGGATAGGGAACATTTAGATGAAACTATTGACAACTAATTTACTGTTCAGCCTTATATTGATATGCTTGCACAAAGTTCAAAATTGTGTCGCCTTTAGAAATGTTCCATTGTTTCAGTTTATTTTGAAAATTCCAGGTAATATAGGTAAAAAGGAATCAATGTTGTCTTCCCTATGTATGCCAACTTTATCCAAAAAAAAAAGAAATTGGCACATTAAAAAGAATCCAAAGGAACCAAACTTGCCTTCCTGATCTTGGCCGACTTCATAAGAAAAATTTGACACACTTAAAAAATACACAAGTCAGTTTCAGGGGATGGTTTGCTTCGTAATAAAATAACCTTTGTATTTGATATCAAGTTGATAAGTTTAAGCAAAATGATTATTGCTCACTGCCAATTTTGTGTCTCTTCATCACCTGGGCTTCTATTTGCTATATGTAAAAATAACTAATGTTTGCAGGGTAAATAATATACACAACAATAACTTGCTTTAATAATACTTTTGTAACCCATGCTAGTGAAAAGATTTGTCATTTGGACTCAAAGTTAATGCATTTTAAAATAAAGATTTTTATTTGCCAGATACGGTTGTATAGTTAATCTGGATAAAAGACAATCTTGGTTAGTTTGCACCTTGTAACTTATAATGCATGAATGGCTGTTGCCTTCAAGCAATCAAGTGATATTTTCAACACAAAATTATTTCCTTTGTATGGAATAATTTAGCAAATATATTGATGATATTGACTACTAATGAAAAGCTTTTAATTTAGGTATGCACACATTTAGACAACTTGAAAATATAAACAAACAATAAACTTAACTAGTAAGAGCTTCATATTGCAGCAACTAAACATTTGCAAAATGCTCAACATTGTTCTCTCTTTCATGTGTAATTGAGAATGTGTTACTTGTAAATGCAGCAGTGTTACAACCTAAATCCTAAAATTAAATATATTTGTTATGAAATCTCATGTACACATCCTTACAAAAATGTATACATGTTCGTTAGAATACAGTATTATCTTTTAAGTATTACTGTTTTATAAATCAGTATTGATAATTTGATTGGAAGACTTGAATGTTATGAAAATTTGATTGGAAGACTTGAATATTATGATAATTTGATTGGAAGACTTGAATGTTATGATAATTTGATTGGAAGACTTGAATGTTATGATAATTTGATTGGAAGACTTGAATGTTATGATAATTTGATTGGAAGACTTGAATGTTATGATAATTTGATTGGAAGACTTAAATTGTGAATGTTATTATGCAGATGCATATATTAGAATAAAAAAAATGTATATAAATACTTTAATTAGACAAGTAAGATATATCAGTTTTTGTTTTCTCACATATATATGTACATTATGAAGTATGATTTTTTTTCTTTAAAAGAATGTCAAATAGCTTGTTTAAATTTAGACTTTTTCCAAAAAGCTATCATATATAGTATCTGCATGTTGTTTGAAGAAAAAGAACTTGTTCGGACAATTGCTCAATTGGAGTTGGGCCAAATTGTCTTTCGAGTTGGGCTGAATTGTCTTGGGCCAAATTGTCTAAAATCAGGCAAAAATGATACAACTTTCCCATTTCTCATCCCAGTCAATCCCACAGCTTAAATCCACTTTTTTTCTGGTAAACTGGTAAACAGTCTTTCAGAAAAATGAAAAAACACTTTTTCCCATCATCACTCTTTTGGTTACATCCAAATGCAACACAGAGTGCACCATATTTGCTGTACAAAAGTATGATCATAATATAGACACACATAGACATTTACTTGGGGAAATTAAAGACTTGAATTGCAAGGCTGAATAGAAGGAATGTCATATCTGTTTTTGGCATGTGGAAACTACCAATTGTTTATGTAGATTGCTGAATAATTTTTTATTTAAAAAAGTGGATTTTTTTAGTCTAATTAAACATTTTTATGCATTTTGTTTGTGACTATAACATTACACGTTTGTACAATATAGGTGGCCAGTGACCTTTAAATTTCCTCGCATCTGCTAGGCCATACTGTCATAAATGTGAGAGATGGGTGAATTTGACCAGTAATATATCACCTTTATATAGTCTTGATACTCTGCAAGATTCATGATTTATATGAACTGTCTTAATTTCTATACAACAAAATCTATGCACAAATAGTATTAGAATGTGCAAGACATTAAGGAGCTCATTGATACAGTGAGCGTGACTTGTATTATAGAATTCCTGAAGGATGAAAACACTTATTATAAGCTATCACCTTGAACAGTTTTATGTGATGTATATACTGTCCCTTTATTTTAATTAACGTTCATCTGTCTTCATTAACATACACTATTTACATTCCCCATTTATCAGGAAGCTTTATATATTTATTATCGTACCATCTTATCATTTTATTCTCAACTGTTTGGTTTCATATCGCTGGTCGATATGAAACCTTTTACTACCTTTTAATGATCAAACATATAACCTTTTGTATGGCACTAGATAGCCTAACAGTGCTAGTGCACCATAAAAATATAATCAACCAACCAACCATCTAAACAATGACACAGAGTTTATGATTGAAGAAAGTCACAATGACTGTGAAAAATTATTCAACCTTATAAACAACTCTGACTCCTTCCTCTCAGAAATCCCGACATATTTTATAATTGGGCAAAAATATCTTAAAATTTAATAAAACAGTGTGTGCTGTCTCAGACCAATAAATATGTGCAGAAGTAATGCTTGTTTCTATATAATTATCAAAGGAGTTGTTTAATGTGATTTTAGTTTGTTGTCAGCAATGTGCTTGTATATACAAATCTGCATTTGTATGTACACATGACTGTGTATATGGTCTGCCAGGAATCTAAATGATGCAGCTTGGACATAAACATGGTCCAACAGATTTCAAAATAAGATCATAGCCAGGTTGTAGTTCATTGGGCAGCCAGGTAAATAACTTGGCAGCATAGCCCCAAAACAGGTGCTTCCTTTTATAATGTTGTTTTCAGTTATTAAAAATTAGTACATTATTCTATCTTTTGAAATATACATTTTTTTAATTACATTTTGAATATAAATGTACAGTAAATTATAATAACATGCTGCAACCAACTGGATTCTCTAAGTACAACATATGGTAGCTCAGGTCAAACATTCTGCAAGCCTTTTTTAGTCAACAGGGCTACTTAAACAAAACATCAAGTAGCCCAGATCCAACATTCTGGTAGTACTTGTAGGCAATTGAATTACTGTGCACTACATGATATTCCAAAGCCATATTCATGTAGCCTTTGTAGCCAACTAGGCTGCATATATACAACACATATTGGCCCAAACATAGCATTATGGTAGCCTTGTAGCCAACAGGGATACCTCTATACATATCAGCTCAAACCCATCATTATATAATGATCAGGCCAAGGGAACATGAATTTTAATAATCTAATACAAATATTTTTGTTTCAGAAATATTATTTTTGAGGACCCAAATTTAGGGCTTGGAGACCTTCGGGTGACTACTCTTCGTGCTGTTCAGAAGATGGGAGGTAAGTAATCAGATATTAGAAGCAAAGAGGTAGACACCATGACAGCAGTGAATATGGTTTCAGTCAGTCTTCTCAAACAAACAATTTTATAATTTTTAAAGAAATGAATAATTGCCATATGGTGGCATTGTATTTCATCTTATATTTATAAGATAAATGAAAATACTCAAAAGACAGCATATTCCCATCTTAACAAGTAAATGAATGCAAATACAGCCTACATATCAAATAAATGCAAATAGTCTACACATCCAAATGAATGCAGATACAGTCTACACATCCAAAAGAATGCAGATACAGTCTACACATCTAAATGAATGTAAATACAGTCTACACATCTAAATGAATGCAAATACAGTCTACACATCTAAATGAATGCAGATACAGTCTACACATCTAAATGAATGCAGATAGTCTACACATCTAAATGAATGTAAATACAGTCTACACATCTAAATGAATGCAGTCTACACATCTAAATGAATGCAGATACATTCTACTCATCTAAATGAATGCAGATACAGTCTACACATCTAAATGAATGCAAATACAGTTTACACATCTAAATGAATAAATGGTGGTGGTGTTTATGGTTTTTAACATAGCTTTTAACAATTTTTCAGTCATATCGCTACCATGTCTGTCTTGTGGCAGTTTATAGTGATGTCCAGCACTGGGCCATCATGCCGCAGACATGTAGCAGGATGTCCCACCCAGTCACATTATCCTGGCACCAGGCCGACCAGTCCTAACACTGACCTCTTAATGCTGAGCATCAAGCGAGGCAGCTGTTAGTACCATTTTTGCAAGTCTTTGGTATGACTCAACCGGGAATCGAACCCACGACCTCCCGCATCTGAGTGGAAGCTCTAACCAATAGGCTACCAGAGGGGGTAAATGAATAAATGAATCCAGACATAGTATACACATCTGAAGGAATGCAAATACAATCTACACATCTAAATGAATGTAAATACAGTCTACACATCAAAATAAATGCAAATACAGTATACACATCCAAATGAATGCAGATACAGTCTACACATCTAAATGAATGCAAATACGGTTTTTACATTTTTAACACTAATCCAAGTATACTAGCATAACAGTAATAGGAATAAAATGCTAAACTGTCTTTATGAATGTTTGAAGATAGAGACATGGAGGAGTAAATTTTACTGGTCAAGCGAATTGTAATTTTTATGTAACGTTAGAAACATAAAGCATGATTTTTTTTTCATAATTCACATTCTAAGCTGAAAAAACATTGTTTGCACAGAGGTATAACTGTAGCTTAGCTCAAATGTTTGGAATGATTATAACAAAGAATTTCAAGTACTTCAGTGGAAAATATGGTCTTGGTTTCCAGAAGAATCAGACTGCTTTTCATAGGAATCAAGAAAACATTTTTTTTAAGTGATTGGAAAGGAAATTAATACTTTTCATAATAGAGAATCAATTGCTTGTTTTACATATCTGTTTGTGGTTAATGATGATGATAATAATAATAATAATAATAATAATAATAATAATAATAATAATAATAATAATAATAATAACAATAATAATAAACATTTTGTTTCCCTCTTGTTTGCAGTTATCTGCATGATTATCTGTTCTTTGACAAATGGTATCCTTCTTCAAACAATTTTATCTGTATTTTTTGTTATTGTACCCACTATTCACCATGTACAAAATTTATAAAATGCTCGTGCAAAGAATCTTTAGAACAATGCAAAATGTAAGATACCATCTATATTATATGACAAGTAGAGACAAGTAGAGTCCAACTGCAGACAATGTAGACCCTAATTTAGTTGTATTAATCCATCAACCTATGCCTGGTATATCACATCTATCAAACACTATAATGGAGAGAAATTTATTATGTAAATTTTGATTTAATCAATAATGATATTGTCTATACCAGCAGCTCATAATTATTAAGGTTTTCAGCTGCTCAGTGGACTTCATCAATAGTTATAGTTTCCTGATCTCTTTTACTGTAAATAAAGGTAAATTGAAGCCATTTTCATTGAAACAAAAACCTGATTAAAAACTTTGAAGTACTCATATAACACACTAAAGTTGATATCAGTGACCTTTTTTTCCAATACTATTAATTACTTTGCAGTATTGTTTAAAGTCTGACTTAAAGAGCCTTCTTAATTTATTACAAATCAAATTTTAGCCTTTTGTTTGATATTAAACTCCAGTTGTTTATTTATCATTATTTTTTCTTTTAATAGTAATTTTGCCCGTTTTCATGTTTTAGTTCAGTTTCTCATTTAATGTTAGTAGAGATCTGTTGAATCTTTTATTCTAAGTAGTTCTTCCACCAGTCACTTTCACATTTATTTAATGTCCCTAACTTCACTAGATATTTGTCTAAAGCCAAAAGTTACCCCACTCAATAGTTTATATACATTGCAATTCATTGCATAAATTTCTATCAAATAGGTTTGGTTAGGGAAATCAGTATGTATTAAATTGTTTGGGTTTTTTTGTTGTTTTTTTTTTGTTTTTAATAAATTAGTTTGATCATCCTTCTGTCAGTATCATTTCTAACATTTTTACTTTTTGTTTTATTTCATGTTAAAACATTTGTCATACAGTTTATATTTTATTGTCATTGAAATTATTTTATTTTTCTTTTACAGTAACACAAGAAAATAAATGGAGATTGTAATTGTACATGACAAAATAATGGTTAAAAATTTGTAAATGTTGTAATTATATATATATATATATATATATATATATATATATATATATATATATATATATATATATGAGAGTTGTTTTAACTGATATCTCCATTATTTGCCAAATGTCCATTTCAGAAATGTATCTTGAAGGACCTGTTCACCTAGATTAAACTATGATCATTTTAATTAGCCTTTACATTTCTGTATTTTCCAACATTAGGAATAACAATCCACAGTCAAAACTGATTAATTACTTGAAAAATAGTAAATAACAAAGTGCTAACATTGTTTTGATTTGTGTTTTAGTTTATGCTTATTTTGTTCTTCTTCAGGAAAAGTGGTCGTCCTGTATGTCAGAGATCCAAATTCTGCAGATTTGCAATTCGAACAACTCTACAACCCAGATCTTGTGTCGGTCACAAAACATCATGAGTTATCTGCCTTGAACCAGCTTTCACGTGTTCTTAGTGCTTATGAGACTCTAACAGAATTCCAAAAGCAAAGTTTGCAGAGACTTGTCATGGAAGAACTTGAATTGTTGGAAAACGGCTCTTTCAACTTAAATGTAAATCAATCATTGGTTGAGTAGTAAACAGGAAATAAGAAAACAATATGGAATATATGTACACAACTCAAAACTATAAATGACAAGTAGATTGAACTAAGACATGTTAAAGTATTATTATAATTAGCATTATAAGTAGTAGTGTAGGAAGAATGTCAGTAATGTTTGCTTAAGGATTGTTACATATTATGGAGACTTGAGTCATGGTTATGATATTACGCTTTCCTTGTTTTGCTGTCTTTGGATTATTTACATTTTATTATGTATTGTGTTTTGTATTGTTTAATTTAAAGTAATTTTTTCACAAATTTATGAACTAACATTTTGTACACATATGTGAATAAATCCGTCTACATGTCCATGTTCTTAGTGAACCATGTCTTCATAATGCATCCATAGTATTTTTTCCCTGAAGTTATCAGTATTAAATTTTGCTGTACAGTATCAGTGTGCATTTTCTTATTTCACAAAAGGAACCTGGTAATTTGCTTCACAGGTAAATGATTCCTTTGGGACAAGGTTGCAATCATGATTGTGATAATAATGCAGACAAATATGCAAATGAAAGTATGCTTGAAAGGCGTTCAGGACAGAAATGGAGCAGACAGAGAAGCATGCTTGGAGAGCATCATATACCAGAATTAGATACAAATAATAATGCAATTAGAATATCTGCATGTGTTGCCTAAATAAATAGGCACATAACTCTTCCATGTGTTGGCTAAATAAATAGGCACATAACTCTTCCATGTGTTGGCTAAATAAATAGGCACATAACTCTTCCATGTGTTGGCTAAATAAATAGGCACATAACTCTTCCATGTGTTGGCTAAATAAATAGGCACATAGCTCTTCCATAATGCTGCAAGTAAAATGCAGACTGCCATTTTACTGTATCTACCACAGTAAGAACACCATATACTTTATCACATTGTTTACTATAGCTCTGTCAAAGCAGTTTAGATGGTTTCATTGGTAAGGTGACCATGGTAACCATGCATGTTATGAATCCTGACAGGCACCTTCACTTATTCTGGGTATATTTGCAGCTTAGGTTTACACACTGTAGGGTCGGTACTGTGTTCTTGCCGATATTATGGCAGTGGTCATAAAAGGAGCTGCAGCTTGTTGCCATGCAGTAGATGTAATAGTCTGTTTCTTCCTGGAACACTTTGCGGTCTTCTGAATCCATGTACATATTTATCAGGCTTTGAAATTTCTCCTATATAATACTGACTCCTTTAAGATCTTGTCACAGCTGATAACTATATAGCAAAAGCTAACTGGGACTTCTGACTTCATCAATATCATTTTTGTGTTGCTTTTGACCATATTGTCGGTGAGACCTTCCTCAACAACCAAATAAATCATATATTGATTATACATCTGGTTGTGTGAGTTTAGGTACAGATATTTTTGCCTGAATCCAGTAAAATCACATGCTGACTGCTTTTCGCCAAAAGCTAACGGACTTTTGCAAACCTACTAAAAGTGTGAAGGCACCTTAAACAGACGTACTTAAGATTCTTTAATTTGTTCTGAAAAAATAACACATATTCATTTTTTGATTCACATATAGTGAGCAGCAATAGGTTTACAGAAACGCGAGCAGGAAGAGACCATTTACCCAGCAAATAACGCTAACTGCGATCTACATCAACGTCTAGCTGATCCAGACTCTGGCGGTATTTGCAAGACTGTTCAACATTTCTATTATCTGTTGGGTATAAAGCCAATGAATAGATTACTTTAAGCAGTAATTGTCCTTGCTATTCATATTTATCGATGTGTAAATCACTAGGCATTGAAATACAGATTGAGCTCCCATAATAGGTGGTACTTCAACATGCTAGGTCGTGGGTTTATGAATATAAATCTGTACCCCAAGCTCACATATTCTATGAATTGCTTGGAATAGTATCATGGTTTTCACAACCAGCTTCTTGACCACATCAATTTGCATGGCTATGTTAGTGCTGGCCTTGCAATAGATCATAATTTTAATGGTTCTTTCTGGATCAACTTCTTCACTGCAGATGTTCAGCTGGCCAGCTGCAACCTTTTCCAGTTCTCTTAACAAGAAGTTAACCTACAAGCCAACAAGTTCACTCTGTTCTGTACCGATCCTGCTATGCATACTCAGCGCCATGGCATCAAAAACACCAAAGCAGCTGCCTCATGGAGGTGTTTCTCTGGTACATTGGCACGGTAGTCTTTCCAAATCATGTAGTCTCTACCCAAACACACTAACAGGTGAAAGATGCTAGGTTTGCTACGACAAATACCTCACATTTTCTTGTTTGGGCGAAGAAATGTAAAAGTCATAAGGCTTGCGCTTGTTGCTGGCCACCATTTTTACGCTAATTGCCATTTCGTACACTCAAGCAGATTCAGTGTTTTTGGTTATCCTGTTCAGCAAGCTGTTAAGGTAATCAAAATGTTCATTAGGCATACATTGTTAATCAGCCTGTACACCTTGGAGTTATTACATAGCCTAGTCTTGATGGAAGAGTTCTTCCTTGGCTGGATGCATACCTGAGAGAAAAAGATAGTCTAAGCCTTAGAATGCAATGGATTTAACAATTGTTCCTCTTTTAATGAGGGCAGCAGAGGCTATTGGACAGCCTTGATAATACTGACAGGAATGCTGCTTTATTTCATTTACATTGTCCAAAAACTCACCGCTGTGATTGTAACAGTCTGCTTCATGTTACAAGTCTAAGCCTTGAAGATCGACCAGTTTCATTCTGAACAAGCTTTTTGGCAATAGTAGTATACCAATTCGAAATCCGCCAAGTACTGTTCAATGAGGTTTCTTAAGTCTTGGTATAGACGTCTTGTGTTTGCACACTTAACTTTAATATCAAAAGGGTCGGAACTTTGTCTAATAGTACTGTAATCATATCAATAGACAAGGCAGGATAGCTATGGGCCCCTATACGGGCTGTGCCCAGGGCCACCAAAGGCCCTAATGCGGTCCTGAAAGGAGGCTAGGAAATGGATGCTAGTAGCAACAGTTAAATGAGACAATGAAATGGAAGCCTTGGTGAAAGATATGCTAATCTACCATATAGAGAAGCCGAAAGAACATTTGTCGATTTAACAATTGATCAAGGGATAGAGGAGCTGGGCGGTCGGTTACAAATGTCTCGTGGAAGTGATTTAATACCTGCAAATGAAATTGGAACTAAATGGGTTGATGCTTTCTATAAAAGCAATGGCTTGGAAGACACGACTGCCCATGGAAAGTTTGCTATAGTAAATAATCAATTAAGACATTTGGAGATATAAAACATATATTAAATACATGAAGTAGAAGCTGTGTCTTGCTAAGTTTTACAGGATCTCCCGTCTGGAAAGTTGTTATGACTGCTGCATATGTGACAAACTAACTGTCCAACTGTCAAATGTGTAACAAAAGTTGTCAAACATAAGTAAATTCACATATGACAAGCACTTTGCTGTGGCAGGATTAGAGGGCACAGCATTCAAAAAATGGCATCACTGGCACCTGACAGCCACATGATGCCACCGATCCTACAACTTGATGCGACGCTTCAAAGAATCGGTGGCAAGTTTCTAAATAACCTCGAACTTTACAGAATTAGACTTAACAACAGCGTAGTAAAGAAGATGATCTAGGTGCAAAACGACAAGAGCCTATCAAAAAAAAAGGAAAGATAAGATGCAAGATCGTATTAAAACACTTGCAAATGAGCCCAAACTGAGACTACTTGCTGTCAGCGTTAACAGAAGTCCTTCACAACCAAATTTCCATAATTAGTAGCACCATAAACAGAATTCTCAAGAGGAACGAACCCTTGCCAAATGGCGTCGAAAACTCTTCCGTGAACAGGTTATCAATACAGCTTATATTTTAATGGTGATGTGTTCATCATAAACGCAATTGTGATTATGATCATAGGCGACGCTTTTGCACTGAGTCACTCTATTCTCAATTTCTAAACCAAACTCCTGCCGTGTAAACACAAATCGATTAAAAAGGAAACATCTGGAGAGTGCGGCTGACAAGCTGGAAACCACGGCATAAAATGAGCTGGCGGTTTTGCGGATACCTCATGGTGTTAGTCATCACGATAGTGGTGTTGATTTTTGTCCGTTTTCCGATCTCACCTGTGTAGAGAATGCTAGCAATGAGCGCTTAACGAATCAATCGGACAGCGTAAAAGTTCACCGCGAGTTCATCCATGACTAATACCTTTTGATTGGTTTCGTGTTACGCCTCCTAGCAACACCTGCACTTTATGCATAATACTGCTTTCTGACGTTATTACAACGGGTATATTCACCACTACCGGATCAAACCAAAACAGTTACTAGTACATATGCAACAAGCTTAGGCGTTATCAGCTTTCCCAGCCATCATTTCTACATTTGCACAAAACTTATATACATTATAGGCCTTTTTGTGATTGTGTTATTGATGTTAGTAATTTGGTTTGTAAGCCATGAAATGCCCAAAGAAGGCTGTATTCCGTATTAAGCAAAACTTTGCAACTCTCCCAGTGTAATATATATATATATATATATATATATATATATATATATATATATATATATATATATATATATATATATATAAACTATGGTTAGCTTCGCTATCCATTGTGATATAGTGATCATCATGTTCCTTGAGTAATGAAACATACACAGGCAGGTCCCATAAACCCACAAAACTGATAGATTGGTTGCTATTGTTGACACTGTAGTGGCACATTTTATCCAAGGTTTGGCTTTGTCGTGCTTCTGCCATAAGTCCGAGATTGGAAAGCAATCATGAAACCATGTAGTTGCTGTCTTCAAGCGCGTTCCACCCTGTTTGTCCCGTAAGAGCACACCAAAACAGGACTAGTTGCTTTCTCACAAGGCAACAATTGATCACGAACGCCGATACACCATAACCGGTGGTAGCACACTAAATAGTAACGTTTACTCGACTTTGCCAAAACTTCATCTCACCGTCTGCGGTTCTAGAGTTTCGCTTGGTTCCAATATTCCTCAGCTCATAAGATATGTATGTAAATTTGATCTGAGACGAATTACCATCCTGCACGTCACTTACACGTTGAGGTTGAGCAATAGTTTCGTGGATGTACGTTCTGCTTTGCTACTGTTAATATTGCCACCACCGTAAACCGATAAACATTGTGGATGGCTTTCGCAGATAATGCCATCTCCGCTAGGGCCATTGGATTAGTATAAAAAAAAATATTAAATACAATGTGGCAAATACAATACCTAAACTTGTCGTTGACAAAGTGTAAAAAAAAAATGATAGCTCAAAGAAAAAAATTAACGTCATGAGGAAATTATGAACACTATGGATGTAAATTCTTGCTAGGCTGTATGTTAGAAGCTAAAATTAGTCAAATTAAATATATAAACCCTAGCAATGAATGTACTCTAGAGAGAATCTGCTTACTTTTCTGAGAGCATATTGTGATACGCAGTTGACTAAAACCTCTATTGAAAAACTTAAGGTTAATTCCAAGATTCATTCAAAATGTAGTTATCCTTAAGTTTTATGTGTACAAGAAGCCAGTAAAAAGATTGTATTTTAATTGATCTCAACTCTTATCATGCCAAGCTAGTCGGCAAAAGTCTTCCGAATACAAGCTATATAAATAACAAAGTTGGATCATGCATAAAATACCAGGCTCCACGATATAAAATACTGAAAGATTATTATTATGTGTCAATGTAATCTTTCAGTTTTGTGTGTATATATATATATATATATATATATATATATATATATATATATATATATATATATATATATATATATATATATATATATATATATATATATATATATATATCCAGTTGATCGTAATGATATATTTATTTAATGGTTAGTTTATGAAAATGATCTCAGTAATTTATTCTGCAAAGTATTCATTTCCATTTCATTGTGTAATTGTACGAAGCTGAAATATGATCGAATTTATGAATGCTTATATCTAGCAAAAAGCCTGAGCACGCCGAAGTGTTTTATGTAACTTTATGAGCTGTTTGACAAAATAGCAAATTATAAAATTAAAGAGAAATCAAACTCTTCCTGAAGAATCGATATTTGCTATGTGAAAACTAGTTCATACTAATGTGTACAACAGTTTACATATTTTCTTTTAATATGGACAATATGTATTAATAATGCCACTCATCAATACAGCCTCGGTATCTGAAATGGTAGAATATCAGATTTGTAATCCATGAATTATAGGTTTAATATCCACTCAGGTCAGCCTATATTGGCTGACCGTCGATGTGGAAAGCACCCATATTCTAGGCATGATGTGACCAAGTGAAAAACTGTTGAAATCTGGCTAACAAAGCAATCAGCTAACCAATTTCCTTGATGAAAAAGGTACCTTTACAAGGACAAACCTTTCGGAAAGAAAACTTTGAACAAATCTTTTTTCCCACAGCCAATGGCTCATTCTTTTTGCCCAATATGTCCTAAAGTTCATGAATATATCGATGCAAATTTTTCACGAACGGTTTTCAGGAAGTATGTGCACGAAAAGAAATTCACTTGCTGATGAAAAAGGAAGTGACCTCATCATCATGGTGAGAAATTCCTACCTGAAGATGTAATCATCATGGTGTGAAATTACTACTTAAAAGTGTAATCATGGTGTGAAATTCCTACTTGAAAGTGTAATCATTATGGTGGGAAATTTCTACTTGAAAGTGTAATCATCATGGTGTGAAATTCCTACTTGAAAGTGTAATCATCATGGTGTGAAATTCCTACTTGAAAGTGTAATCATCATGGTGTGAAATTCCTACTTGAATTTGTACTCATCATGATGGTGTGAAATTCCTACTTGAATGTGTAATCATCATGGTGTTAAATTCCTACTTGAAAGTGTCTTCATCATCATTGTGTGAAATTTCTACTTGAAAGTGTAATCATCATGGTGTGAAATTCCTACTTGAAAGTGTAATCATCATGGTGTGAAATTCCTACTTGAAAGTGTAATCATCATGGTGTGAAATTCCTACTTGAAAGTGTAATCATCATGGTTTGAACATCCTACTTCAAAGTGTCCTCATCATCATGGTGTGAAATTCCTACTTGAAAGTGTCCTTATCATCATGGTGTGAAATTCATACTTGAAAGTGTAATCATCATTGTGTGAAATTCCTACTTGAAAGGGCAATCATCATTGTTTGAAATTCCTACTTGAATAATCATGGTGTGAAATTCCTACTTTAATGTGTACTCATCATTGTGTGAAATACCTACTTGAAAGTGTAATCATAATTGTGTGAAATTCCTACTTGAATAATCATGGTGTGAAATTCCTACTTGAAAGTGTAATCATCATGGTGTGAAATTCCTACTTGAAAGTGTAATCATTATGGTGGGAAATTTCTACTTGAAAGTGTAATCATCATGGTGTGAAATTCCTACTTGAAAGTGTAATCATCATGGTGTGAAATTCCTACTTGAAAGTGTAATCATCATGGTGTGAAATTCCTACTTGAATTTGTACTCATCATGATGGTGTGAAATTCCTACTTGAATGTGTAATCATCATGGTGTTAAATTCCTACTTGAAAGTGTCTTCATCATCATTGTGTGAAATTTCTACTTGAAAGTGTAATCATCATGGTGTGAAATTCCTACTTGAAAGTGTAATCATCATGGTGTGAAATTCCTACTTGAAAGTGTAATCATCATGGTGTGAAATTCCTACTTGAAAGTGTAATCATCATGGTTTGAACATCCTACTTCAAAGTGTCCTCATCATCATGGTGTGAAATTCCTACTTGAAAGTGTCCTCATCATCATGGTGTGAAATTTATACTTGAAAGTGTAATCATCATTGTGTGAAATTCCTACTTGAAAGGGCAATCATCATTGTTTGAAATTCCTACTTGAATAATCATGGTGTGAAATTCCTACTTTAATGTGTACTCATCATTGTGTGAAATACCTACTTGAAAGTGTAATCATAATTGTGTGAAATTCCTACTTGAATAATCATGGTGTGAAATTCCTACTTGAAAGTGTAATCATCATGGTGTGAAATTCCTACTTGAAAGTGTAATCATCATTATGTGAAATTCCTACTTGAATAATCATGGTGTGAAATTCCTACTTGAAAGTGTCCTCATCATCATGGTGTGAAATTCCTACATGAAAGTGTAATCATCATGGTGTGAAATTCCTACTTGAAAGTGTCCTCATAATGGTGGGAAATTCCTACTTGAAAGTGTCCTCATCATCATTGTGTGAAATTTCTACTTGAAAGTGTAATCATTATTGTGTGAAATTCCTACTTGAAAGTGTAATCATCATGGTGTGAAATTCCTACTTGAAAGTGTCCTCATCATGGTGGGAAATTCCTACTTGAAAGTGTCCTCATCATTGTGTGAATTTCCTACTTGAAAGTGTAATCATCATGGTGTGAAATTCCCACTTGAATGTGTGGTCATCATGGTGTGAAAATCCTACTTGAAAGTGTAATCATTATTGTGTGAAATTCCCACTAGAAAGAGCAATCATCATGGTGTGAAATTCCTACTTGAAAGTGTAATCATCATGGTGTGGAATTCCTACTCGAACGTGTAATCATCATGGTGTGCAATTCTTACTTAAAAGTGTCCTCATCATCATGGTGTGAAATGCTTCCATGAAATTGGCCTCGTCATCATGGTGTGGAATTCCTACTTGAAAGTGCAATCATCATTGTGTGAAATTCGTACTTGAAAGTGTAATCATCATGGTGTAAAATTCCTATTTTAAAGGGTAACCATCATGTTGTGAAATTCCTACTTGAATTTGTCCTCATCATCATAGTTTGAATTAACTACTTGAAAGTTTTCTCATCATCATTGTGTGAAATTCCTGCGTGAAAGTGTAATAATCATGTTGTGAAATTCCTACTTGAAAGTGTAATCATCATGGTGTGAAATTCCTACTTGAAAGTGCAATCATCATTGTGCGAAATTCCTACTTGAAAGTGTAATTATCATGGTGTGAAATTCCTACTTGAAAGTGTCCTCATCATCATTGTGTGAAATTCCTACTTGAAAGTGTTATCTTCATGGTGCGAAATTCCTACTTGAAAGTGCAATCATCATTGTGCGAAATTCCTACTTGAAAGAGTAATTATCATAGTGTGAAATTCCTACTTGAAAGTGTCCTCATCATCATGGTGTGAAATTCTTCCTTGAAATTGTGTTCGTCATCATGGTGTGAAATTCCTACTTGAAAGTGCAATCATCATTGTGCGAAATTCCAACTTGAAAGTGTAATTATCATAGTGTGAAATTCCTACTTGAAAGTGTCCTCATCATCATGGTGTGAAATTCTTCTTTGAAATTGTCCTCGTCATCATGGTGTGAAATTCCTACTTGAAAGTGCAATCATCATTGTGTGAAATGCCTACTTCAAAGTGTAATCATCATGGTGTGAAATTCCTACTTGAAATTGTAATCATCATTGTGTGAAATTCCTACTTGATATTGTCCTCATCATCATGGTGTGAAATTCCTTCTTGAATGTGTACTCATCATCATGGTGTGAAATTCCTACTTGAAAGTGCAATCATCATGGTGTGAAATTCCTACTTGAAAGTGTAATCATCATTGTGCGAAATTCCTACTTGAAAGTGCAATCATCATTGTGTGAAATTCCTACTTGAAAGTGTAATCATCATTGTGCGAAATTCCTACTTGAAAGTGCAATCATCATGGTGTGAAATTCCTACTTGAAAGTGTAATCATCATCAAGGTGTGAAATTCCTACTTGAAATTGTCCTCTTCATCATGGTGTGAAATTCCTACTTGAATAATCATGGTGTGAAATTCCTACTTGAAAGTGTCCTCGTCATCATTGTGTGAAATTCCTACTTGAAAGTGTAATCATCATGGTGTGAAATTCCTACTTGAAACTGTTCCTATCATTCTGGTGTGAAAATCCTACTTGAAATTGTCCTCATCATCATGGTGTGAAATTCCTACTTAAAAGTGCAATCATCATTGTGTGAAATTCCTACTTGAAATTGTAATCATCATGGTGTGAAATTCCCACTTGAAATTTTCCTCATCATCATGGTGTGAAATTCCTACTAGAAAGTGTAATCATCATGCTGTGAAATTCCTACTTGAAAGTGTAATCATCATGGTGTGAAATTCCTACTTGAAAGTGTAATCATCATGGTGTGAAATTCCTACTCGAAATTGTCCTCATCATCATGGTGTGAAATTCCTACTTGAAATTGTCCTTATCATCATGGTGTGAAATTCCTACTCGAAAGTGTAATCATCATGGTGTGAAATTCCTACTTGAATGTGTACTCATCATCATGGTGTTAAATTCCTACTTGAAAGTGTAATCATCATGGTGTGAAATTCCTACTTGAAAGTGTAATCATCTTGGTGTGAAATTCCTACTTGAATTTGTACTCATCATGATGGTGTGAAATTCCTACTCGAAAGTGTAATCATCATGGTGTGAAATTCCTACTTGAATTTGTACTCATCATGATGGTGTGAAATTCTTACTTGAAAGTGCAATCATCATGGTGTGAAACTCCTACTTGAAAGTGTAATCATCATGGTGTGAAATTCCTACTTGAAAGTGTAATCATCATTGTGTGAAATTCCTACTTGATTGTGTACTCTTCATCATGGTGTGAAATTCCTACTTGAAAGGGTAATCATAATTGTGTGAAATTCCTACTTGAAAGTGTCCTCATCTTGGTGTGAAATTCCTACTTGAATGTGTTATCATCATTGCGTGAAATTCCTACGTGAAAGTGGAATCATCATTGTGTGAAATTCCTACTTGAAAGTGCAATCATCATGGTGTGAAATTCCTACTTGAAAGTGTAATCATTATTGTGTGAAATTCCTACTTGAAAGTGCAATCATCATGGTGTGAAATTTCTACTTGAATGTGTAATCATCATGGTGTTAAATTCCTACTTGAAAGTGTAATCATCATTGTGTGAAATTCCTACTTGAATAATCATGGCGTGAAATTCCTACTTGAAAGTGTAATCATCATGGTGTGAAATTCCTACTTGAAAGTGTCCTCATCATCATTGTGTGAAATTTCTACTTGAAAGTGTAATCATTATTGTGTGAAATTCCTACTTGAAAGTGTAATCATCATGGTGTGAAATTCCTACTTGAAAGTGTAATCATCATGGTGTGATATACCTACTAGAAAGTGTACTCATCATCATGGTGTGAAATTCCTACTTGAAAGTGTCCTCATCATTGTGTGAAATTCCTACTTGAAAGTGCAATCATCATAGAGTGAAATTCCTACTTGAAAGTGTAGTCATCATGGTGTGGAATTCTTACTTGAATGTGTAATCATCATGGTGTGCAATTCTTACTTAAAAGTGTCCTCATCATCATGGTGTGAAATTCTTCCTTGAAATTGGCCTCGTCATCATGGTGTGAAATTCCTACTTGAAAGTGCAGTCATTATTCTGTGAAATTTCTACTTGAATGTGTAATCATCATGGTGTTAAATTCCTACTTGAAAGTGTAATCATCATTGTGTGAAATTCCTACTTGAAAGTGCAATCATCATGGTGTGAAATTTCTACTTGAATGTGTAATCATCATGGTGTTAAATTCCTACTTGAAAGTGTCTTCATCATCATTGTGTGAAATTTCTACTTGAAAGTGTAATCGTCATTGTGTGAAATTCCTACTTGAATGTGTACTCATCATCATGGTGTTAAATTCCTACTTGAAAGTGTAATCATCATGGTGTGAAATTCCTACTTGAAAGTGTCTTCATCATCATTGTGTGAAATTTCTACTTGAAAGTGTAATCATTATTGTGTGAAATTCCTACTTGAAAGTGCAACCATCATGGTGTGAAATTTCTACTTGAATGTGTAATCATCATGGTGTTAAATTCCTACTTGAAAGTGTAATCATCATTGTGTGAAATTCCTACTTGAATAATCATGGTGTGAAATTCCTACTTGAAAGTGTAATCATCATGGTGTGAAATTCCTACTTGAAAGTGTCCTCATCATCATTGTGTGAAATTCCTACTTGAAAATGTAATCATCATGGTGTGAAATTCTTACTTGAAAGTGTAATCATCATGGTGTTAAATACCTACTTGAAATTGTACTCATCATCATGGTGTGAAATTCCTACTTGAAAGTGTCCTCATCATTGTGTGACTTTCCTACTTGAAAGTGTAATCATCATGGTCTGGAATTCCCACTTGAATGTGTAATCATCATGGTGTGCAATTCTTACTTAAAAGTGTCCTCATCATCATGGTGTGAAATTCTTCCTTGAAATTGGCCTCGTCATCATGGTGTGAAATTCCTACTTGAAGGTGCAATCATCATTGTGTGAAATTCGTACTTGAAAGTGTAATCATCATGGTGTAAAATTCCTATTTGAAAGTGTAACCATCATGGTGCGAAATTCCTACTTGAATTTGTCCTCATCATCATAGTTTGAATTAACTACTTGAAAGTTTTCTCATCATCATTGTGTGCAATTCCTGCTTGAAAGTGTAATCATCATGGTGTGAAATTCCTGCGTGAAAGTGTAATCATCATTGTGTGAAATTCCTACTTGATATTGTCCTCATCGTCATGGTGTGAATTCCTTCTTGAATGTGTACTCATCATCATGGTGTGAAATTCCTACTTGAAAGTGTAATCATCATGGTGTGAAATTCCTACTTGAAAGTGTAATCATAATGGTGTGAAATTCCTACTTGAATAATCATGGTGTGAAATTCCTACTTGAAAGTGTCCTCGTCATCATTGTGTAAAATTCCTACTCGAAAGTGTAATCATCATGGTGTGAAATTCCTACTTGAATGTGTACTCATCATGATGGTGTGAAATTTCTACTTGAAAGTGTAATCATCATGGTGTGAAATTCCTACTTGAAAGTGTAATCATCATTGTGTGAAATTCCTACTTGATTGTGTACTCTTCATCATGGTGTGAAATTCCTACTTGAAAGTGCAATCATCATTGTGTGAAATTCCTACTTGAAAGTGCAATCATCATGGTGTGAAATTCCTACTTGAAAGTGTAATCATTATCGTGTGAAATTCCTACTTGAAAATGCAATCATCATGGTGTGAAATTTCTACTTGAATGTGTAATCATCATGGTGTTAAATTCCTACTTGAAAGTGTAATCATCATTGTGTGAAATTCCTACTTGAATAATCATGGTGTGAAATTCCTACTTGAAAGTGTAATCATCATGGTGTGAAATTCCAACTTAAATAATCATGGTGTGAAATTCCTACTTGAAAGTGTAATCATCATTGTGTGAAATTCCTACTTGAAAGTTCAATCATCATGGTGTAAAATTCCTACTTGAAAGTGTAATCATCATTGTGTGAAATTCTTACTTGAATAATCATGGTGTGAAATTCCTATTTGAAAGTGTAATCATCATGGTGTGAATTTCCAACTTGAGTAATCATGGTGTTAAATTCCTACTTGAAAGTGTAATCATCATTGTGTGAAACTCCTACTTGAAAGTGTCCTCATCATCATGGTGTGAAATTCCTACTTGACAGTGTAATCATCATGGTGTTAAATTCCTACTTGAATGTGTAATGATGGTGTGAAATTAAAGGATCAACAACAGAGTGTAATTTTCTCAAATAATAATCAACCTTGGGAAGATTTGTGTAGTCATTGTATCAAAAAACATCTGAGTTATTCAGGGTGTTCTGAATGCCAAAGAAATCTAGGCGTCTGTCTAGAATGTCAAGATTAGTCAAGGTAAGATTGAATGCGTAGCAGAAAATTTCGTGCTTGGCCCTTAATCCTTTATCTCAAATATGCTGAAAGTAAGAATTTACGTTTGTCTCTTCAGATTTCTTGCACAAACATCAAATAAATCAAACAATTTTGAGCATTTTAATGCAAATTCTAGCTAGGTTCAAACTTGTACTATTGATCAGTAAATATTGTTCTTCATTTAGAAGATACTGATGCAGTTTATTATCCCCAACTTTATGTAATAATTATTTGATGTGTGGGTTGTGGGTGGGTGGCTGTGTGTGGCTGGATGCACGCATCAATATGTTGGCAGGAGGTGGTGGTTGTTTGGTTTTGAAAGGTTTATATATGATTGTAAGGAGTGAACTTATTATAGTTTTATAAACAAATCTTCTGTAGCTTTTAACATTACATTTGAATATCAGAAAAACACATTTTGAGAAGTACTACTTCACAGTAATATGCTTTCGTTATTTTAGCCTTTTCAAAAGCAAATTCTCCTCTTTACATATCTGAGCTTAATCCAAAGGAAAACTTGATTGGCTCATTAATGATTTGTGTGTGCGTGTGTGTGTGTGTGTGTGTGTGTGTGTGTGTGTGTGTGTGTGTGTGTGTGTGTGTGTGTGTGTTCCCTATATAGTTAACAACGCTCGACAGCTCATAAGTAAACCTCCACACCCCACCTACTCATCAAGTACAAATGGCTGTCCATTAATCCTGGTCATATGGTCGCTTACAAGCCAGCGTAGCTGGTCTAGTCCATTTAGTCTAGTATTTGCATCCGACTCAGCGAACTTGTCTTGATTCTCAACAGCTGTAGTTTTCAGCATCACTACCCAAATTGAGCCAATCAATTATTATTACTCCATATTGTAACCTTTACGAAAATCATTAATATTGTTACTAAATCTTCATGGAGACCTGTCCATATTTACATCATACCTGATAGTACTGCTGTCCAAGTTGGTACTTGATGCACGACCGTTCCGGTGGCCTAGTAATTTGAGCATCCACCTCGGATGTGGGAGGTGGAGGGTTTGAACACTGGCAGAGTTATATCAAAGACTTATAAAAGTGGTACTAGCAGCTTCCTCATTTAACAATCAGCAATAAAATGTTAGCGTTATGACTGGTCGGCCTGGTGTCAGGATAATGTGACTGGGTGGGACAACATGCTATATGTCTGCGGCATGGTGCTCCAGTATTAACTGTCATACTGCATACATTATAGTAATATAGCTGAAAGATTGTTAACATTACATAAAAATCCAACACACACACACACACACTTGACGCATAGCTAATAGTACTGCTTTCCAAGTTGGTTTTTGGTGCATAGTACTGCTGTCCAAGTTGGTAATTGAAGCATATCTAATAGTACTGCTGTCCAAGTTGGTACTTAATGCATATCTAAAAGTACTTCTATCCAAGTTGGTAAATGATGCATATCTAATAGTACAGCTGTCCAAGTTGGTACTTGATGCATGTCTGATAGTACTGCTGTCCAAGTTGGTAAATGATGCATATCTAATAGTACAGCTGTCCAAGTTGGTACTTGATGCATGTCTGATAGTACTGCTGTCCAAGTTGGTAATTGATGCATATCTAAAAGTACTTCTATCCAAGCTGGTAAATGATGCATATCTAATAGTACAGCTGTCCAAGTTGGTACTTGATGCATATCTAAACGTACAGCTGTCCAAGTTAGTAATTGATGCATATCTAAAAGTACTTCTATCCAAGTTGGTAAATGATGCATATCTAATAGTACAGCTGTTCAAGTTGGTAATTGATGCATATTTAATAATACAGCTTTCCAAATTGCTTCTTGATGCATATCTAATAATACAGCTGTCCAAGTTGGTAAATGATGCATATCTAATAGTACAGCTGTCCAAGTTGGTACTTGATGCATATCTAATAGTACAGCTGTCCAAGTTGGTAAATTATGCATTCCTAATAGTACTGCTGTCCAAGTTAGTAATTGATGCATATCTAAAAGTACTTCTATCCAAGTTGGTAAATGATGCATATCTAATAGTACAGCTGTCCAAGTTGGTACTTGATGCATATCTAATAGTACAGCTGTCCAGGTTGGTACTTGATGCATATCTAATAATACAGCTGTCCATGTTAGTAATTGATGCATATCTAAAAGTACTTCTATCCAAGTTGGTAAATGATGCATATCTAATAGTACAGCTGTCCAAGTTGGTACTTGATGCATATCTAATAGTACAGCTGTCCAAGTTGGTACTTGATGCATATCTAATAATACAGCTGTCCAAGTTGGTAATTGATGCATATCTAAAAGTACTTCTATCCAAGTTGGTAAATGATGCATATCTAATAGTACAGCTGTCCAAGTTGGTACTTGATGCATATCTAATAATACAGCTGTCCAAATTGGTAATTGATGCATATCTAAAAGTACTTCTATCCAAGTTGGTAAATGATGCACATCTAATAGTACAGCTGTCCAAGTTGGTACTTGATGCATATCTAATAGTACAGCTGTCCAAGTTGGTACTTGATGCATATCTAAATGTACTTCTATCCAAGTTGGTAAATGATGCATATCTAATAGTACAGCTGTCCAAGTTGGTACTTGATGCATATCTAATAGTACAGCTGTCCAAGTTGGTACTTGATGCATATCTAATAATACAGCTGTCCAAGTTGGTAATTGATGCATATCTAAAAGTACTTCTATCCAAGTTGGTACTTGATGCATATCTAATAATACAGCTGTCCAAGTTGGTAATTCATGCATGTCTGATAGTACTGCTGTTTAAGTTGGTAATTGATGCATGTCTGATAGTAGTGTTGCACAAGTTGGTACTTGACACATATCTGTCCAAGTTGGTTCTTAAAGCATATCTGATAGTACTGCTAAGTTGGTACTTGACACATATCTGATAGTACTGCTGTCCAAGCTGGTACTTTAGCACATCTGATTGTACTGCTCTTCAAGTCTGTAACTTAAGTATAGCTTATATTACTGCTGCCCAAGTTGGTACTTAGGCATAACTGATAGTACTGCTCTTAAAGTGTGTACTTAAGCATGGCTGACAGAACTGCTGCCCAAGTTGGTACTTAAGCATGACTGATAATACTGCAGTCCAAGCTGGTACTCAAGCATGGTGCATGGTACTGCTAAGTTGGTTCTTAAAGCATGTCTGATAGTATTGCTGCAGTTGAACTTACAACTAATGTACTAGATTTCATTAAGAAAATATAGAAATGTGGAACAAATATGCATAGTGTAGAAATGAGTTTTGTATTTCTTCCTGTCACATTAATCAGCAGTTCCATGTAAACCTTGTGTTAAAATTTTTGCTTAATCTTTTCCTTACTCTATATAAATGTTCAACACTTATTTTCCTTCACTGAAACCTTGGAATCTAAGCCTACTTAAGCTTTACAGAACAGAAATAATTTGTGACTGATTTGCCAAAATGTGGATTCAGACCAAAGTAGACTCCATGTAACAAATTATTAACAGTATTTTCAGTTATGCAGAGGCAAGAAAGATAGATCATATGTATGTGAAGTCTAGAACTTGGGGAAAACTGAGACAGTTATGGTAAAACATGTTTAATTAAGTTAATATCTACTTTATACACCAGTGGAGAGTGGTGATTGTTATCTCAATCAATTCAATAACCACAGTGGCTGAGTGTGTCAATCTAGCGACCAGAAGGATGTGTGATGAATGTTTTCTGTGTCTATCTATTGACCAGAAGGATGTGTGATGAGTGTTCTCTGTGTCAATCTAGCGACCAGAAGGATGTGTGATGAGTATTCTGTGTGTCAATCTAGTGACCAGAAGGATGTGTGATCCAATCCTGCCTAGATTAAGCCAGGTTGGCCACACTGGTGTAAATCTTGGCAAAACACTTTAACCAAATTGCTTTTATAATATAAACTTCTTTCAGGATTGAATATTAATCCAACAAATAAATAAACTCAGTCTTTTGCTTGTACACTTTGCTTGCAATTCTACCATATTTTAAAATGTTATGGCCATTGGATATATGGGTAATTTGGAACTGATCTATTATGATTTTAGCTATTAAAATAAGTAACAGAAATGAGTGAGAAAGAAAGAAACTTTCTAAATTTCAACAAAATAATATTTTCCCTAGAATACAAAATGAAAACGTAACAAAATAAATTAAGGGATTGCAAAATTAAATCCCAAAGGGTCATAGGATTACTAACACAAGTCTGAAACAACTTTAATCCCAATAATTGTTAATGCTGAAGGTGTTGATGTACCTGTAGTGACTTGAAGTCTCTAATGTGCTAATGTACCAAAGCCAGAAAAGTATTGAATTTCTAACAGTCTTTTGTTACTCCTCAGCTTCTACAGACAATAGTATGAATGTGATCACACATACCATATGATAGCTGGTAACTACTCAACTTACATAGGTAATGAAATTTGTAATACATATTTGGTAGTCTATTTGATTACTCCTTAGCTTCTTTAACCAATGGTATGAATAGGGTAATGCATTTGGTAGGCTATGTGATTACTCCTTAACTTCTGTAACCAATGGTATGAATAGGATAATGCATTTGGTAGGCTATGTGATTACTCCTTAACTTCTGCAACCAATGGTATGAATAGGGTAATGCATTTGGTAGACTATGTGATTACTCCTTAACTTCTGTAACCAATGGTATGAATAGGGTAATGCATTTGGTAGGCTATGTGATTACTCCTTAACTTCTGTACCCAAAGGTATGAATACAAAAGTATATTTGGTAAGCTATTTGATTACTCTTTAGCTTCTGTAGCCAAAGATATGAATATGAAAATACATTTGGTAGACTATTTGATTACTCTTTAGCTTCTGTAGCCAATGGTATGAATATGAAAATACATTTGGTAGGCTATTTGATTACTCTTTAGCTTCTGTAGCCAAAGATATGAATACGAAAATACATTTGGTAGACTATTTGATTACTCCTAAGCTTCTGTAGCCAAAGATATAAATATGAAAATACATTTGGTAAGCTATTTGATTACTCTTTAGCATCTGTAGCCAAAGATATGAATATAAAAATACATATGCTAGGCTTTTTGATTATTCTTTAACTTCTATAACCAGTGATATGAAAATACATTTGGTAGGCTATTTGATTACCCTTTAGCTTCTGTACCCAAGGGTATGAATGGGGTCATATATATATTTAATCATCTAAATGAACTCCTTATGAGTTTTTTCTTTTACCAAACTGACAAAATGTTCATATGATTCTTAGAATCTTGAAAGATTTTAAAGAAAATTGAAAGTGTAGATCTGCTTCATAGAGGAGTAATAAAGAGTAAAACACAAAACATGTACAAACAATTAAAAGGAAAAATCTCTGTTTATTTCATCATTAACAATCATTTGCAAAAGCAATCATAGTTAATTAAATAGATATTTTTTATATTTATTAGTTATGCTTTAATTTCAATCTTATTCATTATAATCATTCATTTATTCCATCTATTTTATTTTTCAATCTACTAAACAAAAACATGCTGACAAAATAAATAATGCGCAACAATTTAATTGTATGCATTTATATAATGTCTGCTGTGAACATTGTGTTCATAAAATCATTTGTCAAGATCCATGCTCAAAAACATGAAATCAGTTGTAAAATAAGATAAACTCAGTTACTGCAGTCATTGTCTATTAAGATCATCTGAAACAATTTTTCTCAGATGTGTTATCTGATACTCTGACAGAGAATCATATGCACTGACAAAACGAGACATTCGATTCAAGGAAGATAACTCTTGCTGCCTTGTAACAGAGAGGAGTTCACTGTTGTATAGTTTACCAGGATCTAATTTCTTGGACTTAGGGTCACTCGAGTAGAGAATAACCAGTTTTCCTGAAATTAGAACATGACATGATATCCTAATATAACAGAAATTCAATAAGTGATATAAACTCAATTAGTGAATCAATCAGTTGTAAGTTCTATTAAATATCTTATTTAATACAGCTGTTATGTTGAAGCAGTTTAAAAAATCTCATTCTTGCTAAAGTCGGACAGAACTGGAAAATCAGAGTAGAATGTGACACAAAATATTTTATTGGTAACAAGCTCTGAATGTCTGCAAATTATAGAATGATTTGGAACTAAAATGCATGACAGAGCTGTAATCGGCAAAGTACATCAAAGTGCATATGCTAAGGTTAATGTGTACCCTTACAATTGGAACCGGATGTTGATGAAAGATTTAGTCTAAATGTAAACTCCGTACTAGTACAGACTATCGGCTCTATCATGAGATTAGAAAGAAACTTTATAATATTTCAATATGCACCCTTAAAGACTTGATACTGAGTAAATATGTTTCATTCTGCAATTATGGACTATAGTGCATCACAGCTGAGAACATTTACGAATGCATGAATATAATAGTTTAAATGTTATAAATACATTTAAACAGAAATTGTTGACTTTGGCTGAAGAAAAATAACTTTCCTATATATTTTAATTTACATCTTTAAATTTATTTCCTGGTAATAATTGTTAGATATATTTTATATGAGCCTTTTAAAGCAAGAATAAATATGTCACAGGTCTGTTGCCTGTGTTTTAAAGTGTTGTACTTTCCATAGTAAAATTTCGCATTACAAAATTACTCTGTCAATAATACAGTAGTTTCTACAACTAAATGCTGTATATAAATATGAGAATGCAATGTATGAAATAACCCTTACCTCCCATTTTCTGTATGGCCTGAACCGTGGTCAACCTGAGGTCACCTAATCCTACATTTGGATCCTCAAGAATCACATTTCTAAAAAGAAATATTAAATAAAGTCAAATAAATTTGTACTGAAGATCACCTCTGCTAAGATACTTCATGTGTCCAAAGACCATGCATTTTGATTTCATACTTGTCACTTTTGACTTAAGAAGTCTACAGTGTCCAAAAACCATTCATTTTGATTTCATTCTTGTCACTTTTGACTTAAGAAGTCTGCAGTGTCCAAAGACCATGCATTTTGATTTCATACTTGTCACTTTTGACTTAAGAAGTCTACAGTGTCCAAAAACCATTCATTTTGATTTCATACTTGTCACTTTCGACTTAAGAAGTCTGCAGTGTCCAAAGACCATGCATTTTGATTTCATACTTGTCACTTTTGACTTAAGAAGTCTACAGTGTCCAAAGACCATGCATTTTGATTTCATACTTGTCACTTTTGACTTAAGAAGTCTGCAGTGTCCATAGACCATGCATTTTGATTTCATACTTGTCACTTTTGACTTAAGAAGTCTACAGTGTCCATAGACCATGCATTTTGATTTCATACTTGTCACTTTTGACTTAAGAAGTCTACAGTGTCCAAAGACCATGTATTTTGATTTCATACTTGTCACTTTTGACTTAATAAGTCTACAGTGTCCATAGACCATGTATTTTGATTTCATACTTGTCACTTTTGACTTAAGAAGTCTACAGTGTCCATAGACCATGCATTTTGATTTCATACTTGTCACTTTTGACTTAAGAAGTCTACAGTGTCCAAAGACCATGCATTTTGATTTCATACTTGTCACTTTTGACTTAAGAAGTCTACAGTGTCCAAAGACCATGTATTTTGATTTCATACTTGTCACTTTTGACTTAATAAGTCTACAGTGTCCATAGACCATGTATTTTGATTTCATACTTGTCACTTTTGACTTAAGAAGTCTACAGTGTCCATAGACCATGTATTTTGATTTCATACTTGTCACTTTTGACTTAAGAAGTCTGCAGTGTCCGAAGATCATGTATTTTTTTTCATACTCATCACTTTTACCTTAAGAAGTTTGCAACATCTGTATTAAAGCACCACCAGTCTTCGTAAACAACAAATTTTGGTTCCAATAAGAATATCTCAAAACAGGTTCTATAATAATTCAAACCTTACCTTGAATCATAAATAACTATTAGGAGTTATCATTGTGAAGAATGCTATGTCACCGCACTTAAGAATTGCTTATCACTTTATACAGTTCTATTATGCATTATTTAAGAGATTAACTATTAATAATGCAATGAAATGATGAAAAATAACTGAACAACATTCATGAGAAAAAGACACAAGACATTAGGTATTAACAGAGAGAGAAAAATAGATGTAAAAGTTAAAGACCACATGTATATATCATTAGTTCAATATTGCACGTCACTCACTACCATTATTATTATTATTACTACTACTCACAAAATATCAGAAAATAAATTAACAAATCTTAGTAACATACAGTTCATTGAAGTCTACAAATAGAAAGTAAATAAAGACTGGTGGGATTTTCAATATGGCCTCATGTTTCCGTATAATGAATTCCACAGGCTCCAGATTTAAATGACGAGTAACAGACTGAGTCATGTGCATGTGCAGTTGGTGAGTCTCCTCATAGAAACTGATGATGCACAGCTTCCTTTCTAAATGAGAACGTGATTGTACTTGCCTAAGAACTTGTATGGCTGTCTGCAAGAAGAACATAATTATGAATTTGTATACCAGTAGAAATAGATATTTTAAATTTAAATAGGCAAGATAAATGTTTAACAAGGGAATAATGAAATATGACCATTCATTATGTGAGATTATCAAAGCAGAATCAAAGGAATAATGACTTATGGACCTTCTTTAAATCAGATTATCAAAGTTGAATAAAGGGCATAATGACTTATGACCATTCTTTACATGGCATTATCAAAGTAGAATCAATTGAATGAGTTATGACTATTCTTTACATGGCATTATCAATGTAGATTCAAAGGAATAATGAGTTATGACCATTCTTTACATGGCATTTGCAAAGTAGAACAAAGGGAATAATAAGTTATGACCATTCTTTAGCTTATCAATGTAGAATCAAGGGAATAAGGAGTTATGACCATTCAATACATGGCATTATCAAAATATAATCAAGGGAATAATGAATTATGACCATTCTTTACATGGCATTATCAATGTAGATTCAAAGGAATAATGAGTTATGACCATTCTTTACATGGCATTATCAATGTATGATCAAGGGAATGAATTATGACCATTCTTTACATGGCATTATCAAAGTAGAATCAGAAGTCTTGCTCATGTGATCGCCAAACTGCTATGAGCCTTCATCATCATCACCAGCAGCAGAGAATTTATAGTTGTTGTTGATGTTGTTGTTGTATCTAAACAACTGCCATCACAACCACCATTCTGAGGAACATGTATTGCAATGAACAATCTGCCAATCACAGCTTGTTATATCCATTCCTAACATCTGATTGCCAGCAATAAAAGAAAAAAAAATAAAAACCATATAATCTCTTTTTCTTAAAGAAACTATTGCACATGTTTCTAATATATGCAATTGATGTAGTCATGACTAGGACTGACTGTACTATCAGCAACTGTAGATGTCTAGGATAGTGGGGACTGAACAGTCAGAAACTGAAGATAACTAGGATAGTGCGGACTGAACTGTCAGAAACTGAAGATGTCTAGGATAGTGTGGAATTAATGGACTATCCGCAACTATATATGTCTAGGATAGTAGGGACTGAATGGACTGTCAGCAACTGTAGATGTGTAGTATAGTGGGGACTGAATGGTCTGTCAGCAACTGTAGATGTCTAGGATAATGTGCAATTAATGGACTATCAGTAACTGTAGATGTCTAGGATAGTGTGGACTGAAAGGACTGTCAGTAACTGTAGATGTCTAGGATGATGTGGAATTAATGGACTATCAGCAACTGTAGATGTCTAGGATAGTGTGGAATTAATGGACCATCAGCAACTGTAGATGTCTAGGATAATGCGCAATTAATAGACTATCAGCAACTGTAGATGTCTAGGATAGTGTGGAATTAATGGACCATCAGCAACTGTAGATGTCTAGGATAATGTGGAATTAATGGACTATCAGCAACTGTAGATGTCTAGGATAGTGTGGAATTAATAGACCATTAGCAACTGTAGATGTCTAGGATAATGTGCAATTATTGGACTATCAGCAACTGTAGATGTCTAGGATAGTGTGGAATTATTGGACTATCAGCAACTGTAGATGTCTAGGATAATGTGCAATTAATGGACCATCAGCAACTGTAGATGTCTAGGATAATGTGAAATTAATGGACTATCAGCAACTGTAGATGTCTAGGATAATGTGCAATTAATGGACTATCAGCAACTGTAGATGCCTAGGATAGTGTGGACTGAAGGGACTGTCAGTAACTGAAGATGTCTAGGATAATGTGGAATTAATGCATTATCAGCAACTGTAGATGTCTAGGATAGTGTGGAATTAATGGACCATCAGCAACTGTAGATGTCTAGGATAATGTGGAATTAATGGACTATCAGCAACTGTAGAGTCTAGGATAATGTGGAATTAATAGACCATCAGCAACTGTAGATGTCTAGGATAGTCTGGAATTAATGGACTATCAGCAACTGTAGAATCTAGGATAATGTGGAATTAATGGACCATCAGCAACTGTAGATGTCTAGGATAATGTGCAATTAATGGACTATCAGCAACTGTAGATGTCTAGGATAGTGTGGAATTAATGGACTATCAGTAACTGTAGATGTGTAGGATAATGTGGAATTAATGGACTATCAGTAACTGTAGATGTCTAGGATAGTGTGAAATTAATGGACCATCAGTAACTGTAGATGTCTAGGATAGTGTGGAATTAATGGACTATCAGCAACTGTAGATGTCTAGGATAGTGTGGAATTAATGGACCATCAGTAACTGTAGATGTCTAGGATAGTGTGGAATTAATGGACTATCAGCAACTGTAGATGTCTAGGATAATGTGGAATTAATGAACTATCAGTAACTGTAGATGTCTAGGATAGTGTGGAATTAATGGACCATCAGTAACTGTAGATGTCTAGGATAGTGTGAAATTAATGGACTATCAGCAACTGTAGATGTCTAGGATAGTGTGGAATTAATAGACCATCAGTAACTGTAGATGTCTAGGATAGTGTGGAATTATTGTTCTATTAGTAACTGTAGCTAAAGTGACAGTCTATCATTGCCACTTTGGTATTGTTTTGGTAATGGTGATATATGTG
The DNA here is from genome assembly GCA_016746295.1 of Potamilus streckersoni. Classification (NCBI taxonomy): domain Eukaryota; kingdom Metazoa; phylum Mollusca; class Bivalvia; order Unionida; family Unionidae; genus Potamilus; species Potamilus streckersoni. The sequence continues at coordinate 1,262,817 of JAEAOA010000324.1, read as the reverse complement.
GTGTTAGATATGTTTTTTGGATACTGCCTCAGAAAGAATGCCCAAGGTGATAATGATGACTGTATTTAAGTTGCAGTTTTACACTGGTATTTACAGTAATGAAAATGTGATCACTATATTAATGACAGCTGTGGTCAATGTATTGGTTATCCACAGGTAGCTCTGTTCAAACATTACTGATGCAAAAAGAAAGATTAAGCATGGCAATGCCATGTTTTTTGCAATGCGCAGGCAATTATTAGCAACTCACATACTCAAGCAGTTCCGAAACATCTGATGTTTGAATATAATTTACAAGGCAAAAGCCACATAAAATCTGGCTTATGTTTGAGTATAACTTACAAGGCAAAAGCCACATAAAATCTGGCTTATGTTTGAGTATAACTTACAAGGCAAAAGCCACATAAAATCTGGCTTATGTTTGAGTATAATTTACAAGGCAAAAGCCACATAAAATCTGGCTTATGTTTGAATATAATTTACAAGGCAAAAGCCACATAAAATCTGGCTTATGTTTGAGTATAACTTACAAGGCAAAAGCCACATAAAATCTGGCTTATGTTTGAGTATAACTTACAAGGCAAAAGCCACATAAAATCTGGCTTATGTTTGAGTATAACTTACAAGACAAAAGCCACATAAAATCTGGCTTATGTTTGAGTATAACTTACAAGGCAAACGCCACATAAAATCTGGCTTATGTTTGAATATAACTTACAAGACAAAAATTACATAAAATCTGGCTTATGTTTGAGTATAACTTACAAGGCAAAAGCCACATAAAATCTGGCTTATGTTTGAGTATAACTTACAAGGCAAAAGCCACATAAAATCTGGCTTATGTTTGAATATAACTTACAAGGCAAAAGCCACATAAAATCTGGCTTATGTTTGAATATAACTTACAAGGCAAAAGCCACATAAAATCTGGCTTATGTTTGAGTATAACTTACAAGCCACATATAATCTGGTGAATAGAAAAACAATTTTTACGAATCTTTGTAACAGTTGTTGTAACTATTGTTTGTTTCTGGTTTCATTATGGTCATGATGGTATATTAGTTGTGATTTCCACTGTGATAATGAAGTTGATTATACAAGTCACTTTGGGACGAGTGATGTTGCAATGATGTTGTGAATGTCACTGTGGTAGTGTTGCTTTTAATTCATCCAAGAAGTGATAATGACTTACATAAATATCATAAATAATATTAATGTGGACAGTTTATTCATTGTAGTTTGAGGAATAGCTTTTGTTCATTTATTTGTTCTTATGGAGATTTCTTTTCGTTTTCATTTTCTGAGTAAGGGGATAAGATGTTAATGGCAAATACACTTTTTTGAAAAACCTTTAAGGAATGTGTATAATTTTTATCCTTCATTCTTAAAGCAATAAAAGTGGCTGTGTCACTGCTATTTTGATGGGCTAAAAAATTGCAGAATAATAAATGTATTTTGAATAAGCACTCAACCTTACAGAATATGATGCTGGACTGGAACTTGTTCTGCTCACAACTCGCTCTTGTCTGATTTCTGCAATGTTGTTCACATTCCTGCTTGTTCCCCTAATTGCACAAAACAAGACGACTAAGAATAACAGGATAGCATTATCCAACATGATAACGACCACAAGAATGCCTGTAAAGAAAACAAAACCTTTAATTTTACACTTGAAGGTTGAAAATTTTGTCCAAAATCTAACAGAGATATTTACTATTTCAAGCAGAAAGAATACTTTTCTGAATGAGATTATTTTGGGCCAGTTCAATTTATCTTTTAAATTTGCAAAGTTTGGAATTATATGCTTACAGCTGCCACATACTGCTTTTACAATGATACTAAGGCTGTACCCCAACACATTACATAAATGGATTTATTTATCAATGTACATTTTAAGATGGATTAGCCTTCTAACATAACTCATCCCTAAACCACTTCACTTACTTTTATTAATTATGTTCTCCTCTATGTATTCCAGCCTTGCATGCAATGCATGGATGGCATCTGAAGCCATTGCTACATTCTCAGCTAGATTCTTGGAACTTTTTCCATGCCTTTCGAATGATTCGTCTAGAACTCTGAGTGTTCTATTTAATTCCGATATCTGCCCCGTCATCTTTGCATTCCCATTTGCCACATCTTGAGACTGTTTCCTCAGATCTTCTTTCCAATTATTTACATCTATACGTCTTTCGTTATTTAGTGAATCTTTTATGTTATCCAATGTAGTCATTACTTCATCTTTCATAATCTTACACTCTTCACTAATTCTTTTGTACATCATCTTCCTCTTTTCATCAATTTCAGCAACTAGCTTCTTCTCTGCTGCTTTTATCCTGTCCCCAAATTGCTCCTTCACTGTTAATTTTGAAGTGTCAATAGGATCATGACCACCTCGGAATTTCTTCATATACTTCTTGTTTCCTTGAAAATGAAAATGAAAACATGAGATTTATGTGAACTGTTATGCCCTGTATCACGCTGTGCTAGATGAGTATCATACTGTGGAAATAACCCTTATCATTCTAAGCCGCTTGTATAACAGGTATAATAAGGCCCATAAGACTATACCATTTATACTTGCTTATAATCTGAGTCAAACTGTAAGCAACAAAGATCCGGATCTGCCATAGTATAATGCAGCTGTGATTCACTGTCCGTGTTGTTCGTTCTACTAATAACTCCTAACAGGCGGACCTAAATCTGTTGGCCCATTATTTCAATTAGGTGGGTATTTTACCATTATCCTCTTTTTATTACTCTTCTATCAGCGGGCATGGTCACGACTGGGTTGTACCTAGCTACAATGTCGTAGCCTCAACGTGGTTGAGGCTTAAACAAACAAGCAGATTTCCACTGTTTCTGACATTACTGGTAATGTCAGTAATGTCAGGAAGACAAGAAAAAACAAACGGAGATGTACTTGTTGGTCTTGTTTGAGGCTACAATATGATCCTATATCTTACAATGGAGCAAATACAACTATTTTCAAACACAAAAAGATTACTTAAGTTAGAATGTACTTTCTAAAGAGAGTTACGTTTTTCAGAAATTTTGGCTAATGATAACGTTATTAAGCTTATGGCAGGTAAATTATATTGGTATGTTTATACTAACCGTAACTTGTCCATCATAATATATAGCACGAGATTATCTGGTAATTCGTTTTCCAAATAAGGCTTTCTGTGCAATATTTTGGATATTATATGGTACATTATTATATACTACAATCTTCTTACAACCAAGGCAGAAATTTCCTTATATGGAACCAAAATCAATGAGGCCGAAAACGGAAGTAGTTATCGGTTGAACTGATACAGCGGATATTCCAAACGAAAATATTGGATAAAGATGGTAAACGTATTTCTACAATGATAGGTAGCAATTCTAATCTTAAATACGAAGAATATTTAATTTCTTTCAGTATATGCAAAGAACATGTTCAAAGTCTTTCAAAGTGAGCCATTGAATCGTCAGGCATGAATCTCACCCGGCTGCTCCCTTGATACACATTGGCTCATGTTAGTATCCCGTCCACGAAGGGTACCTGTTTGCATAGGGTCCTAGCTTTGTCTCTAATAAGTACAGCCAGACTTTGGCCAAGACAAACTAACCTTGTCGATTTTCTCTAAGGCTAAACGGAAACTTTAAATAACAGCTTGATATTACTACACCACACTTAACTACACAACAGTAATATTTTCAGGTTTATTTCACGAGAATTTTCAACAAATTCAGCCTCTCATGATCAATGTCAGAAGGAACTATACTGACCATTAATATTAATGCTTTCCTTTCTCTCTTGCTTTGTTTCGTTTAAAATAGGGTTCTCACACTTATCTAAGGAATCCTTTCCGTCATCCGTCATTTGAAAAGGCACTTGGGATATATGTGATCTCACCTTAGCATCGGGTGCATTTGTTGCTAATTCTTCTTTGAAATTTAGTTCGTATGTTCGAAGCTGTCTTCGCTCCTCCTGAAATTCGGTAATACTATTAAGTGTATTAATAACTTTATCTTTCAAACAATGAAACTCCTCTTGAACTTTTCTGTGTAATACGTGCATTTTTTGGTCAATTTTTCCCAAATACTTGCTCTTTGTCATTTCTATTATGTCCTTTAAATTCTCCTTTTCCGTCATTTTTTCCATGTGATGTTCAAAAACTGTGACTCCTAATTTCTGCATATTTTCTTCTAGTCCTTCCAGATCTGTTTGAAGTTTCGAAATGGAACTGTGCATTTCAGACTCAACACGGGATAAGCTTTGAGTAAACTTTTCTGTAAGTTCCTGTAATTCATAACGAAATAGTTTGTCCGTATCACTTTTCACACTTTCTGCTGGGTTAAGTTTGGGCACTGAATACCAACTACAAATAGCTATTGCAATAGCAAGACAGGATACAATGCTCGGCCACGAAAGCTGAGTATCCATTCTGAAACAAAAATAAATAGCAATATTGTATACACTGTCTCTGCACGAGCTAATCTGTATTTTGTTATACGGACGCACTTGAAACAAGCAACATATGTTAGGTTATGAAAATATGAACATAATGACTACTGGATGTAATATCAACTTTTTTAGGTTTACATAACTTCATGCTTTACAGCTTGTGACCCATTTTCTAAACGTGACCATTCAAGCGGTAAATAGTACCGTATTCTTCCTTGTGTTTTGCTCAGGTGGATGAATATTATTGGATGCGATCATGATATTTTTTATACCGGGTTTTCAAAACTGGAGAAAAGCTAACCTTTTAAGGCCATACACAGGTTTAAGTCCTTTCAAAACATCAAACATCAGACACGCTGCAAGCAGCTTACAGTTAACGACAAGATGAGAAACGAAACGCTTAAAGGGCAGTATTTAGTCAATACCTCAATTTCAACAGTTTAAATGAACTGAAAGCCTCGAAGACATATATCTGACTCATTTAACACAGCGACGATGCTAAATTAGGAGAATTTCTAAAGACAAGGTCATTCACATAACCGCTTGCGTGTTTTAACTTTGCATAGTTTGACAGTGTGTAGCATATACAATCTTTCTGAACATATGGACTCTTCGAGAGATCACACACGGCGTTTGATGGCATGTTTTTTTTTTTTTGGGGGGGTATTTATCTCATGTCGGATAGGTCAAGTAGTCTGTCAGGAGGCCATTGGACACATAAATATTCCAGGTGCTACATAACATATGCGTTACAAACTTTCTTATCTCTCTCGTCGCATAACTGTGAAATTTTTACATGGTACTTGTTAGTCTTCTGTTCTTAGCCTTGATCTTTGTTTCCAGGAGAAATATTTTACTTCCAACGGAATAGCTATGATAATTACTGGACATAGCACTGTCTTCAAATTCAACAGGGATCCCCGAGTGACTGAGTATTCTAAAGCGCTCACCTCTCCGTCGGTTCTAGTCTCGGGTTCGGCTAATGTGGGTGCTTGAGAAAGATTATCAGTCTCGTGGATCGGTGGTTCTTTCCAGAGCTTTCCCGGTTTCTTCCTCCATGGATAGTCTATCTTATGCTGAAAAATAGTGTTAAACCCTATAACAATATATAATCCAAGATATCATTTAAAAGGATATACTTGTTGAATTCAACATGTGACTATAACTTTGGGTATTTTGAAGGCGTATGTAGTTATTGTTAATCAAGCTCGTATGAAATGGTCTGACGATGACCACATTGGTTTTTATTCAGGAATAAGTAGTGAAAATGTATGTATGTATGTATGTATGTATGTATGTATGTATGTATGTATGTATGTATGTATGTATGTATGTATGTATGTATGTATGTATGTATGTATGTATGTATGTATGTATGTATGTATGTATGTATGTACGTACGTACGTACGTATGTATGATTTAACGGCACGTCAGAGCAATATTAGCTAAATATGCCGATCAAAAGTCATGTTTTAAAAATGTCATGCTCAAAACGAACGAAAGCAATTTAGATTCAAATACACACAAACATGTACTACGTGATAAAAGACCAAAGGTAAATATGTTGAAACTGTAATCATACCCGTATATCCGTAAAATATTGGAGTGAAAAAGTCATGAAACCGTGCCAAAATATGTTACTCTGTAAATAAGCTTGTGTCGTGCATGAAAGGATTAACAATCCTGAAATACTATCCACACGTTTTGTGCTTAGTTGTCGCACTATGAACAATAGTTTTATGAGGCTGAACTTTCAAACAACAATAATTGTTTATTATAGCAACATAAGTTTTAAAGGAATTATTTCTTTCTCGTTGATATTTATGACTGTTTAGTCCTGTTATTGCTAATTAAGTTTGTTTATTTATACATGTTCTTAACATCCGACATCCAATTTTGTAATGTATGAATAAATAATTCAACGAATGGTCATTTAATGTGTTCGTGTGTGCTTTTCTAACAAATCGGTTACGTTACATCCAGTTATTTATATCATGATTGAACATTCTAAAAACTCCGCTGGCCCGTTTTAAATATTCAAGATATTTTTGTACCTATCTACCGCCACGCTCTTAAGGAAAGAAGAAAAAGGAAACAGAAAAACAAGAAAGGAGTTAGTGATATCGCTTGCCCTCACGTGAATGAATAGCTGGACTGTATTGACGTTACACAGCCCCAACCTCATAGTACGTTGAGGTATATGATATATATATATATATATATATATATATATATATATATATATATATATATATATATATATATATATATATATATAGGCAGCAGAGAGGCTGAACCCTAAAAGGTTGTGCCAGCTGGACCTTTTGTCCCAACTATGAGAAACAAACGGTTATTCTTTATCGTTTGTTCTCATCAACGGACACAAATGATGAACTCGATCATTGAGTACTCAGCCTCTCTGCTGCTCTTCTCTTTGTTAAATAACTTAGATGAGAAGCGAGCAGTTAACTTTATCTTATTTTTGAAAATTAAGGGTTCCTACAAAGGATAAAAAAAACTTCTCTAATTGACCATTTGTTTGCTCTTGGTCACTCTGCTGCTATAAATTAACAAAATATTTTATCTAAACCTACACGATACCTTGATCTTGGATCGTGTAAGTTTATCGTTATAAATCCAAATAAAACAACTTGTGCTTTAGAAAAGAAATTTTTAAATTTAATCATATCCTTGTCCCCTGAACACCAAGTATAATAAATATTTTGCAAAGTATAATTATCTACGCCATTAAACACAACCGAAATATTACAGTTATCTCTGATCACCTTAGGTATCTGCGTGTATCTCTCAGTAACATAAATCACGTCAGTATTTGTATGTCTTCCTCGAGAAAATATTCTAGCTGGATTGAATTGTTTGTCCAGCATCACATCATCGTACACTACGAGGTTATTAATGAATCCATCTAAGTCATCTACGGATGGAGCTTCATCAATATCGGTAATAAAATCAATGATATCATTTGTGTCCAGTAATTTCGTATCTTGATTAAAACTTTAAGTACTTCGTCACATCGTTGATCATCTACAGATGGCGCTACTAAATAAAACTTATTCCACTTGAGCCATCGCATTATCAAATTAAGCAATAATTGCGTCTTTCCACTTCCGGATGGACCTATTATGATCATTCTGATAGAATTTGGTAACGCGGGATGGTTTCTTACTGGCTCTTGTTTTCGGGTCGCGGAAAAGTCAATACTATCCATATGATAATAATATGAGTTTATATTGCGTTCGATGTAGAGCAATAACACCCACAATTCGACTGACAACGATAACAACAAAAAATAAGAGACGCGCACTCACAGGCAAGTGTACAAAATGTGGTACAAGCAAATATAAATTTATATCCGCGTCGCGTGGTGGTGATATTGCTGCATCGCTAAGGAAATTGCCAGGAAATCCATGGGCAAAATATCCTGGTGAGAAATACCTTCACGGATATAATTATTGTGGTCCTGGAACTCGTCTCAATATCAGACTCGATAACCAAGATCAACCAAAACTTGGAGAGTATCCAGTAAATAAGATCGATCTAGCGTGTCACATTCATGACGTTGCTCATAAAAATCCAGATTTGCAACATCGGCATCTCGCAGATATAAAGTTGATTCACGCGTTAAATTCTACACCTAATAAATCTCTCAGAGAATCACTCGCTAGTTTCCTAATAGAATCTACTATGAAAGGTAAAATAATGATAGAGGCTGGTAATTAATCAACTGATTATTATAATGGAATATGTTTATTATTCTCCGAGAGGGTATTGGCGAGGTAAGGCAGCTATCAGCAAACTTGCCTCTTCAGCAAAAGTTTCACGTGATGTTGCTGCAGCGTGGTTAGCACGACAGGCAATATGGCAAATCTTTCTAAATCCACCTAAAACAATTCAATACGCACATTTCGATGTCACTATTCCTAATGAAGTTCTTCAAGCGGATATCTTGTTTTTTGCCACACGATACCATTAAAACAGGTAGACGTCAACACACATACAGATACGCTTTAACAGTTCTTGACGTTGCGAGAAGATATAAAAAGAGGAACTGCTATCAACAAGGACAGCATCTGAAGATGTTTCTGCGTTTAAACAAATTTATCAGCGAGGACCATTACAATGGCAAAAACTATTACAGGTTGATCATGGCAAAGAATTTCTTGGTGCAGTATCATCGCTGATGAACAAGCAGAACGTTAAAATCAGACGAGGACACACGGAAATTCATCGTGATCAGGCAATCGCTGAACGATTTAATCGAATACTTGCTGAGCGGTTGTTCGGGTATTAATATGCAAAGGAAATATCCACAGATAGAAGATCTCGTTAATGAGTTGCGAGGTTACCGAGTGTGATAGCTGCGCAGAGTAAGGAAGTTACTCGTACAACTTCTATGAAACCGTCTGATGCGATCACAAAAAATATATACCGATAAAACGTAAATCTATTTCTCAACCAGAACTAGGCAATGTTACGGATAGATATTTATATAAACCTGGCGAACTCGAAGGAGGCAGAAAAAAGGCAACTGATCCTATTTGGAGTGTGACCACACACAAAATATCTAGCGTGGTAAGGTCCACAGGTAGACCTGCAATCTACAGATTAGATTCAACTGCTTCTTGGCGTGGATTTGTACGCGTACAATTACAAATAATTCCTGAGGATACGCAATTACCACCGAGAACACTTTTATATACTCGCAGCTCCTCGACGTCGATTGCCCTCTAAACAGGTCAGCATCACATTTTCGCGCGTGTGACCAAGACTACTATTAATTCTATCAACGGTAACTTGTATTGGGTTATTGCTTGAATAGTGCCACAACATTATTGCTTTTCAATTTACGCAATGATTATTTTGTCGTTGTTTTAACATCATAATGATATCCACTTCTACATCAAACTCGCCATTTTTTTGTCACACTGCTTATAGCTAATTATTATTGATATCGACGCTGTTAGTGATTTCTTCGGTTATAACGCAATCCATGATAACTCGTTTCAGTTGTGATATTTTTCTAACTCGAGATACTGCGAGATAAACTAAATTTGACCACTCAAAATGATCATCGAGGATCCAAACTTTAGTATCAGTGATAGTTAATCCCTGCGACGAATGAATCGTTATAGCGCACCCGAACGTCCATGGCGGTTTATCCATGTTTATCGCACTCTCGACAACATCAACAGCGACAAGGATAATATCATTTAACACAAGATTTTGTATTCCTCCACCAGGAATCTCAACATCAATATTTTGTTGTCTAGTATCTGCTTGGCGATAACACAAAAGTACAGATAACGTTGAGAATTTTTCCTTTTGTAACGCATAAAATTTCTTTTGTAGTTCGTCACAAACTATTTTTCTACTTGCAACTATCAAATCAGCAGGTTTCCAAAGGGTCCAAAAATCACTCATGGGTGTTTCTGGAATTATCTCACGCATTACTTCACACTGTATTTTATCTGGTTGTAGTCGTATTATTCTTTTAAATTCTTTCAGCGACTCATCAACAGCTCTATGATCATCAGATATTTCTTCGTAATAATCTGAAAATGTTTTCAGCTACTCACGTGTAGACTGTCCAACAAAGGGTGGTGGTTGACCATGATCGCCACACATAAGCACAGTAGTATTCTTTAGTAACAGTCAATCAAGAAATATTTGTAATACCTCCAGAGGCACCGTGCATATCTCGTCCCATATGATGATTTTAGGTATATATTTTCACCCATTTCTGACGAGGTTCATGTATCTCCGCACCATCTAAAGAGACTATGATATGTAAACGATTTACACCTCGCTGCTTTATTTCCCTGGCGAGCTTGTGCGTTGATGTCAAAACAATCATATCTAAACTCATGAATAAGTTAATCGCGAGTGTTGTTTTACCTGAACGTCCACACCCATTAATATAAACCGTCTTATGTCTAGATACAGGATCATACACGGATGGCGCAGATGATTTTGATACTTGATTATTTCTGTAATATATTTCCTCAATTTTAACATCGGCAGATTCACAATAACTAAGTATATTTTCTTGTTTTATCCTCCACGTTCCCCATTCACCATTACCGAGATTTAATGAATCTTTATATTTTTGTGTACAAAAAATGAATCTGTCGCAACTCTAACAGCGTAACAAGGAAATCTTTTTATCATCGATAATAGAGTTATAAAAACATAAGCTAGCATCGAAGATCTTAGATGAGTAAACTGCGGTGACTCGCCATCAGTATAGCTCACAATGGTACCTAGTTTTGTTTCGTCTGATAAATAAGCATTATATCGACTTATAAATGTGATTTTCTCCATCGTATCAGCTATTATTAAATCGAGTTCAGCATCGTCCATAATCAATCTTGTACAAGTTCTTTTTAAGATCATGTGATCTTTGTGTAAACTTACCGATTTTTTTTTCTGCCGAGATCTTTTGCATCGTCTTTTGCATCAAATATATCAGGTTCTGGCAACCAAACTTGCTTTTGCACGCGATATGATATAATAGCTTCATTTAATTTAAACGATATTAAGACTAAAGCATCAAGCATATACCGCAATAGCATTATTTGAGCCCAACATATTTCTGAAAAATGTTTTCCAAACCACGCATAAACAATCTGATTGAGACCTTCTCTAAACTCAAAAGACTCTACATAAGCAAATCCTGTTAGGTCAAAATCTCGTAAGGGTCCGTTTACCCCAACTCTGGTCATGCCATGTATACGATGTCCATATCTTTTAAAGTATTTAGAACACTCCATATCCAAGAAAACTTCAAGGATAACACGCTACCATATCAACTGAGATAACATCGTTGTAATTATATTTAGTATTCCACAATCCATGGTGCCCGTATTCGATACAACGTTTCACGACATCTTCAAGAAATTCTAATCGTGTCGGTTTCCACGAGGTTTTTTTTTCCTGAGCGAAATGAGCAGCCACCAATGGTACTGTAAAACAATTACTTAGTAGTAGTCTAACTTTGACATCGTCAGATGTATATTTCAGCGCAAGTTTTTCCATTTATTTATAAAAAGATTCTGTACGATAAATATCACCCTTAGACCGTACAAACTGATCATAATGATCACATTCAGAACTCTGAAACAACCATACAGAAACAGGGTCAAGTTTGCTAATATCACCGATGGCATCGAATACATTATCGTGGTAAAATTTAAACATTCCTTCTCGTGGAAATACAGTTACAGCATTAGTCCATGCATGTGAGTTATGATCAATGATTGTTATAGGGTTTCCATTTTTTAAATATATATTTTGGTTTGTACAAAATCTCTCCGGTTAATGTCTTCACTGCTGCTGGAAATCTTAATAACTTTTCTAGCTCAGCAATGTTGCTGATGGACGCTCCAGTGTCTTTAACTTTTTCAGCCCACATATTTATTTTTTTACGCCTTAAATCTGTTAAACCGTTTCCCCGTATCGCGTTTGTAAAGTGTTCTATAACTCGCTCTGCTACACAGTTTATTCTTGACGAAGTCAAGGATGACAGTTTCATTTTCTTGAGATCCCCAAAGTCAGGTTTATCATGTAACGGATAGAGCGCGTACACAACAGCAGTTACTGGATAAGATCGCTCATAATACAGCTTGTCTATTCCAATCAGTGTTCCTGGTTTGGAAATTTTACCAAGGATAATTTTGAGAATATCAATGGCATTGTTTCTGCGATTAAAAAATTACAACATACCGGTATCAATGTGTCTGACGATATTAATGCTGACAAAATTCTATGTGATTTTGACTCTTTACACCAACTCAAAAACCAAAACAGATTTACGTTATCTTCCAATTATAAATGTATGAAGGAGATTCAAGCGTGAGTGTTAAAGTCACTGGCAACAGTCTCTAATAATCAGGTAAAATTATTTGTACCTCTCTCAAACGCTATTGACAAAATCAAGTTAGACTAATCTCATGAATAACAGAAAAAGATTATGAACTCGGGTATAAGACAGTTGAGGGAACATTGTGAGAATATGGATGAAAATGTAAGTAATAATGAGAGTTCTTGACCATTAACTATTATAATTGCTAAACCAAACCCTTGGGAAAACTAATGCATATTCTACCTAAGTAATATATATATATATATATATATATATATATATATATATATATATATATATATATATATATATATATATATATATATATATATATATATATATATATTATAACTGTGTTGTATACGGACCAATCATTATGTATCAGATACCATAGACAAGTACCATGCATAAAAATATTTTTTTGTTTCGCATTGCGACGCATTACGGTCTCACATACAGATTTATATTTATCTCTTCATTTCTTGTGTCCAAGATGTGATTATTTTGGTCTGTAAGTTTGAAGTGTATTCTTGATAATAACGGATTATGAACACACAAGTATACGGGCTTGATAGGTTCTAATACAATAAGCCACCTGGGCGGATCGCGCGGGAAATTTGTGTATATTATGTATCCTTGCTGGGCCTGGCTAGACTTTGAAAGATCTATCTGAAAACTTCCATCTACAACTTCGCAAACGAGATTGACAGCGATTGTTGTTGTTACGTTGACAATGCCTGGCGATATGTGTCTGCGGGCACCAAACGAGTTATTATTATATTTCAGAATAGGCGGTGGTGGAGCTAATTTTCTCCATGAATCACACATTATTTTAAAGTGTTCATCAATAAGATCTTTAACTGATTTCTATAACTAGACGAGTTAAATCCGGGTATGATAAATGTTGGTTATTGTTCTTGCGTAATTCCAAAATGTTTAAGAAAAAAAACTGTAAATAAGCGATCTAGTGTAGTTCTCTGAACTGGATCGTCTTCATTAACAATGTGATCTATAACATATTTTACTCTAGATGGGTTTAATAATCTTTTCTCTCTGTTAACAAAAACATTATTCATGAACTCTAGGTCTGAGGCAACTTGATTTAAATGTTGTATTGACTCAATTATTTGATTTTTTAAAATCATCATTGTAAGAAACATTAATACCTTAAAAGTAAATTTTGTAGATTTCTAAATACACGTTCATGTTCAGATTTAATTGTATTAGCATAAGAATTTATTAGATCAATATCTAGTGTTATTATTTTACCTTTCTTACCAGCAATTGTTTTTGTAAAATAATCTTTTACTCGATCTATATAGTGTGTACTTCTATCAGTATCAGAATATAATTTCCATGGATAAGCTTCTTCTACTTTCCGATATTCTGGAAATTGTAAAAAAAATTTCTAAAAATCTGTGACAAAGTCGGATCTCAGTGGTTCTGTTGGTCCTTGATAAACCGGTTCGACTTCAGGCCATTCTAACACTGATCTGATCGAGCTCTGATAAATATGAGGGGAATTAATTTCAATCACCGCTGATAGTGTTGGTTCGTAAACAGTCATCGCTATTTTCGATTCTTTTCCTGTAATAGATTTTATTCTGCGTTGGAACTCGTCATTAATATCCTCTATTTGAAAACTGCCCGTTCAAATTCCAACAACTTGCCAATCAGGTGTTCCATCCGGTTTATTCTTATTCGCAAATATCAGTGAATTATTTGCTGGTAATCCACCGAATGGTTTCGACCTGATATTTGGCCAGCTAATATAAACGCGCAGTTGAGCTAATTCCAATTTATTTTGCTGGAATTGCAGTTGGAATGTTAACGCTAAATTCAGGATTGGTCGAACTTACCGATATCATAGTAGTTTTTGATGGCGTCGTATTAGTGACGATCTGTTGCAATAGTTCTCTTGACTCTGACATTATTGTTATCGTTATTATTTAATTCTCCTTCTTTCCATTATTATCACTAGATGATCTGTTGTTTTCTATCACGAATGCTTCATCGTAGGTTTTCATTATCGTTACCAATTCTTTGTCAGATATTTTACCATTACTGAGGTACAAGGAAAGATGCGAGCATAATTTAGTATAGGTGGCTGTTGCTGTGTGAAATTTCATCATGTACTCGCGTAATTTATCGCTCATGCATATAGATATTTTTATAGCGATAATACTGAGAATATCTGCGCATGTTGTAGTAGAAACGATAATCGTTAAAACCGCAGGAGCTGTTATGGTTAGCGTTGATAATAATAATTATGTTCCAGCAACAGCAGCAGAAACCGAGTAAACGACTATACCAATAACAACCATGTGTCTGCGATATTTTTTTACTTTCAACGTGTATTGTCAATGATATTTTTAGTTCAGTCTGACACACGCTTGATTATATCTGTAACGTTGAACGTCGATGAGTTAGCCAGTCATCGGATTCATTATACGTTTATCTAGGTAATTAATTGAGGAGTTTCAGCTACGAATTCTATACACCACCAATAAGACGCTGTGCCTATTTTCTTATTATCCTCTATCAACGTAAACGTATCTTCCGAATCTTTGTTTAGCACTATAGACACAATTCCAGAAAAACTATCGGTTGAATGACACCATGGAATTGTAGTAAATATACTGAATTTTTCAACGCTAAACACAGATAATCTATACATACCAGTAACTTTTGCGATGTGTTTAAGAGTGTTATTTTCCGGTGTCCATGTTTCTTTGCCTGATGCTACTATGTAAACGATTTTGTTAGTTCGTCCGTGTGGAATTTTAATGAGATTAGTTTTTTTTAACAATATCAGGAATGCCACTTATAATATCGCTGAGTCTTGAGTTAATGTCAGCGACATTAATAACAACAGTTGGTGGAGTTAAAAAAAAATCATTATTAGTTCTGTTTGAGTTTCTACAAAAATTTAGAAACGTTTGTATGTGATTAGAAAACTCAGTTCTAAAGGAGGCGACTCCATCATTGATTGTAGTTAACGAAGTCGTTATTGGAATTTCCTTATCGTCGACGTATTTTTTCGTAGCAGCTTCAAAATCAGATTCTGGTGCTCTAATATTATTAATACCATTATTGTCATTATGAGAAATGCACGCATTATACCACCATTGGATACTACGTACTTTGATTCTTGATCGTCCATGTATTTTTATTGTTGTTGTTGTTTTTGCGTTGTTATCTGCGGTTGGATTTCCGAGATAGGTAATTTTTTTTCCTGACATTATTATGTCACCAGTAACTACATCGCCGGTTTTCTTAACATAGTCGTTAACTGACTTACCGGAATCCTGTATTTTACCTTGATCAGCAAAAGTAACGATATTATTAATAACCGTGGTAATAATTGGTATAAGTACGTCTTGTAGTTTTTAATCGTCCTTGTTTATCCTGAAAAATGATGACTTTGTTCATATCCACACTCGTGATATTTAATAGATCATCAAGTTCATTTCTAAGTTGATGAAGAGTTGCGTATTTAAGTAAGTCGACACCTTTATCTTTTTTTGTCCAAGATCATCCATAAATATCATCCATTATGTTTACTAGTGTCTGTTCAAATGTGACATCGTGGTATATTTATGCACGAGTTTATGAGCTGGTTGTGTTGATTTTGATATACCATTGATTATATATAGTACTTCTCGACCACATATTGGGGGATCCGTTATTGTTTGCGTTGGTAGTGTTGAATACCATATCGGAGCAATTTTATTGCTGACATAATGAAGAAATTCCTTTGGTGGCGCCAACCCATACGAATCGAAATAGACAATTCCACATGGATCAATTGCATATGCCACCTAATGCATGCCAGGTGCAAAGCTTTTATCGAGATTAATAATACCGGTTTCAGCGTTGTTGGGTTGTTTTGGTAATTGATTGCGCATAAAAACTCCTCTAAGTTTTTTATATTTAGTTGCTTAGCTGCATTGAGTAAATCAAAATTAGATAGAGGAACTATCATCAAACTGTTCCTAGTCTTAGACCGCGTCCGTACCATGAAGGCGAGGTTCCTGGAAGTCTTAGACCGCGTCCGTACCATGAGGGTGGGGTTCCTGGAAGTCTTAGACCTTTTCCCTTTTTTTTTTTGATTCCCTGTCCGGTTGCTTTCTTTAACGCCATTCCAGCAGCGGTTCCAACAGCTGGGGCCGCAGCAGCTATTATTGCTGTTAAAGCTGCGAGAAGTGGAAATATACCACCAGATTTAGCAATACCTTTGATAACCACTGCAGAAAGATCAAGTCATAACCCGGTCTTTGACCGCTTGGCTTTATTAAAGTGATTATACTGACGATCGGTCAATGATAAGTTATTCGGACCACCTGTGATTTGTTCTTTTTTTAAATATTTTTATCCCACGATTATTTTTTGATGGTGATTGTAGTTTTTTAATCTGACCAGGAGTCAGACTCACACTAACGTGATGATGTGACATTATTAATATTATGAGCGATCTAATTACATGTTCTCTACTGGAACATCAATGACTCTTATTCATCCGCCAGCACCTTCGAGTAACATTGATTTATCGCCAAGTATAACTGCCATTGCTCTGTCATTTGCAATAAATCCTCGATTCACACGAGCTCAAAAATGTATATCAACTACTGATTGTCTGGTTAAATCTAAATGTTCTAGTGAAAAGTAATAAATCAGATACAGCGTTGTAAAATCTAGTTGTGATATTTGTAAACCAGTATCAATGTTTTGATCACGTCCCATAAACGACATAAGACGATGATATGCACATGCTACACGATTTTTGGTGCTTTCTGACGTCGTTCTCATTGTCGTTGTAGCTCTTGTTGTTGTAGTAGTGGTTGTAGTCATGGTATTGGTCTCTCTGGTGCTGGTAATTTAAGTTCTGATGATGGTTGTGATTGAAATAGTTACATTGTTTCTTGTCGTACTTGCTCTTGTTGTTCAACCTCTTTTATATATTTATTTACATCTTCACCAAATCTGTTATAATTTCTATATTCTTCATTAGATCTGACTTCTGGAATACCAGTAGCGATGTGACATACATCCTTGATCCAATTGGAAGAGCTTAGAGATTTAACATATTCTGGTTTTACATATTTTTTTCTTCCATAATATCCTAACGCGGCAATATCAAATAATTGATTTGGGTCCATAATAGCAGCAATACCTTCAAGCGTAAATTTATCTATTATCTTAGTTCTGGTTCTTGATGGTTGAGGAGGTTGAACGTGTGGTGGTTGTGGTAGTGGTTGAGTTGCTTGAATACGAGCAATATCGGCAGGCAATGTTGCAAGACTCTGTTGTGTTGCTTCAGTTGCTGTAACAATTTTCTTCACTGGTTCTACAATCAGTTTAAATAATTGTTTTGTATCCTCCTCAAATTCAGCTAGAGATTTCTGACGCAATTGTAGTTGTTCCTTAACAGAATCACAAACAGGTATATATATATATATATATATATATATATATATATATATATATATATATATATATATATATATATATATATATATATATATATATTTTTTTTTTTCAATTGCCTCTAGTTGCTCTCGAGCTAATTTAGCTGAGTGTGGTTCTCCAATACTCATTATTGATAATATTTATACCTGCTGTTTAATTTATAGCAGCAGAGTGACCATGAGCAAAAACAATGGTCAATTAGAGAAGTTTTCATTGTTAAAGCGAAAACATTTTTCTAGCCTTCGTAGGAACTCTTCATTTTCAAAAATAAGGTAAAGTTATCTGCTCGCTTCTCGTCTAAGTTATTTAACAAAGAGAAGAGCAGCAGAGAGGCCGAGTAGTCAATGATTGAGTTAATCATTTGTGTCCATTGATGAGAACAAACGATAAAGAATAGCCGTTTGTTTCTCATAGTTGGGACAAAAGGTCTGCCTGGCACAACCTTGTAGGGTTCAGCCTCTCTGCTTCTATTTATATTATATATTACTGTATATATATTACGTATGAAACGTAAATTAATTTTTAAAATTATTTAATTTAAAAATGGACAATCGTTTTCAAAACTAAAATGCAAACAGCTTTTTTACTGAAAGTTCTTTTGTTGCTTTATTACCCAGTTCCTTTCTTCTATTTCTTTGATCACATCTGATTGTGTCCATGTACCTAAACCATATAACTGTCAATAACATCTATCAATTTAATAAACTGTATTCCTGTCTCTAGGCATTTTTTACACATGTGACTATGTATGCTGACAAAAGTCTTGAGGCTTAAAACTACTTTCATTTTGGATGGACACACACAGTAATGAGCTATAAGCCACCATATAGTGCTTACATGCTTTTACGTGCAGATGTTCTACCTTCACAGCGAGTAAATGATGATCTACATCATCCTTGGGTGAATATCACAGATCTGGTGGAATGTGTTAAATGAAATTCAGACTTCTTTATATATTACACTCTTTAGGTAATATAGATGATTCTTGCATGTGTTTTGTTGCAAGATTTTAGTTTGCAATAAATGTTTAATTCCATTAAACACTGTTTACATTAGCAAGACATGCTTCAAATAACTTGCCTGTAATTTATTTACAGGTGTCTTTGTGCTCAGGGTCAAGTTATGCCCACAGCAGAGGAATCCCAATGCTGCCATAAAATTGCAAACACATACGACAAAATCACTGGCTTTAGTGAAGTATTGCAGTATATCGATGACCATCCTATGTTTCGAACAGTTTGTCTGGACTGGTATGTACTTGAGACAGCATATTACCAGTACAGACAGTGTTAAATGAAATTCAGACTTCTTTATATATTACACTCTTTAGGTAATATAGATGATTCTTGCATGTGTTTTGTTGCAAGATTTTAGTTTGCAATAAATGTTTAATTCCATTAAACACTGTTTAAATTAGCAAGACATGCTTCAAATAACTTGCCTGTAATTTATTTACAGGTGTCTTTGTGCTCAGGGTCAAGTTATGCCCACAGCAGAGGAATCCCAATGCTGCCATAAAATTGCAAACACATACGACAAAATCACTGGCTTTAGTGAAGTATTGCAGTATATCGATGACCATCCTATGTTCGAACAGTTTGTCTGGACTGGTATGTACTTGAGACAGCATATTACCAGTACAGACAGCATTCTAATCAACACATGGAAGACAGCAATGAGCAAGTACATTTTATTACATACTCTGTAATTATAACAGAGTTAAACAACATCTTCACCCTGACAGATACACTTATCATTAATTTGTAACAATACCCTGACTTAGTTTTGAACATAAACAATTGCTAGGAAATATTAACAACTGCAAATATTACAGTATAAAAATAAGATCCATTGAATAAATATTAAAATTAGTATGTGTACAGCTGTAATTGTATTTCTTTGATGTCTAAGTTACTAATGTCATTTTTTTTAATCAATTTTCAGAAGGAGGCAGTAAATGGCATATCAGCAGTTTGTTTGATGGTGCCAGCACGACCATCTCCAGCTGCAATACTACCACCACTACGCCTCACTTCCTCAAAGTAGCTCTCTTGATTTTTCTTCCAAAAATGTGTATTTGTTGGCTGGAGTTAGTACCTTTTGGTGCATACAGAAAATGTCTGTGTTAGTGTTGGCTATTTTAAGGAATTGAAAAATTCTCAAATCTTGTGAGGGAATGGCTCCAACAAACAAAAAAAGCTGATGAAAGCTACAGGTTTCCAGCTGGAATGGATCTATCGAAGGGCTGGCTATTCCTGGATCTCTTGTTATTACAAAAATCACATTTCAGAATAATTTTAATAAAAGAATAATATTAATAAAAGTTCTCTTTCTGTGGTTATTATGTCCTTGTGCTTCATTTAAACAGATAACACAAACATTGAATAGACAAAGACAGCACTCTCTGCTACTAAGAACTTCTTTTCTTGATGAGTTGACTTCTGTCTGTAAGAAAAAAAACATTTATTGCATGATGCAGACTTTATTTACTAACAATTCATACCACAAAATTAGTCCTAAGACATAAATGCTGAACTATGCATCCTTTTCTCTCTTGGATTTTGAAATTAAAAGCAGCAAAAGATAACTAGAAACTGCACCTTTAAGCTGATTGAAACTACAAATTTCAACACCATATTGTATAATATTTACTTACTAGGGCTGTATTTAGTTTAAAGGAATAGAAAAATGTTTAACACTAGAAGATACTGTTTAATTCATTAATTACCATCATTATTTCAAAGCATTTTTAACAAAACTCTTGGTCTAACAGTCCCAACATCAAGAAAACCATATTTGTTGTAAAATTACATTATTCAAAATTAATCTTAACACATTTCATATAAATTGCCTGTAACCTTAATATAGAGATCATTTTTATATTATAGCTAGATGTAGCCAATACTAAAGATGGGCTGGTGACATCTGACAACTAGTTATTCAGTATTCACCTTTGAGTCACAGGCATCATACTTGTGGAACATTTTAGAAGAATCGAGTATAGCAACTGCCATTAATGACTACAACCTAATTTAAACCTAGCAGATATCCTGCCACACACACACACACCCAGCTGCCTTTCCACCTTGCTAGACTGTAACACTGTGTTTATAATGCCAATTAAGTTACTATATTTTCAAGATTTTATTTCTATATATTTTCTTTTATAACTTCTTACCTGAAACTTTGTTTAGATTTAATACTTTAAAAACATAATGTTCAACTGACAATCTGTACACTTGAGGACATGCATCAATTTAGGATAAAAGTAGAATAGTACCAAATCACATTGGTGGGATAATGATTTTGTAGAAAAGCACACATTACTGAAGTGTGTGACAATTTTGGTCATCCTGACTGTTGAATGCTCTGCTTTGTTTTTCATCTTGATTAGTGAAACCTACCATATCTGGGTCAGAACAAAAACAGTTCCATTTTCTGCCTCATATTCTGTTACATTGTCGACTGAACTTGTACATGTAGCCATACCATCCTGTAATGTTTGAAATATAAATTTAACTGAGGTGTACTGCCATGCATTATACTGATGAAATGGTCATGTGAAGCTTTGCATGAAGAAACTTTATTACTTACATTTAAGTAAAATATTTTCCACCTCAGAATTATAACACCACTGAAACATGACCATATTTATGTATGACAGCTGACTCTCTCTCTCTCTCTCTCTCTCTCTCTCTCTCTCTCTCTCTCTCTCTCTCTCTCTCTCTCTCACACACACTTACACATGTACACTAACATGAAAAAGAAAGTTATAATTATAACACCACTGAAACATGACCATATTAATGTATGACAGCTGATTCTCTCTCTCTCTCTCTCTCTCTCTCTCTCTCTCTCTCTCTCTCTCTCTCTCTCTCTTACACACACAAACACACACTAGCATGAAAAAGAAACAATCATTCATAAAGCAGTTAAATAAAAGGAAGACAATTTGCAAAAGTTAGAGATACTATATTACCTGTTCTCTATTCCTCTTCTTGTATGCCGATCTCGAGCACTTGACTTGGGTGTCTAGCTACGATGTCATAGCCTCAACTTGTGTCCACAAAAGGACTAAGGTATAATATTAGTACTATTGGGTGTCTGGTCTAAATTATTGGCTATGCCATGTTGCATAATGGATGATACTGCATTAGGGAGAAGAGTAGCTTTTTTCTTTATTCCAAACGTAGCCATCAAACTTTGACTGGGTTCAAAAGAATCGGGTCGAAAATGCTCAATACAGATTGTCACATGTTTTGAAGGCTTTCTTCAACCCACTCTTGTCAGCTGCACAAACCGGGACCAAAGTCATTTATAGTTACTGTCCAAGGGAAACAGGGGCAATTAAACACCATCTTTTGGTGTATTACTACATTCACCAATGATACACCGCTTGCCTAAACTGAGAAATACACGCAATCATAATACAATCCAGAGACGCTTCACACTTGACAATGTTATAACAATAGTTTCTAGCAATGGCATAATGGTTCCAATTGGTATCATGGTACCAATTGCTTTTCCATTGACCGCAATGCTATTGTTTTGCGAAATAAATATACTTTGTATCCTACCTCAGCATGCATGTCATACACTGTCACAGAGAACAATGATAGATTGTTAATTTGATAACATCGAAAGTAGGTACTCCACTGCATTTAAGAGAGATAACTCTGCTGGAACTAGACAGGGGTAGGAGTTATCTAGTTACACCGGACACATTTTCAGTCATGTGTACCACATTTAACAAAATCTTAAAAAATATAAAATGTGATCTAGATATGAATTAACATAATTTCACATATTGCCAAGAGGCTCAACTTTTTTTAAAGCCTAACAGAAAGTACAACTCTTACATAATGCACCAATCACAGCTAGTTTTGTTGTTTATTTCTGAATGCAATGTTCCCTACACCTTAAGCTCCACCCACCTGGGATTGTACAATTGGTACTGTTATTCCTATAGCCAACCTTAATTTTTTCAATAACCTTTAATATAGCTTGGGACTGTACAAGTGACAAATGTACTTAGTCTCGCTTGTCAGAAACAATTGCATGAGGTACCTTAGCTGTGTTTTATATTAATGTGTATGTAATTGTCTTGGAACTTTTTCAGCTGCTGTTTTCATATTTGTGCTTTACTAACAAACCATATTTTTGGAATAAAATGATTTGTTTTAACCATGAGTTGTGTTTTATTCACATCAACACTTACTGAACTTCAAAACTATGATATGGGATAAATCACATCATATCATATTATGTAATAATTAGGTCAAAGGGTATTGTACTGAACAGTACTTACCTCTTCTACTTCATTAAGTACAATTCACCTAAACTAAAAGACTTCATCTTTGTTTGGTAGATGCAGAACTTAACACCTGAGACAGGGGGACATGAACCAATCTTACTATAAAGTATAAGCAATCAACACTTTACACTGTCTGCAGATACATGAGGTCACTAACCTCCAGTCCTCATACAAAGGTCAACCTACCCATACTCTTTGTAATACAAACACAAACCTTCCCTCATTAATGCAATAAGCCAATCCATCACCAAATAGAGTATATTCACAACTTTTAAATGGTTATGCTGCATTAGGGGTGAAATTTGTGGAATAAAATAAAGAAAAATGCCAAAGATAATAAGAAAGTGAGTCAAATGGAGTTAAAACAGGAGGAAGGTGTGTATCTAAAAGAGAGATGTAACTTATGATAAAGGAATTAAAGGAGACAAAAGCAGCAATGAGGAAAATGAGAAACAAAAGTTTCATGACCTTACCTTGGACAAATATATGGAGGCAGTACTACCATAGGTCCAAGGACAGTCCGAAGGCACATGTGATACAATATTACATGCAATGAAATTTCAAGTGAAGTGGTGTTCATTCCCATTTAATACATAAGGGTGAATAATTTAGAAAATATAGATACATATAATTTATATTTCTTTTATATAAGAAATTAACAGAAACTGGCTAAACTTATGCAGAAAAATAACTAAACCAAACAAAACATCACTTATCTGGTTTTAAACGTGTAAACCTTACTGTGAGAAATTATTAAATTGCTTCTACTTATAGTTTCATCAAGACTGAGGGCTCATATAGTATTTCACAAATCTTCTCTTTATTTTTATAACCAATCACTGAAATTGTGTTTTTATTTCTTGAATTTTCATGTCTAGTGTAAGGAAGATAACTGATTTATATACATAAGGTGTGGTCATTTTATTTCCTCAAATATATTATCTATGCAATAAAGATGGCATTATTAACACATGTATTAACAAAGCAATTAAATTATCCCAAGAAATACACTATTGATAAGTGGGAACCTAATATTCAGGCTTCTGTATGTAATGGAGTCCTCAAGAGTGATGTCATATTGTTCTCTAAGGTGAGGCGGCTTGTTTGATTTCACATAGTTTATGTTGTCTACAATGCCAACATGTGGAGTACAGCCTTCCATAGACATGTGGATATGATCCCATGCCAATTGGATTCTTGCAATGGGATGCAAAGCTTGAATAACAGTGATTACTTGAATGAAAGGAATGGGCAATATGTGACTAACATGGTTACCACTCAATAATGTTGGACCTGTTGTTTTAATTTGCATGATTTATAATATTTGACAGGTAAAATAGTCAATATTTGGCCAAAATCTACTATAATATGTTTACATAACTTACTTTCTTGCATCTTTGCCAATCTTGGAGCTGACAACACAAAAATGAAACCATCACCCTCTGGCAATATAAGTCTATGTCTGTCACATCAAAAGCCCCAATCCTAAGTCAACTTGTGCTATTTTCTTAAGATTTCATACATTTTATTCTTAAAAGATTGCCAATATTTGACCAGAAATGTTCAGCATACATTACTTTTAATACAACAAACTAGTACAGTTCACAAATGCCGCCAACATGTATGCGTTTCTATGGATACAATGGGAGGCTGTTCTTCCCTTTAGGTATCACGATACCAATTGCTTTTCCATAGACCGCAATGCTAATGTTTTGCGAAATAAATATACTTTCTATCCTACCTCAGCATGCATGTCACACACTGTCATAGAGAACAATGTTAGATTGTTAATTTGATAACATCGAAAATAGGTATTCCATTGCATTTAAGAGAGATAACTTTGCTATTTTGTTGTTATACCAATTGTACAACCCCCAGGTGGGCGGAGCTTAAGGTGTAGGAACATTGCATTCAGAAATAAACAACAAAACTAGCTGTTATTGATGCATTATGTAAGAGAAGTACTTTCTGTTAGGCTTTAAAAAAAGTTGAACCTCTTGGCAACATGCGAAATTATGTTAATTTCTATCTAGATCACATTTTGTATTTTTTAAGATTTTGAAAATGTATCCGGTTTAACTAGATAACCCTTACCCCTGTCTAGTTCTTTAATGCGTTGGAATATCTATTTTCGATGTTATCAAATTAACAATCTAACTTGTTCTCTGTGACAGTGTGTGACATGCATGCTGAGGTAGGATAGAAAGTATATTTATTTCGCAAAACATTAACATTGCGGTCTATGGAAAAGCAATTGGTACCACGATACCTAATGCGGGTTCCAATTGTGACGTCGCACAGCCTTCTGTCGCGGAAACTGCCGACGTTGCACTTAGCTTACGGGGAAAATTTATGACATGTACATTTAAACTAAATATCTCGCCATCCGTTGATGGCATAGGGTATAAATTTTCTGATACTATATGAACCATGATGTTTAATAATTTAGAATTAAGTGATACTGGGGTCTCAGGTCTACCTTGTAGACCTAATGCAAGACCAAAAAGAGCTTGCAGTCAGTCCTAGATTATCTCGTTAGCCTTACCTTGCTACATTTGTGTTGTTTCCTCAAAGAAAATAAATCAATAAAAATAATAATTCCTCTTGCACGGTTTGGGGGAGATTCGTGGTTTGGTGGATTCAACTATAAACAGCAAGTATATATCAATATGTTGTGACACTGGGCACAAAGGCCTTGAAAGAAAAAAAAAAGAAAATAGACCGGATATTCAAGGTGAACTTAAGGGACCGATTGTGTAAGTTATAGTTATAGGTATTTCCAATTAGAATGCGTATGTTATTTATCTAATATAATTTAAACTGATAATATAAATTATATTAGATCGTACTCTTTTCTAAAAAGAGCAAGAGTATTTCTTTTGAAGTTATTTTCGATTCTGCGTCTCTCCTTATGCCATTAAAATACTCGGTCCCTAAGACAAAGATAAGGCTACAAATTTTAGCAGATGCGTAGTGACTCGAATATAGGCATAAACCTTGTCAGTGATTAATAGTCGTTACCAAGACAATGTTACACGTTACCAATGATAAAAAAGGTGAGTATAGTGAACCATATCTATAGTATTTATCAAAACTCGGATGATACTCAGACTCCGATTCTACCTTACTGCTCTCTCTCTCTCTCTCTCTCTCTCTCTCTCTCTCTCTCTCTCTCTCTCTCTCTCTCTCTCTCTCTCTCTCTCTCACACACACACACACACACAGACACACACACACACACACACACACAATCAGTAGCAATGCAAAACATCACAAGGATCACCAAGTCACTTCAGATGGAACCTAAGGAGTCACTCTTTAGGGTCTCCCCATATCAGAGGCGGTTCTGGGGATCAGGGTGGGTTGGATGGGCGCTGTAAAACGAGAACATTTCCTAAAGTTGTGTTTATTTATAAATGAGCTAGCTTAAATTATGCACGGAAAACGCGGTAAATAACTAGATTACAGCACAGGGTCTATTATATAGTCTATGACAGTAAATGGTAAGCAATGATACGAGTCTATGTGGCTTCCTGAGGGTTCGCCCTTGGATCCTACAATATTTTGGATCCGCCACGTACTGTTATGTTTTCAATTATTGAAACATGGTTTCGACTAAATTTTGATATTTTTGTAACATGATATAGTGAAATGGATTACTTGTATAATTTATTTATTTTCCCTCCAGCCTCGTTTTCAGCTCAAATATTTTTTAAATGCATATTATAAATTGATCGAGAACAATATTGACACAACGAAATATAAATGAAATAAAATAAAATAAAAATTATCATAAATTTATGTCATTTTGGATCTCTCATGACATATACTCGTGGGGAAAATTTTGTTAGAGTTTAATTCGAGTATCGTCCAACTGTCAAGGGAAACAACCGTAGGTCTAGATAACGATAGAAACGAGTCATACCCCCATCAAGGTCACTTTAAAAGCCGCTCAAGCATTAAAAACAATATATGAACTAGCTGTGTTTTGCAATAATTGAGAAAGATAATTTTTCATACAGAGATGATTTTGTTTTTGTTTGTTTTGATCTTTTTTCGTGGAGTGTTTTGTTGTTTGAGACAGGTGAGTTTTTGGGCCGCTTTTTATTTTGATAAAAATATCAGCTTTAGATATAAAGTGTACAGTGGAGGAATCAAGAGTAAACCGTAACTTATAGTAAAATAATAAAATTAATGGTTTATATCGAACATGCTCTAGCGGAGTCTCGATGTACGGATCACAATGTTGTCTGCGTGTTTGTCCGCCCTCACATCCACCAATCCATATTCCATCTACGCCCTACATTAAGGTAAATTTTAAGGGATTTTCATTGATAAAGTTCACTGCTCTTTCGTTTTTCCCGTTCTCCTATATTAAAGGCGGATTCGACAAAAAGGTTTATCTTATTTCATAATTTCATTTTATGTAGTCTGAATGAGCAATTTTCACACACGTAAGAGTCGTGACAAGTATTCATCTGATTCTAATTGATTTTGTTGTTGTTCTACAATCTTTCATTCTCATAACCTAGCCCAATACAGAACTGTATGTGTCACTAGCACACCACCCTAAATAATATCCACAAATCTGAAGTTTTGGGGAGGGGGAAGCGAATTAGGGTCTTTGAAAATTCAGTCAAAAAGGTGTTGCGGTGCTTTGGGTTTGCGGGAATTTAACACGGGGGATTTAACATAGGGACAATGGCTTGTGCCTGTCTAGCTTCAATAAGAACTGGAGAGGGGTGTGGTCACGGTACTGGAAATTGGCAACAATGTTGCAAATGGCTGGCCTAAATCGGGCAGAACACTGGCAACAATGTTTCAAGAGGCTGACTCGAATACTCACTACTCTAAGTAGGAACAAATACAATAGAGACATTAGTCCGAGTTTCCTCTGACCCTTAACACCCCATTTTTGATATTTGGTTTTTTTTATGTTGGGGTGTAGGGTCAGAGTCTATTCCCTATCAAAAACTTGGAATTTGCCGACACCATTTGGTGTCGGCATAGGGTACTCGCCAACTATAAGGCCTAGAAAACTTAAATGACCTTGCATTGACCTATAATTACATTAAATCGATACGGAAATCATTTATCTTCTCTGAAATTACAAGCATAACACCGATTTTGTCTTTAATCCGTTGTCAGACGAGACGTAACTACAGCGTTGATGAATTTTGACCTCGTTCGCACCAGTTTAATTGCTAGTCACATGACTAAATCTCGCCGCCGATGTGCATAAACGTCATAGGTCAAATAGTCACGTGATAACAACAAAGTGCGTTGACATGTAGTTTCTGCGTGATCAGTCAGCCTCTTTACAGGAAGATGCGACAGCGACATGTTTCGGGCTGCTGTTATCCCAATTAATATGTTGAATAATACGTGTTTTTTCTTGTTATTGTATACATTGCGTGACTTTCATTCAATATTTTCGAGTTTATGTCTTCTTTCTCCAATACTGGAATGGAAGGTTTTGTGCATAAACCTATATTGCAACATGGCAGGTATAGACGAATACACGGAAGCTCTTGCCAATGAGATACTTCAAGAAAATGGATACTATTTTAATATTAAAGAACTACAGTATGATGTAATAAAATCAGTTATCAATGAAGGTGACACATTTGCCATCTTCCACAAGTAGCATGGGAAAACGCGGTTTTTTTGTTGTTATCACGTGACTATTTGACTTATGACGTTTAGGCATATCGGCTGCGAGATTTGGTTAGTCATGTGACTAGCAATTAAAATGGTGCGAACGAGGTCAAAATTCATCAACGCTGTAGTTACGTCTCGTCTGACAACGGATTAAAGACAAAATCGTGTTATGCTTGTGATTTCGGAGAAGATAAATGATTTCCCTATCGATTTAATGTAATTATGGGTCAATGTAAGGTCATTTAAGTTTGCTAGGCCTGATAGTTGGCGAGTACCCTATGCCGACACCAAATGGTGTCGGCAAATTCCAAGTTTTTGATAGGGAATAAACTCTGACCCTACAACCCAACATAAAAAAACAAATATCAAAAATGGGGTGTCAAGGGTCAGAGAAAACTCGGACTATAGAGACATAGGCATATAAATATGTATAGATACATAGACAAACAAAAAAATATACATATCTGGCAAAGAGAGCAAATCTTTATGAGGCAAAGGAGTGGCGCTGAAAAGGGCCTTTGGTTCTTTTCTGTTAAAATAGGGGTCATCGCACGTATCCTTTTCTCTTCCTCAAACTATGTCTAATCTCTGGACAGTAGATGAAGACTCTCTTCAAAGAGCTTTGTCTCGTTTCCATACAGCCGTATCATTGTTCTGGACGATTGTCCATCATGATTTAACATACATGGGTAAGTCCGTACAGAACAAATTCGACGATAAGAGAGTAGATGATTGTAACTTTGTCCATTTGTGACGATAACAGGTGAAGGAAATGAAGTGAACAGCAGTTATTTATAACGGAAGAGCGGATTGAAACTGGCTTGAGATTTTTCACCAGTCCAAACACGCGTTACAAAATTCAGTCTCTGCACAGAGTCGGCCCAGTCAATCAATTCGACAGAGTTAGAATATAATGGAAAATAATGAAGAAGATGAATTTGGATGCACCGGCCGTTTAAATGATAAGCGATGATATAGAAGCGGCTACCAAAATCAACACGGGTCTACTTCCATAAGAGATAGATTTTAATTGGGTTTTAATGGATTTTCTCTGATCTTCGCAAGAATTTGT
Source organism: Potamilus streckersoni (assembly GCA_016746295.1). NCBI lineage: Eukaryota > Metazoa > Mollusca > Bivalvia > Unionida > Unionidae > Potamilus > Potamilus streckersoni. Next base: position 1,232,965 of record JAEAOA010000324.1, on the reverse strand, counting down.
TACAGCACTTTCATCACCTTCTCCTTTACTGTACGTCGAGGATTTTAATCAGATACATGATGAAAAATTGAAGAACTTTTTACACCAGCAGAACAAAAAAAACAGAACAAGCTTTTCTCCTTAAATAGCAACAGTGAGAAGAAAAAGAGGCAAGTAAGAAACAGCAGGAAGAAGAAAAAAAGAAACAAGGTCTAGAAGAGAAGGAGAATAGTGAAACTCAAACGGTGACGGTATTCTCGAACCTTTTGGCATGATTAAGGAGCCTGAAACAAATTTATCAGAGTTCTTTATTACGACACAAGATAAAAGTTCTTTCCGAGCCAAACAGCCCAACCCTGCTCACACACCTACTTCGACTGGGATACCAGCCCTAGTGATTTCTTTCAAATCATCGATAGAAGCAAGTCCAGAAGTAGGTCTTAGCTGTGGCCAAGTCTTAAGGCAGTTAGAACTGATTGCTTCTCGTTCCTGTTTTTTTTGTTTGTTTTTTTTTTTTTTTTTTTGCTAAATAAACCAAGCACACAATGACCCTTTTCAGGGTCATCCAATTCTTTCGAAAACTGATAGTATTTATGTTACCGAAATCAATTAAAACTCAAAAATTCTCCTTTTACCTCATCATGTTCGTGTGTGAGTGCATGAGCGAAAAAAAGGAGAAAAAAGTAAGAAATAGAAACCTGATTTATCGCCTCGCGCAGTAGCTGAAGTCTTTATTCAAATCAATGTCAGAAAAGTAGTATCATATTCGAGAGACGGACAAACGCTCCTCTAGAAATTGAAAACCATGGCCCACATGTACACGGTGATTTTTAAAGATTTTAAGTCTGACGTACCGCTGAAGAATGCAGAGGGGTGTGTGTAATCACAGATGTGTGGGATTATTTGCTAACCACACTGAAACATCATTGTGAAGCCGAAAACGTCGATCGCTTAAGACTTTCGCGTCGTCACGACAGTTTGAAATCTTCCGTTTGGATCGAGTTTATCAGCCCAGCAGAATTGACACCTTCCAAAGTCATCAACAAGATCCAACACGTGCAACAATCCAACAAATTTCACATCACCGATGGTAAAGTGACACTGTTCATGACCCACATTTCTCTTCCTAAAGGGTCTGGACAACGCAAAAGGTGTTATTGGGCCGACGAAAACTCCTATAATCGCCCTGGACGCTGATGAGTCAGGTATTCCTGTTTCCCACAGCAAGGACAAGGCAGAAGAAGATGAAGACGAGGAAACCTCTTTCAGAATACTTCACACCCCCATAGCTAGAAAGACCAAAAAGCGACGAACCGTCCGAGACTTAAGATTTTTCGATTATTTAAAAAAATCACAGATCGAAAGAAAGAAAATGATGCAACAAGAGGCTTGTGCCTGTTCCAAGTCGGAAGTATATCTGTTTGCCATCCTACTCACTGTTAAGAAGATGAAAAAATCCAAATGGGTCGAATTTTATCTCGTTTTCTCTTAAGAATCAGCTCACATCGAGTTAAAATCAAAGTTAAGCCCGAAGATTGCATCGATCAGTATAGCAGTTACTGGAACTTGAAAGTGAAAGTGATCGATACAACGGCAAACGGTGTGCCAATCTAAGGGACGAAACTAAATTAGCCCCGTCAACCATTTCATGCATTCCTTGTTCAGTAAAATACATTTATACTTAAATAACAAATTGTTTAGTAGCAGCACGAATTCTTACCCTTACCCAGTGTACCTGGAAAATTTCTTGACATACGGAGAAGAAGGCAAGAACACTTATCTGGATGCCTGTATGGTATGGAAACCTGATACGGCAGGTAGATTAAACAAAACCGGAGTGGATCCAAAGAAGGACTACAGTGCGGAATTTATAGAACGAAAAATAAACAAAATCAAACGACTCAACAAAATTTTAGAACTGATGGATTGCTTGCATATGAACATGTCGTTGCAAAGAGAAGTATTTGCAGAAGGGTGTGGTTGTCCGTCTCAGATTGAATCGCTGAGGTACCGCTTTCCATTTGATGCAGATTATGTCTATTACAAAACCATCATCCAAGAAGCCCGACTCTGCGTATGTGTTGCCTGAAGTGGGAAACGACATCAGTCCAACTTGGAGCAGAACGACGACCGAGTATCCGATACGACGCATGCAAGTGAAAATTTCACCATTCCAGCTGAACATCAATCCATGATCGAAGATCATCTATTCCAAGGACAGTTACCCAAGTGTATAATCATTGGTATCGTTAATAAATACAGCCATTAACTGAGACTACGAGGAACATCCTTTTGAGTTTAACTATTACAACGTTTCCATCATCAAAGTTAGTTGAGATGGCAAGACCTTGTGTACCAGACCCTTCGAACATGACTTTAAATAAAACAATTACTAGAGGTCGTACTTGTCCCAGCACGAAGCCACCGGACAGTTGGGGACCAACACCAGCCACGGCATTAGGTACGAAGATTATTAAGCAGGTTATGCTTTGTGGGCCTTTGATTTTACTCCAGACCAGGGCACCTTGTAAAATCCGGCCAGATTCGTGTGGAACTTCAGTTTAAAGAATCTGTGTTCGCAAATAACATGATGAACGTCATACTGTATGCCGAATTCAATAATGCCATAGAAATCAACAGATTGAGAGAAGTTGTTCTAGACTATTAGATATGAAGACTCCTATCCTTCCTTGAATTTGTGGAAAATCTTTGGAAATTGAATGGGACAATATCACGGAGGCAGAACCCCAAGAAAATGACGAAGAGAACGTGGTTGTCATGTCTAGATGACCGGAACAAGAACGTTTAGTGTCCTGTTTTGTCAAACACATGACGGATAAGACTACGGAATTCATCGAGAAAGTTTGCTTTGGACGTCAAAATGATCATCCCAGTCAATTTCACCACGAGAAATTTCTGACGATGAGTCAGGAGGAAAAAAAATGGACGAGTATCTGGATGACAATTGGAGTATCATCTCGGTTGAAGCAGTATTGCATCAGTGATATAAAGACTTGCTTGATCATTCCTGCCTTCCATTTACTACTCGGTGGATCTGTTGCATCGAAGCTATCTTAGATCAGATTGCGGAGACAATACAAAGAAACTGTTGCTTGTCAGAGATTTTCAAACAAAAGGTCAGAATTGAATTGATAACTTTTTACCTGTGAAAACAAACAAAACAAAAAAAATAGATACCTGGGAACTTTATTAACTTTTGAACAACAGCTTGTTGAAATCCTGTCGTGTGTGCCTCATCGCAAACGTAAAACCCATCAAGCTTATGTCATCAGCACGGACAACAGTCGTCTCGCTGGAGCTCATTGGTAGCCATCTACTACCCTAAAGAGGATTGTGTGGAGTATTTCGAATCGTATAGATTACCGTCTTTGGAAGACAACATCATCGACTTTATAAGAAGCAATGCCCTGACGACACAATTAAATAATGTGAAATTACAAGGTACATATTTCATGTTTTGCGGACAATATTGTGTGTATTTTCTTCATCAAAGCAGTCTTGGATATTCCTTAGAATACTTATTGACTTATTTTGATCATAACTCTTGTAGAAACGACGAGAAAATAGATCGATGGTTTTGTGACCGTTTTGGCTGTGTTTTGTCTTTAGCTAGGAAATGTATTATACATCAATCGCTTCATGACTTCCATCAGTGAAAATTTAACTTGACTTCAAAACGTTGTCAACCTTATTAAGAATAGTTTGTTTCATATTATTGTTAATTATTAGTTGTTAGTTAAATAAAAATCTTGTTTTGAAAAAATTGTCAATTGTTTTATAAAAAAAATTGTCGTCATAAACCCTTATTTGACCTCTCTCTCTCTCTCTCTCTCTCTCTCTCTCTCTCTCTCTCTCTCTCTCTCTCTCTCTCTCTCTCTCTCTCTCTCTCTCTCTCTCTCCCCTTGACCATGAAATAGCTGTCATAGGGTTCCGAACTAAAACACAGTAGAGATGTTTTCTATCGCTTTTGCGTTTGAGACATGTATAGCTTGGGAGTATCCATACATACACAAACCTAGAGATTGATTTCTTTTTTTCGAACCATATAAGTACGCTAAGTACGCAACATTCAACCTCATCAAAATATATTCAAAATTCACAACTCAGGAACATTTGGATAATTGAATAGGTGGCTAAAACATCATTGGTATAGGGACACGCGTAGGAAAAACTGGTTAAATTTGACAATAATCCATCTGAGATAAAGTTAGGTGAACTTAGACATTGGGGTCTTTAGTAGGCGGGAGTTGAGGCGGAAGGCCGGTACGCTCTGTTACAATACCCAGCCAACCAAAGGGTTTTAAGGTCTGCAAATAAAGGTCAGCAACACGACCAAAAGCCCAGCCCTAGGGCTAAGCGCCTCCCTGGATAGCAATGTTACCGAAAGGTAACATCCGGCCAAGGCAGTGAGCCACCAGGGGAGTTAATAGGCACACGCGCCGGAGCAAAAGTGTCTAGCACTGAGACACGGGTGAGCCCGGCCCCGGAAGGAGGAGAGGCCAATAGCCCTTATCAGGGCTTAAAGTCATAAAACACGAGTGTGTATACATGACTATAATACATATGACATGACATACTTACACACACACACAGTTCAGGTGGTCCCGGCCTACTGTTCACAAATCAATCCCTACCAGTAAGGGACTACACAGGAAGCACTACCTTTTGCCCCAGCCCATACAATACAACTCTATCTCTCTTTGGAACTGAAGGAGGCCACACACTTAAATGATCCTTAGAGAGGTGTTCCAAATCAACAACAGATGCCACACCATGCGGAGATAATAAAATTTAGGGTGACTCACACCCAGCAGATTGGGAAAAAATTTTAGGCCCATATCAGTACGCGAAATTCAAACTTTGAACATATTCTAAATTCACAACTACAATCACATAAGTGGCTTACACGTAATTTGCATAGGGACACCAATAGTTACAACTAGTAAGAATTTGACCCTAGTCTGCCTTGCTGAAATAAAACGGGTAAGACTTGACTTTACGGCTTTCATCGGGCGGAAGTCGTGACGGGGACGGGAAGGCTATTTGCGGATCTGCATTACGTTCGATTAGTGACGGACACCATTTCCTGAAAGGCCCAGACCGGGGCCATACGCCATCTTAAAGGGACCGCCGCCAAGCACTAGAGCCGCAAGAAGTCGCATGAAGCTGCCTCAGTGGCATATACTTGACTATAAACAAGTTCAAGTTCAAGTACATGCACACATTAATAAAATGAACAATTTACTGCTATGAAAAAATGCCATATAATATAATGTCAGCCGCATAAAAAATAGCCACACCAACAACAATACTAACATTGTGGGCAATCTTACACACTGACCTACTGGACGGTACAGTCTTAATTCTTGTGGAACACCACAAAGTTGGAAACCAGGACGAAGAAGATGGAAAGAACTATAAAGCAGATATCACAGAAGAAGAAGGAAAGAAGAAAGAAGTATACACCAATACCATAAACAATTACCAATTCGAAAAGATATTCAGCATTAACCAACGACATCAATATCAAGTTGCCAAACAGAAAGGATGCAATAACTTCAATTGCCATTTCAAAAAGATATCAACGTAAAATTGCCATACAGAATGGATGTAGTAACTTCAATTGCCAATTCTAAAAGATATAACTGACCAACAACATCAACTATCCAGACCAGTCTCAAAGGAAGGAGCAGTCCAGGAAAGCTCTGCCTACTGACCCATAAATCCCTCACCCTCCGCACGCGCACACAAACACCTATGCCCCGGCATACAGGTGTAATATCGATCAAATGCACGGTACAGTCCAGGACATACACTGCTGTCCCATAACACTCTTCCCCCGGAACTGGACAAGCTCAAAAGCGAGGGGCAGCCGAGGAGACACGGCCTATTGCCCCACATAAAGTAACCCAGTCTTCAGTTTGGCCTTCCAAGACCAAAACACAAATATGGTCCTTTCGGACAGCGGTCAAAAAATTCAACCAACTACATCTAAGCGGCGCTAAAGAAAGTAATGGATAGCCCACATCTAGCTGATTGGAAATACTTCAGACCCATATAAGTACGCTATGTACGCAAAATTCCACCATGGTAAAGTATTCCAAATTCACAACTCTACAGCGTATCGTCAGTTGCTTAGGTGGCTTACATAAAACTGGTATAGGACACCCGTAGGCACATCTGGTAAGATTTGACCAAAAGTCTGCCAAGCTGAGATAAAGGCAGGTGGACTTGGTCTTGGTGGGGTGGGAGTTGTGGACGGGGTGGGGCTCTTGATGGTTCTGTCGTTTGCGTGCGATGTGTGCTCTGAGAATTCACAAAAGGCCCAGCTCGGGGCCAAGCACCCTCTTCAAGCGACTGCCGCCCAGCCTGGAGCCGCAAACAGTCGAGAATGCCAAGGAGAGCAATACGCGATTATAATCCTAGTCAGTCAGTCAGTTAATCTCACTATCCATTGTTGACTCTTCAACCTATGAAGATGCCTTCAAGACTAACCACGCTGAATAAATCTTATGTGAATTTACATCATGTCAGGCAAAACATCATACGGAAGCCTGAATAAATAGGGAAACTCAGGATGTTAACATTAGCCCAAGACCTGATAGAAGAAAAACTCAGAGAGAAAATCGAGAAGGAGCAAAAAGGTTGACAGAGATGTATAGACTTCAGAAGCAGCAGAGAGAACAGCAACATCAGCAACGTCATCAGGAATTACATCAGAGATTTTGCCGACTGTCGTGATCTCCTCTTTCCGAAGATCGTATCTTGCGGAAAAACCTGCCTCCAGATGGGGACACAATTTTAGAGGATAAAATATTGCATAACTCCCGTCCACACAACCCCAACGCTCTAGAAAAGATATACTAATCAAATTGCAAAAAAAACGCGTGTTTATGTTAATAATAGAAGTGTCTATAAGCAGTTCGTTTCACTGTTTTATGTCAAAAATGGGAAGTGTGTCTATTCACACTTCGTTTCACTATCTTGTCCGATGGTGTGTCTATATGTGTAAGTTAAAGGTAATCATGAGTGCTTATTTTAGGTCCGCGCGTTCTATGTGATGGTAATATCGGTATTTTAAGATTTTGGCGTAAGGGGATGTTTTCCTTCACGTTATGCTCCAGGGATAAAAAGCGAAGTGGTCGTCAGTCTGGCTACCAAGCGTTGATTCGTCAACTTCAACAGCATGAACAGATTCACCAAACTTCTTCAACTTCAGATGCACCTGGAATATGCTAGGTGCTTTTACATGAGTTGGCTATGGAGGCCATAGCGGAAAGTGCACGCATAAAATGGGAGGTGGAGGAGGAGAGGAAAACGAAGAATGAGAAGAAGGAAAAGATCCTGCCTCATCACATACTGAGGCCCTAATGTGATATCAAGCATGAGGCAAGGACGCCTCCACAGCCCTTAGCAGCATCACCACAAGAACGTCAGTTACAGCAACAGTCATAGCAACCAGCGGAGCGTCAACAGCATGTAAGGAGGCTAGATCATTCTCGGGTCTAACGCAGAAGACAGAGGGAACAACAACTGTTCACTATCCCAGAAAGTGAAGACTGAGAAGTGAAGACACTTTAGCCCTGTCTGAGCTCCCAATCAGAAACATTAGTTGGGAGCATGACTATAGCCGTCGTTGTGTCTGTGGTGCCCGACCAGGGAGTTGCCACTATTAGCCAGGTGCCTTTGGAGGTCCAAGAAAACAACCCTTCTCATAGCTAGCCAGATCTCTAGAACAAAGATACTATTAAAGTTGCCAATATGTGTTAATGTGGATTAGTGTGACTATAAATACAAACTAATTTACTGTTGTGTGTGTGTTTGTATGCGTTCGCGTACGTTTGTGTTGATAGTGTGTGTGTTTGTATCCGTTCGCGTATGTTTGTGTGGATAGTAGATATGGTGGTTTTTTTTCTTCACTTGTGTAGATTGTCGATATTGGGGTTTTGGGCAGTAGATATGGTGGGTTTTCGTCTTACTCCCCTTTTGTGTGGATAGTAGGCATTGAGAAGAGGTGAAAATAGAAAAACCAAAGATCCTTTTCAGGGCCACTCCACGGCCTCAAACATATTTGCTCTCTTTGCCATATGTGTGTACTTTTCATGTTTTTCTGTCAATGTCTCTATAGTATTTCTCCCAACTTAGAGTAGTGTTTAGTCAGGTCAGATTCTGGCAACATTTTTGCCAGTGTCCTACCCGATTGAGGTCAGCCACTTGCAACATTGTTTCCAATGTCAAGTACCTTAACATCACCCCTCTCTAGTTTCTGTTGACTCTAGGCAAGCCAATCCACTATCCCTATACATTCCCTATATTAAATTCCCCATGTTAAATTCCTAAAGACTCCAAGGTATCGCGACACCTTTCTAAATGGATTTTCCAAAGACACTTGTTCGCCTCCCTTCATTATTGGCACATGATACATTAACATGTTAGTGCAGAATACAGAAGTTCTTCAAAGCTAAATTTACACTTATTTCTTTGATAACTATCTCTTGTTTTTTAATTTTTTCTTTTATTGTCCTTTTATATATGAAATATAGAGGTGTTCTTTAAACAAAGCATTTTGCTTTAATAAATAAAGAATTGATTGGCTTCCTATGATAATTACGATTGATATTCTCTTCACACATTCTACATATTCGTTTACACCTTCATTTAAAAAAATGAAATGTCTCCATGTTTATAAAATCGAAATCATTCTTTCCTTGTTATTTCTATTCCTTCTTGTTCTTGTTTTCTGGCACACTTTCACTGAAATAAAATATAATATGTATCAATTTCATTTGCTTTGTTTTATGAGATTTTATAGTATCTTGACTAGCTTAAACTAATAGCTTTCATCTTTATTAAACATGCCCTTTTTAGCTGTTAGTTAAATTTAGAAGTGATGGGGATACGGTTATTGGTAGATATTACCATAACACCATCATGCTGTTCTACATGGGGATGTTTTGATAGGGGTGGGGGTAAGTATGTTAGGAGACTAAGCCCTTTGGTAGGTATGGCAGTATGCTGGTCGGGATGGATTTCAGTTGGTCTGTAGAGGGATATTTGTATCAGAAAGATGGTCTGTGTGTGTGTGTGTGTGTGTGTGTGTGTGTGTGTGTGTGTGTGTTGATCATTAAGACTGCCTTGGTTTGTAAAAGTGCGTGTTGGTGAGTAGGTTATTGGTCATTATGTATTAGTAAAATTTACTGGGATATTTCTACTGTCAGTATTATAACTTGCAAACAAAGCAACAAGGATCGTGTTGTCAAAACTAAATGATAGTACAGTAACTGATATGGCAGTGTGCTGGTCGGGATGGATTTCAGTTGGTCGGTAGAGGGATATTTGTGTCAGTAAGATGGCCTGTGTGTGTGTGTGTGTGTGTGTGTTTTGATCATTAAGACTGCCTTGGTTTGTAAACGTGCGTGTTGGTGAGTAGGTCGTTGGTCATTGTGTATTAGTAAAATTTACTGGGATATTTGTACTGTCAGTATTATAACTTGCAAACAAAACAAAGCAACAAGGATCGTGTTGTCAAAACTAAATGATAGTACAGTAAATGATATGGCAGTGTGCTGGTCGGGATGGATTTCAGTTGGTCGGTAGAGGGATATTTGTGTCAGAAAGATGGTCTGTGTGTGTGTGTGTGTGTGTGTGTGTGTGTGTGTGTGTGTTTTGATCATTAAGACTGCCTTGGTTTGTAAACGTGCGTGTTGGTGAGTAGGTCATTGGTCATTATGTATTAGTAAAATTTACTGGGATATTTGTACTGTCAGTATTATAACTTGCAAACAAAGCAACAAGGATCGTGTTGTCAAAACTAAATGATAGTACAGTAAATGATATGGCAGTGTGGTTGTCGGGATGGATTTCAGTTGGTCGGTAGAGGGATATTTGTGTCAGAAAGATGGTCTGTGTGTGTGTGTGTTTTGATCATTAAGACTGCCTTGGTTTGTAAACGTGCGTGTTGGTGAGTAGGTCATTGGTCATTATGTATTAGTAAAATTTACTGGGATATTTGTACTGTCAGTATTATAACTTGCAAACAAAGCAACAAAGATCGTGTTGTCAAAACTAAATGATAGTACTGTAAATGATATGGCAGTGTGCTGGTCGGGATGGATTTCAGTTGGTCGGTAGAGGGATATTTGTGTCAGAAAGATGGTCTGTGTGTGTGTGTGTGTGTGTGTGTGTGTGTGTTTTGATCATTAAGACTGCCTTGGTTTGTAAACGTGCGTGTTGTTGAGTAGGTCATTGGTCATTATGTATTAGTAAAATTTACTGGGATATTTGTACTGTCATTATTATAACTTTGCAAACAAAGCAACAAGGATCGTGTTGTCAAAACTAAATGATAGTACGGCAGGCAAAATAAATATGATTAAAGTCTTTAGACCTGCTTTTAAATGAATATGTAATGGATTTAAGTTCAAAGTAAAGGAAATTTAAAACCCAAAGAACGTCTATAATACATTAAATCATACTTTCGTGCTTCATTACGATAGCTTATTTTGACTTGCGAATTATTGGAGCGCAGTTCATAAAACTGGATCACGAGGTTCGGCATAAGGGTTTTGGTGTACTGTTATATCGAAATGTAAAGTTCCATTTTTTAAACAGCAAAACAGATGATCATTGCTGTTATGCATCGTACAACTTGTATCAGTGTTTGTAAAGAAAAACAAATCTGTAGCTGCCGTAAAAAAGAAACGTTTATTTTCATCAACAGCATATTTTAAAGCCGTCCCAGTTGCGGTTCAACCTATTTCTAGAGTTAGTGGAAACCCAAACAGTTTGTAACTTTGAGCAGCTACTTTTTGCGAATTCAGCGCGTTCGTAACTTCCACTGATAGAGCCACAGGTCCAAGGATTTGCATCGTTGAGGTAATCCCGATAATGTCTGACACAGTATGATAAGCAGTCTCGTCTGATTCTGCGCGTAAGATTTGATTGTTTTCGAGAATGTCAATTGTGCCATCAGGGAAACATATAATTGTTCTTTTTAATAATCGTGTGATCGTAACATCGTACGAATCAGATTCATTGAGATGAAAGATGAGTGTGGACTCGTGTTCGCGTATGAAGACTAGAGTATTGATTGGTCTTTCATAGAGAATCGTCTGTTGAATCTCTTGATTGATCGACTCCATCTCAACTACTTGCCAGGTTTCGCCATCATCCATCGAAAACACAAATGAACTTTTAGAAGGAAGACCACCGAACGGTCTTGATCGAATGTTAGGTCGATTGTAATACACGCCCAACGACTCTAGTACAATCTCGTGTATGCGGACTCCATTGTGGAGAAAAGGTTAATGGAAAGTCACACACAAGTCTTCTTTGATGAGACTGTTATCATTGAGAATGATGTTCTTGGATGTATTAATAACAATACGCTGCATTGCATCGTTGATTTTAAGTAAAGCATGAAGTGTATCAGAACTCATCATCATTTGTTTATTCGTTATATACATCATCAATACCTTCATTAAGTTAGTGTTTTATCAAGCGAAACTACGCTGGTTCATACTATCTTTGGCGAACAACCTCTGGCAAATAGTACTATGTGGCCCGCTTGAAATAAACACAGTAGTGAGACCAACCGATTTACGAGTTGATTTTCCTGTTTGATTTTTTTTGTCTACAAGCACGCGTTTGGATCATGTCGGTTTCAACCAATCGGTTTCTGTGTAACGTCTGGTTATTATACGTTTGCGTTTTCATGTGTAGGTGATTTCTGGATTAGATCTTCCACTGGGGAGAAATATGATTTTTTTCTCGAGAGATACCAGGACCGGAGTCGCCTGATGACATGACCTAACTTAAAAAAAATGATTTTAATAGTTTGTTTATTTTACAGATCTTCCAATATGGTTTCTCTATCAAAGATTTGATCTTTGTATACAGTCTGACAAATGCACGCAACAAAACATTATCCTCTGTATGTTTTTACAGCTACAACTCACTGGCAGGATACAAAACTACCACGAAAACAATTTTGGTACGCTAGCGCATCAATCGTATGTCGATTAAAAATCGCGTAGCACCCGTAGGCGTAAGTGGTGATTCCATCAGCGAATATCGATCGCTTTGTGTCAACAAGACAATCTCACCTTGGTGCATCGATGCACACACATGCTATATTTTTTGGCCGGATTTGATTTTCTTTTAGCTTTATTAATGTTTTTGCCGGATCCTACCAATGTCTTTGGCGAGTATTAAACGTCCACATTTTCATGATGTCGTTGTATAGAGGTTTGATCGCTTGATCAATTACAACTCGTACATGGGCAGCGTGGACAAGTCTGGTACTGACGCAGCAAGTAGGTTCTTTTTTCACAATTTATCTTGGCTTAATTACGCGGGAGGCTTCCAGATCTTGTGGATAATCCTTATATGCGTGAATACGTTCGTCTGTATACTTAATCATGTCCGCGGGCTAGGAGTGTTTTTTTTTTTTTTTGCCGTACGTATTTTTTGTGACATCAATCGATTTTACAGGCACCACTACTGTCTTCTCGCCACAGTACAAAATTGGTGACTTAGTTATTCCATGAATCCTGAGTACAGTGTAACTAAACCCGCATGGGACTTATACCGCAACATAGAATGTTTTGACGAAATCTCAGGAATGCTTACTGGAATCACACTTTCGAAGACCGCGTAAATTACATACAGGTCATATTTTTCTCTACGCCGCAGTGAATTTAAAAATGTTCTTCCCAGAATCTGGTATAATTATTAATTGTGGTTTCTAACTAATTTTGCCACAGTGAAGTTCAAGACTGTCAATCAGATGCGGGCTACACGCGCTTATGCGTCGTCTACATAGAAATGTTTTCTTCTTGTGCTTGTGATATCAGTATACAAGTTGTGGAAAATATTTTATTCATATATAATGATATCGCTCCAATGAACCATCCATGTCGCTTTATAATAATAAATCAATATTGTATCGTGCGCATTCCAAGGTATATTGACTAATTGGATACAGGCTATTATTCCATACAAACGCATTTGAGGCGACATCATGGTTGAGTCATTCAAACTTACTGATACCAGTAACCTGTACAGAAAGTTTAATGTTACCAAACTTAAGTGTCATTCGTTATTTTGTATTTACCAGGCTGATCTATTTTGTTGCTCACAGGGTGCAATGCGGATAAACATCACTGACCGCCTTGAAACATATTTTGGAGTTGGTATGCAACTCGATCCGCAAAACGATTTATACAGGGAAACATGAAGCTGAATATCTTTTCATGAACAACCATCCATGATGAACCCACTCTGGAGTATTTTGTAAAATGTTGTAGAATGTATGAATAATCTTTAACAATTTCATTATATATTGTCTAAGTCTCTTTATGGTTCAAGATTATACAAGTACCACTATGAAGCCTTGGATGTGATGTCGTAAACTGTGTTAATCAGTCTTTGTTTAAATGACCAGGCAGATCCCACACTGAGGCAATCACAACCTTGAATCAGGACGGCAGCGTTGTCTCAGCTACAAGTTCTTTTATATTCTTTAATATAAATAATAATATATGCTTTCGACTGATTATGTACGCAATTTCAGGATTAGTTACTCGTCACAGAATATACAGTTGTATAAATACATTCAAATGATAATATTTGATTGAACGACTATTCACTGTAAAATACTTTTCATCCGTAAAAGGTATTTCAAGACTCTTTGCAGTTTGTTGTGAGCAACTTTATTTCTCCAGATCAACTGGGGATTACAATCAAATAGATTTTTATATTTTAATATAACTTTCTTCATTTCCCTCTTTGATCAAATCAATACAAAATATTACCAATTCTTAAATCGACGATGCTTGTACAATAACATCAAATGACCTAAAATGTATTGCTTTTTATATTGACTTTATAGTTTCGGTGTCTTTGCATGTGATTCTCCTTTTACAAATGCTTGACACTGCGCAAGTCGCTTAGATTCACCATAAAAATATTCACATTTTTGGGAACAAAAGTGACTCCGACGTTTCCACATATTATAATGTTGAAGATATTTTTCTTAATTTATCCTTGGTATGTAAGGGTCGTTTGTAAACAATATATTACATAGCTTACTTTTGTCCATGATTAAATATTATAGTTTAAGATTGTGATCATTTGTAAACACCATGCTTTTATGGACATGAGATCTGGACCTTGTTTTTTCCCTAGAAAATTATTTTGTTTGCATTATTTTTATCATGTTATTTACGTACATTTAAGTTTAAGGCCTGAAGTTAAACCTGTTTACGAATTTGAAGGGAAAATGACCAACATCCTCACTGTATCTTAAGTTTTTATATAAAGTTAGAAATGTAAATAAACTTTTCATTCATACTTTAAATTCATTCTCTAGAATTATTTACTATTGTGTTCAGACATTCTTTGAGTTTAATCATTTATTTTTAAATTACTCTCTGGAATTAGAATTTGCTCATTGATGTTTTGTGCTAAATCCCAAACTGAACATTTTCAATACATTAGACAATCTGCATTATACCATTGTCATACACAATGGCTGTTGGCACATCTGTTCTTATATGACTATTGCCACATCAGCACATTCAGTGTCGGACTTATTTGGGACAGATCTATAATTCTAGACCTTACTTGAGCATTTATGATTATTTGGGATAAAATTCAAATACTGTAAGGTCCATATAAGTTTTCAATTTTGTATAAAAGGAAATAAATTATTTGCTGAACTTTACTGAACTTGTTGGTTTTGCTATTTTATATTGCTTACTTTAAGAACACTGAGTGGTAATAGGCGTTCTTCGCTACTGCTAGTACATTCACCAATTGCATCATTGGAGTATTAATTCGTTTTGTTATCAGTTCTATGTGGCCTACTAAAATTCATTAACTTCGTTATCTCCTTTAAAGTATCATGTATAATGACTTTTCACGTTGATTACCTATGCGATAAGAAATATTTACTTCATTCTATATCCAAGATATCCTTAAGACGATTATTTTGCCAAACGTATTTAAAACGTGATACATTTTTCACTTTCCTTAACAAAACTGACGGATTTAAATAACACAGCTAATTTTTTTGTACATGCTAGTAATAATAATGATAAACGTATACTGTATGTAGCCGTTTACTTGCTCATCTATCCGCCATACTGTCTTCAACTGCATCGACTATCATGTATATACATAAGTTCATTCATCAATTTCATGTTTGTTTTTCAATCCATTGATCTTTGAATCCGTTTAACTGTCTGTCTACCTCTTTTCGTCATATTGAAGAAACTATCTTTACGTGCTTGGGAGTACTATATGTTCTATATATATATATATATATATATATATATATATATATATATATATATATATATATATATATATATATATATATATATATATATAATCTTTTCTAGGCATCAGACTGATGGCCGATACTTATGCTGAAGAAAACAATAAGATGAATGAAGAGACTCAAAAGTAAGTAGTTATTCTCCTATTTCATGCAATATTGACATAAATAACAACTGTGAAATAGTATTAACTGTGCTCTTAGCTATAGTATCGTTTTAGACATTCATTATGGAATCTTAAAACGAATTAGCCTTTCATTATTTTTAATTTTCTTTATAATTATTTCACAATTAAGTCATAAAAGTTATTTAATCTCTCTCTCTCTCTCTCTCTCTCTCTCTCTCTCTCTCTCTCTCTCTCTCTCTCTCTCTCTCTCTCTCTCTCTCTCTCTCTCAATGAAAGGGCATAATCTAGCTGTCTGTTGAGATCTAATTGTGCAAAAAATTAGAAAAGCAGGAATATTTGGCAGTTTTGTAAAATAGGCTATGTATAACACTTTCGTAATATAACGCCATTTAGAAAATTACAATTTCATAAACGGTCAACATTACGTACTGAATACATTTAATCTAATTCTACGCTCAGGATCTACATTAAAATATATTTATTTATTTCTTATTAAGTTTTTAAAGTGCCAGCGAATGCGTATTCGGATATTCTCAGTGAAACTGACCAGAATAGTTTCCTCATATTGTACAGAGGGATATCACAAGGCTATATTTGCAGAGCCAGAATGATAATCATGACTTGGCTGCATTAATCGAAGATTTTTCCTGGATACGATAAGGCGATTTATCGATAAATATGTATCTATCTTGCCTATGATGTAGAACACGAAAAGGATACAACATTTTCAGTAGCAGACGATAAGAGTGGCACAGCGTTGTTAGTAGCAGACCATAAGGGTCGCACTGCGTTTTTAATAGCAGATGATAAAAGTCGTTCCGCGTTTTTAGTAGCAGATAATAAGGGTGGCAGAGTGTTTTCACTAATAGACGCGATTTGGTCTATTGAGAGTCTTTGCATGGTGCTAGAGCAAAACAATAGTTACTACAAACTCGAGATTTTCATTAATAATTGAAGTATGTTTATACTTTTACTTTCCTTATTTGCTTTTATTACAAATAGCATAACGTGGACATTTCATTTGGAGTCATTATCTTTAGTGAATTTGATTTCATTGCTTTATTTCGTCTACTTGTAGATTGAGTTATAAAGGTGGCATGCTTGAATTATTTACATTGTGATTCTAAATTGTTCTAATTATTAAGTTGTTGAAAGTTCCTGAGATCAGGCATTCGGATAATATCAGTTCAATAAAGATGTACATTCACATTGAGGTTTTTAGTGATACTCTGCAATATATATTTATTAGGAACTATATAATGTCAGGCATTTGAAACGTTTGCACGGGATCACAGTGATGTTCAAAGGCTACACCGCACTAAATTTGGCTGAGGAACAAATAGCGTTGCCTTTATTATCTCGAATAACTTCAGAGGGTACGATTCGCTGCAAAACCACCTTCAGTAACAGTAGCCAATGCGTGTGTGTGTGTGCGTGCGTGCGTGCGTGCTACTCATAAACTTAGTTGATCAGTAAGATAAAATTCGCTTAATATACACTCATGACTATTTGACTGATTTAGGAAAGGTCATACTTATACAAATATAGCGAGTGCAATGTGCAGAGGAGTAGACGAATTCCTTAATGTGTTTTTCATTTTATTCAACTTACTTAGCTTGGTGAAAATTATGTATAACCTCAATATACCGTGTGTAAATTTACTTAAGACCTAGAACACGGTATGTTGAAACAGATATATATATATATATATATATATATATATATATATATATATATATATATATATATATATATATATATATATATATATATATATATATACGGATATATATAATATACGCAAGTAGCAATTTTCTGAACACAAATATAGAGGAAGCCGCCATAAAAGAAAAATTGACTGAAACGTGGGAATCGGCTAGGACGAGGAACAGCAAGAAAAGAACAAACATGAGGAAATAGGTACGATAGTTGAACACTGACCACTCTTTGCCATCTTTGCCAGCATGAATGAACCAAACCTAAGGCACCTTTATACATCTAGTTGCAGACGAGGGCTTTTCCCTCACCACAAGTGCGACAGACTGCAACCACCTACCAAGAAGTACAAACTGAGTAGGAGCCAGAACCGGATAACGACTGTGACCACAACTCTTACTACGCACCCAAAGAGAAAAATGCAACATAGACAAACAGTGGTTCCTAGACATGGGATTTAAGGGGCCTGTGGAAGGTGAAGCCCGGACACTTCGTAAATGTCATGAAAAGAATCGCATATCGGTCACTGAACATACAGAGCTAGGAAAACCAGCAAATGGAAGTTTGGGGTACACATATTTTCAAACCTATTACAGACGCATACGCAAAATACTCCACAGTCAGTCCTGTAGAGGTTGCCGATTAACTGAACTGAAGTACAACAAGAGATCATGTGCCAAAGATTGCAGAGCCGAACATCTCCTGAGCAAAATATACAGTCTGCCACAATGAAAAGAGCTATTGTCAGTGTTACTTTCTGGGCTCTGTCTCTAGTCCCATAGGTACCTATTTTGGGATATAAAGATCAAATTACGTAAGGGTTTTTCAACCAATTTGGAATTCAACATTTTAAATGCATCAATTTGGTCCATTCGACCACCATTCCAAAATTACCCGATAAAACTGGATATATACATAAGATCCCGAAAATATTCATGGGTTACTCTCACACAATGTAGACTCAAACGTTTTGGAAATAAAAATTACAAAACTGTATCTCCGCTACATTCCTGGTCTGGAAAGTGCATGTATCTATTAAATGTCCTTTGACACGATTGTACAATATTTTTGTAGCTTGATTTTAATTGCTACTTCATGTCAAATGATTATTCCTTCAACATTGCATATTCTATATTTGTATATGTGCACACTGACAAAATTGTAACTGATTTTACTTTATCCATATGGTGTAAAAATTCTTCTCATATTAACTTATTTTGGTTTAGTTTTAGCGAATCTTTGCAACAGCAGGTTTATTGCCTTCGTTGAAATTGTAAATAGTGAAAGGTACGCCCCAGAATGTGCCAAGTTGATTGCGTAATTGCTGTATTTACCTGAATGAAACTATTCGACATTGTCTCTTTACAAACATAATATTTGTCTCGTGTTAAACTCGTGCAATATTTGTATCATCACCTATATTAAAATATTGTATTTAATACGTAGAAAGTCAGTCGGTAAAGGCTATTTAAGGCACGTTTCGGTCTTTGTGTAAGATATGAAAAAACACGTATTGTATGCTTGTTCAGCTATGTTCACACATAGCAAAGCCGTCCTCTATGTTCGGCAACTTTGCTAATTATCTTCATAGACTAACAGGTCAAGCAAGTTTGGAATTTGTGGAATATTTCCGTCAGTTCTTCCTTAGTATGAATGTATAGATTTTGGTATATCTTGAACATAGTTGCTCACTTTTAGTGAATCATTACCGTTACATCTATTTATAATGTTAATATCTATGTGATTTACTTATTTGTCTGTTAGTTTTACATTTTTTATTTCATTACATGCTATTGTAATGTAACATTATTTCCTGGGTTTGACATTCTCCAGAATTCTTAGTTCACTTTAGTTCTGTTTGACCTAACTTTTTTTTTAAAAAATTATTGCCGATGTAATCAACTAAGAAGAGAAACATTGTATCTAGTTCCAGACATTGTTTAAAAATCAGTGACAGTTTTGGTAAACAACCTTTTTATATCTTTCTCAGAGTAAGAATCATTGATAACAAGCATGTGTCAATTGGTAAACAAACTTTTATTTTTTCCAGAAGATTGAATTGTTAACCCTCATCCGGGAATCTGTTTTGCGTCTTAAGTAGTCTTATAACTGATGCATATATAAGAATTCTGTCAGTCGTGCTTTAACATCTGACACGTTACGTTGTATTATGTTGTGACCAGATTGGGCTGAATTTTTTCTTCAAATTATTTAATTATCTGGAAATACAAAAGTGGTATGACAATATTCTTTAACAAAGTCATTCACTAAAATTTATCCGGAATTCAATACTGGAATAATATTTTCTTTGTTTAAACAAGAAATTGTTGATACACCAGTACAACTCTGGCTATTACAGACGTCATCGCCTTCCATTTTGAATTTCATCCGGATTTGAACTGAGATTCACTTAGACATTTTCATTGATAGGACTTGTGTTTTTTTAATTCTTGGATTATTTTTGGATTTAATTCGTAAACCCGTAAGTTCTTTTTCTCATTTTTCACTTTGTGTTATTGGGAGGTAAATCGTTTGTTAAAGTTTCCAAAGCTTGTTCTCTTCACTCTTTTCTGTTTTCTTTTTTACGAGCATAGACTCGTAACAATAACAAATTAGACTGAGCCCATATTACGGTTGTAATTAACGCTATTATCTGTCAACGGTGATCACACAGTATGCCACGATATTAATAAATAAATAACTAATAATAAATAAATAATGAATAAATAACTCAAACTTTTGATAATTTCCCGCAAACCCTGAATGGTTATGACACAATATCATGCTGTTACAATATCTTTCGTCAAGTTTTACCAAATCTGACAATTCCAAGACGCTTGCTTTACCACGGAATGAGAATCAAACAGCTGTTCGAGTCTTTAGCAGGGGAAGAGGCATTGGCTTGCATAGAAAGATAATGACTCAAATAGTGAATACTGATATCGTCGTCCATTGAGTTGTTTTGGTTTGTGACTAGGATAGATACAACTGTTAGGTACATGCCCAATCCTTAACATTGCATAGTCAGAGTCGAAGTTGGTAAAATAAAAACTTTGCCGTCTTTTTGTCTTGCATTTACCATTTGTAGTGCACCTTCGGCCTTAAAGATGAGTGGAGTTTCTATAAGGAAATAACGAAAGGTTTCGTTTAAATCTTTTTGTAAGGAAATTTCCGAACAACAGTTATCTGCGATAAAGAGGTTTAAGGTCTTTATGAATCACATTGAACTTATGCAAGCTTTCTTGTGCCAGCATGGTAAACAAGCAGCATTTCAGAGTATATATCGATAATGCACTTGCGTTGATATCCACATTTACATTCGGCTAGTGGGCGGGTTTGAAAATAGGGCAAAGGATGGCAAGTGCATACCAATATGGAAACCCTTGCCTGATCATTAAAAGCTTCCTTTGAATTAGTTAAGTGTGAGGGCAGTAGAAAGGTTTCGGCAAAATTACTATAATTCCAGAGGCGAATAATAGTATCGAAATACAGTAGGAATACAATATTTGCGCAAACGCAGCTATGTAACATTTTCGTTCTGTTTTCTTATAGTAACAATTTTGTATGCTAAGAATTAGTATAATGATTCATATTTATTGTTTAAACGGCATCGTCATCACATGAGCTTAATTTGCACATGAGAAACCAGTGGTTTTTCATGTTAACATAAAAAAGATCAACAAACCTACATGCGTGTATAAAATGTACCCAGGAATAGCAGATCTACCGTTTGTCATTTAAGAGTTGAATTATTCTATCGCATATTTTGGAAAATAACAAAGTCGCACATGCTCAAATGATTGAATTTATCCTTTGACTACATTTTTGGAAATTTTCTTCTAGGCCATACACAGTCTGCAAAGTTTCAAGCTGTACACGAGCACAATCTTCATGATATGCCACTAGACTATCGATATAGTTTATAACATGCTTTTTTCGAAAGGAATTTTATTCCACTTCAGGAATATTCTATTAGTGCACCCATTACAATGGTAGTATCACGGTTGTACGAAGCTCAGACATTTCAATATGTAATAACGTTTACGGATTACATAAGCCAATTTTACATATATATATATATATATATATATATATATATATATATATATATATATATATATATATATATATATAT
Organism: Potamilus streckersoni; assembly: GCA_016746295.1. Classification (NCBI taxonomy): domain Eukaryota; kingdom Metazoa; phylum Mollusca; class Bivalvia; order Unionida; family Unionidae; genus Potamilus; species Potamilus streckersoni. Next base: position 1,211,646 of record JAEAOA010000324.1, on the reverse strand, counting down.
ATATATATATTACGGATTGATGGCGACTCAGCACATGACGAATCACTTGAAATGTAATTGCCTTGAAAAATAAATCTGATATTAATATCGATCAGTGAATGCATTTATGCTTTCCAATGATAATTATTGCGCTCCTTTCGCATGCACTGTTCTAATAGACAGGGAACAACTTTAAGAAAATTAGAAACTGACTCATTTATTCTTTAAACCATCGTTTGGCTGTGTTTACTTTGGCTAAGTCTAAATTATTAGACTTTTGCAAGCGTATCTTTCAACTCGATAAAAGCGCGACATTTTTGTTTTTTGCTTCATGAGTAAAGTCCTTAATTATTAAGACTTTTACTCCTTTCTACGCTAAACTTCATTATGCTATTTATTTAAGTTTGCATTTTAGGTGTTCTTGTGATTATTACAAATTCTAACTGTTAATCTTTGCAATATATAGGAAGGAGCTGTACCTACAGAAAATAATAAAGAGCAGCGGAACAAAGAATCCACTTAATGTGTGTGTCATTGGCATGTACGGCGTGGGAAAATCATCCTTTATCAACACAATAGCTGCAGCTCTTAACGGAAAATGCTGGACTGAGCATGCGTATGTCGGCAACTATGACGGTACCAGAGGTGTGACTACATTTGTCCAAAGGTAAGTTATAACTCATGTATTTTATGACAATAAGCATTGCATATTTTTCTGTATTATATCTAAGATTCCGGTCTTCAATTTCATGCACTTTTTTTGACGAAGATAGTTCGAATGTTAGGAAAAGCTAAATGACTTTAATGCTTAATTGATATGTAGGTTTTTAAGTGGTGCTGCATTTTCATGTAAATAGACCAAAAATAAAAGAGAAGTAAGATTTTATAACCAGAGACTAACATTTATTTTTTATTTTAGACATTTCATTGTTTAATAAAAGCAATGCAGAAACTTGTCATTCAAATCCCACGATTATACTTTATATTTAAACCCACCCACACTTGCCCAAGCAAACAGTCCGTGATATGTATAATGCATCTCTTTGATAGACTGTATGTAAGTAATTTGACCAGACAATATGTGAAAATGTCATTGTGTATACCTTTTATATCATTGCTGTTTTCCCTCTTATGGACTCTACGTACATGACCATATTCTCAGACATTGTCACCACAGGAGCAACACTACGGCAGATCATAGACTCACCATAACAAATCCCAATGCTTCCTAATATCTGCTAGCCTATCTTCTCCTGCCCCTCAGCTGTTATTTCCTCCAGACCGTGACCCATGGTCAAAATCCAAAACCCTTTCTATGCACTCTATCCTCTCCTAGAATGCATGTACAAAGTCGGGTAAAAACATAATATCAATATACATCACTTTTAGTGCTCTAGTTGGCTGTTAACCCCACTCCATGAAACCTCAAAAGAGACAATATAAGTCATCCCTTTATGCAGATTGTCACCATTTATGCCACTTTTATACTACTTTTGATAAGTATCCACCCAGCAGTTTAGGAGAAGTGCGGATAATCAGCTGATCAGTCGACAAGTATCGCCGACGCTTTTTAGAAAAATCTGTCTAATAATTTTTGACACTTAGCGGCAACAAAGCTTTACTATTTTACCGAATATGCATATTGTAAACAGCTGTCCTTTCTTAGTTATATATCTAATCTAATTGTTCAAAACAATCCATAATTTGGTTGGTACGTCATTAATGGTACTATTATAAATTTAAAATTGGCTGATTAGTAATAGAGACTGACTCTTTAAAAAGATGGCTCATTCATGCAGGAGATTGATTCAGTTTGTATCTCTCTTGGCCCTTGCATTTGATGGCAAGTAAACTCGATATAGGCTGCCATCGTTTTTTTAAGACCAGATATTTACTACAAATTAAGTATTAACGTTACGTCCTACAGTTAATATTGGGACTAATATTCAGAACGTTTGTAACAGCAGAATTGAACAAATTAAAGGCAAAACGAAGGATAAAACCGGAGCAAACAAAATGTTTGCATTTATCAAACTATTTGTCTAGTCTTTGTGTTATAATTACAGATTAAACATTTTACAACTACGGACCTTACACAAGCCCACATTTCTAAACAGACAAATAGAAACTAACGAACTGTTTAAAATTGTGATTAGTAATAAAAATGAAATAAACCTTAATAACTACTTGCTGTCTTAGAAACTACATCATTGTTTCTTCATGCTACCTAATTTAGCCGCAGCGAAATTCATTCAGCGAAAATGACTTCTTTCTCCAAATTCCTCCTGTCAGCATATAACATATAATACATTCGATACAATATTATTCGACACAGATCACTCCAGAAAACTCCAGAAAACACCAGGGATAGATAAAACCTTTTTCAACAAAACGAGTATTGCTTAACTCACCTACAGCTCCTATAGATTAGTTTTTGGTATAAAAGTTTAGTTTCAAACTGGGCCTGTGCAAGATCACACAGTGTGTCTAGTGAACACATTTTATTAACGTTTTATTTACACGTAAGCTGAATCTGCTGTCTTGGTTTCGGATCTTCGTAATGGTCAAGCTTGGCGCACGACTGTATACCGGTTCATGCAGTGAAGATAAGAAGTTACCTAACTTACGTGTACATAGGAATGTGATGATATATAGAAAAAATAAAATCCGTCAAGATAAAGCTATTGACCCGCGTGTTTGATGTAATTATTTTCCTTTCTTAAGAAAATGTCATATGAACAAAACCGACGTCGTAATATCAGAAATGTGATCGTAAATGTGCTTACTGTTTCTTCGTCTTCTTTATAAACCTTTAAGAATCTTTCTAGGATGCTGGAAGTGGCGACTTCAGCTGGGGTCAGAAGTTAAAAAAAGTCTTTAGTATTAGGCACGAGTTACAAAATGTAGATAGAAGTTTGTAGGACGGATTAATTTGCTGACTAATTATGGCAATTTTCTTAAATATTCATGTTGAATTAGACAAATGGCTGTCAGTAGAAGGTTACTGAAAGTCCTAAACTGCCTTTATAAATTACATTTCTAATATATCTTGTAGCTCTGTTCGAGAACAATTCTATAACACTCATTTTATGTTAAAAATACAAAAGTAGACCGAAATCCTTAGACAATAGCGATATTTTTGGGCTGAATAACATTTCACGACCACTTGCTAAAAAAGATGAAAACAGTACATCTTCTTGTTCTTTTTTTAGGCCATAGAGTTCTTTCAAACCTCAACCAATTGTAATTTTATAACCACTGAAATTGCAGTCTAGCTCGCATGTCTCATTGTAATGTATATATTTTACTCTGAGCAGATAGCAAAATAAATTTATTTTTCCTATGTGAGATAAAGGCATATACGTGCCAACAGAAGGGTTATAAACGTAACGTGACAAAGCATATACCAGTTGTATATTAAGTAGCATAATTCACTGCCAAGACACCACGCATATTCTGATCCACCACCTGCTTTTCATGCTATAACGCCATTGTGTAAAACGATAATAGAGAGCTTTTGATTTGTTTATGTTAGGTATGGTTCATTCACTTTAAATTAGTGCTAAAACCAGATTTTAGTACCTTTGTTTTATTTATCAGTAGTATATGATAATATTAGATGATAACTTGTAAAACTCATGATCTGATGAAACGTATAAAAGTCACGTCTCTGTGCAAATCAGAAAGGAGAAAGGAATTATTTTAAGCAAAGCTTAGACCTGTGTTCATTTGGGTCATTTCAGACACTGAATGTAGTATAAAATCGCATACAGTGTAATAAAGTATTTAATATTCCAGTAAGTGTCGGTGGAAATTCTGGAACTCAGTACATTATATGATCTGTTCTGGAATTTTCCAGTTACGTAAAAATATTATCGTCTAACAAAAAAAGTGAACTTAAGATGGTTTGGAACGAGCATTCACATTGAAGTATTGGTAACTACAACAAAATTTGTGCTGACGAGCGAAAGGCTTTATGAATTATATCTGACATGTTTTGCTTATTTGTTTGTTTTGTTTTTTTTACTTTTCTTAAGTGGACCAATTGAAGAGACATCTTTCATCTTATTATGTATCCAATTTTTTAAAATGACCAGTTTTGTTTATTGCATAGATTGACCAGTAGAGCTTTTTTAATATTGTCTCTTATGTCATTTACATTATTTTCGATATCATTTTATAACTTTATAACATTATATAATTTTGTACTGTTGAATTACCATATGTGGGTTTAATGCTACACTATATATATATATATATATATATATATATATATATATATATATATATATATATATATATATATATATATATATATATATGTGTGTGTGTGTGTGTGTGTGTGTGTGTGTGTGTGTGTGTGTGGATTTATATTAATCATTAGCTGGATATATGTGTATTGGCTTTTAAATATCGATGCAGGTGGTAAGTTTTAGAATTTTTAGCAAGTAGTGTTCATGTCGTGTATATTCGTACTTGGTTTGATTTTTTTGGAGGGAGTGTGTTTATTTGGTTTGAGGTTTTTTTTCACAGATACGCCTGATATTTTATTCTCCCTCTAAGCTTGAGTAGTATAGTGCTTATTGTGATTGTTTCAAGAAATCCCCTACATGAAAGCTCAATAGAATATTGACTATTTCGAAACGTGTTCATGGAAAACTCTAGAGCTGAGTGAATAGAAATCAGATTTAAAATAGGAAAAAACCGGAAACTATATAAATAAAAACATCCCATTGGTAAACCAGGGGAGATAACCTTTGGCAGCTGTTATCGTACGCAAAACAAAATTTGTTGTATGATTCGGAAAGACTGTATCTATTGTCAAATAACAGGGCTAAAAGAGTCGACGAAGAACCAAAAAATACAATGATCGACTGACAAGAGAGAAGACTAACGATCTAATTGACGAGATCCACGACAATTAATTTAACTTCCCCGACTCTGATTATAATAAAGAGCAAATGTCACTCGGCGACAGAGCTTTATTTTAAATCCTGTTCCTTCAAATACACATATCCATTAAGTTACGGATATGATCTTTGTGTTTAAGCCTAGAATACGATTTATTGGATCTAACTGTTTTCAGTATTCTCATATTTGTACCATATGAAATAAATCTACATCAACATTTTCATTTCAGTTTATTGAAAGGTGGTCACCTTGCATTACGTTGACTTTTTCAAAACCGATACAAGACAATTTGTTATTGTATGCACTGTTCAGATTAATAAGTTGCTATCAGTGTAAAACGTTTGACACTTTTGTTACTAATTTTAGTAATCTCAATGTTTAACAAAGGAATTTGCAAGGGCGTCTGCAAACTGTTGTCTCAAACTGAAAGTATGAGAATAAGTCATCGATATATTGTATCTTCATTTTAAGGACAGCCTTTTCTAGTCGTTTTGTGCTGTATAAAGACACAGAATCATCGTGAGGGAATTAAGTGTGGTGTAACTTTAAGCTGTATCGGTTGATATGTTTCGATCCTTTCCACTGGGTTTAGTCTTTAATGAATACAATTTCATTTTTTGTACCATCATTAACCGAGTGCTCAAAGGAAAGGGAGATAAATGTATCTTAATAGAGGCAAGTAGTGTTTTTTTCTGTTCCTGCCGTCTAGGACGTATGATTAAATCTAACGAATACTATATGAATATAGTGGACAAAGGTCTGATAATGTCTTTAAGTTAAATGTCAGTCTAAACATGCTTCCATAAAAAATATTTACGCTACTATATCAATAATTTCATTACTGTTACCAGTTACATGCATTCCCTCTATCACTTTTTCATATACGTTTTAAGATTGTAATAACCAGCAGGAATTAATGAAGTCTTTGTTTCTTTCTTGTCAATGATGCAGTAAAACATGTTTTTTTTTTAGTTAATCGAAAATACTATGGTAACGAACAGCAAAACCTAACCCTTATATGAAGTTGTTAGTTGTACGTTGCTGTTATCATTTGTATCGGTAAGATATATTTCGTTTTGACGGAAGGCATTGATTGGATATCTGTCCTTTTCTGCTAATATTGAGCTGTTAATTTATAAAATAACATAGGCAGACGAAAGAGGAGGATCTTCTTATAAGGTCGCTTATGCTAACACTTTGTACAGTACATATCAACACTGGCCTTAGCTTTTAATCTTCAGTAAATTTTCGTGTAAGAACTTTTATATATATTCATTCGTTGGTTTCTTCCATCCGATTTTGCTGTCTCTTAGTATGTGATGTGCACTTTCACAGACAACAAACTTTTGATGGTTGGATTTATTTTATTCGTTGTTATTCGTTGGAATCGACAGTCTTTAACATCGAAATAAGTATCGTCCTTTTAGGACAAAGCCAACTGTGACGAACGTTTTGCATTTTCGCTCAGTTATCAAACAGTGAAACGCTACGCTGTTCTTTCAGTACCAGTTTGGTTAGGCAAATGTTAGTCTGCTATGATATGGGTGGTTGTGAACTGGTGAAAAGAAACTTGGATTTAATCAGTTTGACAGTTTCTTGAATGCCCATTGTTGAAGGTGAACCAACTGTGAACCTCGGTAGCTTTTTATAAAGCATGATGTAGGTAACAGTAGTAAGCATACAATAATGTCACGTGGCAAATAAGACTGAAAATGTTTATGTGCAACTTGATATCATATTATTTTGTTCAAGCTAAACCATTAGGCAACAAGAAAAACATATTGTGGAGAAACAACTTCATTCAGAATTATGTTCCCCGATGTGACACGTTTGAAGACTTATGACCATTGAACGACGCCGTATGACCGAATGGTACAGGTGGCTGCAACTGCTAACCCAGCGCCTTTCAAACTGTAAATGGCTCTGTTTCAATATTTTGTACTCCTCTTATTTCTTCTTATTATTCCTGTTTACCTTCGGCTTTGGCTTTTGTATGTTCCTGTCAACATTTTTCAGATTGTCAGTTAAAATGTTTTTCTATTTTTTTGTAATACCATCTTTCCAAGTTTGTTCTTAACCTTGTTTTTCATTTTCTTTTGTCATGTTTGCATTCCATTTCATTTACAAGAAATTTGAACGTCTGAGAATTTCATAGAATTGGGAAACCGGACAGAAGAAGCATCGTAGCTGCCTAGAAGAGCCAAGTATTAGCGTTAAACAAAAAGCAACATCATTATATAAAATTTGTACTCACTATGTCTTCTTTTGCTCTTTATAGTTTATTGTCGTTTTGGTATATATTGTTTATTACATCTGCATTGATAGGTGGAGGGAGGAATTAACCAAAGGTTTAAACAATTAACTTGATTTTTGTTATCAGGTTCATGATCATGCCAGATGGAAACGGAAATAATATAGTAATTAATGAGTTAATTGTTCAGTCTTGTTTTATAATATACACACATGCATAGATATATACAGGATTAGAAAGCAGTTTTCTCAAACTCAGTACGTGACTTTTCGCAACTTGACCGATCTAATTTAATCTTATAAGAATCTACCTGTCTTCAATAGCCAGTCAGAAATTATTCAAAACGTGTCAACAGATTCAAAACGAAGTTGAATTTAAGTTGTGAACAAGTATTTATAGCTGAACATAGTTAAAATAGAATCTCTACCCATGGACATGTCCTTCCATGAAAATAATTCTGCATGTGCCCGTATACACATAAAGTAATGCAGTTAAAAATTGAATCTACTTATTTACAACTTCTGAAAATAATGTCTGTATTCTCTGTTTACAGATACAATATATAAACTGATAGAAATATTGCATTCACAACAGCCTAACTACACTTACATACGTTTTAATTTAAGATTTCGTAAATGCTGCCAAGAGGACAATGAGAAGTATAATTATGTTTCTTTGCCAACTCTCTACGACTTAGCCGGATTTCCAGATGACGATTGTATCTCGACCGAGGAAATACTCCGCATCTTCTTCTTTGGCAAACTGAGGCAAGGAGCTGCTATACAAGAAGCAATTGATTATTTTAAAGAACATGGTATTTTAGGGTTAAAACAAAAGTACAGCGGAAGCGTGAATGACAAAGATGTGAACAAAATCGACAGGATTATATTTGTTGCTTCTGCAAGGGAAAACCTTCCTGTAAAGCTTATAAAATGTGTTTTGAAAGCAGCACAGCCGACAGCAAGCAGTGAAGAAAAATATGCCAGATGCAAGTCTCTCTCTCTCTCTCTCTCTCTCTCTCTCTCTCTCTCTCTCTCTCTCTCTCTCTCTCTCTCTCTCTCTCTCTCTCTCTCTCTCTCTCTCTCTCTCTCTCTCTCTCTCTCTCTCTCTCTCTTGTAACGGTAATGTTGTTGTTGATGATGAAATTCGTTTCTTGCGTAAGTTCCTTGTTGTCAGCCTTCTTGATGCAGTTATTTTGCTTTTGGTGTCATTTAGTGGAATCGCTTTAGATTTTGTCAGATAACATACTGTAATAAGTTTGGAGAATGCGCATTAGCTTATAGCTCTTCTTTTTAAGCATTTATTAGCTGTTTGTAATTGCTTGTTTAATTATGGGAAGTCAGTCCTGCAGAAATATTCCTCAGACCGAAATAATTAGCTAATTACTAGTGATATGCATCATGGAGTGAAGTGTTTGTTTTGATGATGCCATGGTTTACTTTTGGTGAATTCGGGTCAGAGCCGCATAAGTGTCCCTGCAGTTCAGTAGTCCCTATTATAATCGAGTAGAATACATTGACTGTGTGCCTTGAGGTGCAGTATTTTTGGTTTGAGACTGGTATATTATACCGTGGAATCTGACGTTGGCAGGCTCCGTTTATTGTTCTTGTGGTGGTAAATATGGTGCAAAGTTACATGCGAAATCTGTCCTAAAATCGTGATTTGACTGGACTAAGGTGACGTAGCAAACATAGTTTCCTGTATTAGGTGGTTGAGTTGTATAGTTTCACGGTGTGAATTGCTGGAGTACTTTGTGATCTTGTATTAATGATAGTAAAATTATAATGGACATGTTGGACGTTCTAATTTACATTAGAATTGTATCGCAGCCATTGGACTCAGGACTCCAATTAGGATTCGCTCCAGGGTTTGACATCCATTTGTTGTACAGCTGTTAGATTACTTTTGAGGAAAACAGTATATCAAATGTGATGAGAAATCAACTGCTGCACAGCAACAAATTCCTGGAAGTTTTCAAAGCTATGATTTGTGTCGCCATTTGTCCCTTAACCTCACTAAGATTTATTAGACAAAATGTCTTTATTATTTTGGCTGAAGGCCCGCACTGGAACATATGATGAAAATATCTTGTATAAGTGTTCATTTTATATGAAAATAATAAATCGAGACAAATAATAATATACACACAAGCTGTGTGTCGCTTGTTCAAAAAAAAGCCTGTGAAATTCGGACGAGTTTGAGATTTTATTTATCATACTGTCACATTGTTGGTCCACATTACATTCATTGATTGCGGCTTAATATTTTAGATATGTCGATACTTTAATGCATCACGTCATGTGAATCTGATTAGTTCAAACCAAGCTCCTTGAAATTCTTGCATAGTATTATCACTGCTCGTTGGCCGTGATCGTGGGAACCCTGCTTCTCCCGCTTTCTGGGACCTTTAGCTTTGTGTTATTGTACTCTTACTATCAGCAATATGGCGGCCGTTGTTCCAATCGATAGCTCAATTGACATTAGGAAGAAAGGTTAACTGTGTCGAAATATGGCCAATTTAACCTATGTACAATTCTCTGAATGCAAAACTAAATCTAGAACACGACCACACTGCAGCTGCTGGGTGATATGAATCTTGCACCCCATCACTAGGACAACCATAGTTTCAGTTGCTCCAGCTGACTCTGCGATATCATACAGAAATTTACGTCGGAGACTCAGTGCTGAAAATGATGTGGTCCGTATCAAATGTTCTGTTCACTTGGAAAGATAGTTGCCTTTCAATTATTTTTTGCACATCAAAATAAAAGTATCAATAATTTAAATGTTACTGGTTCTCAATTTCTGCTTGTTCAATCAATTCGCTTGAGGTGCTATATCTCCCCACAATTTAGAATTCAAAGGTGCATCATATGAGCCCGAAAAAATGAAGTCATAGCTTCTACTTCATATTAAAAAAAAATTCACTATATTAAAACCGATATGATAAATAGAATCTCCAGTGGCAAATGACTTAATATTAAATTTATGAAATTTGTTGAATATTTCCAGCTCTTGATCGCGAAAACGCAAATTTTGTCAATTCATTATTAAGTCATCATTTATTAAAGATTGTCCATTTATATTCAGGAGTAAACGTCGCTACATCATGCTGTTATGTGACGCTGCTGTGTGTTACAACTCGTAATTATATTTTTTCATATAAGGTCATGACCTTAAGAACAATAAACGGATTGTTTGGGGGTGTCATAAACAGGGTATTATATTGTCTATGTTTTCAGAGTAAACAACTGACTCCGCACCTCCAAAATATACGAATATATATATATATATATATATATATATATATATATATATATATATATATATATATATATATATATATATATATATATATATATATATATATATATATATATATATATATATATACTGACTCCGCACCTCCAAAATGTACGAACGAATATATATATATATATATATATATATATATATATATATATATATATATATATATATATATATATATTCATCAAAATTTATCTTTAGTCTTCATGACAATCTAAACCGACATTTTTCCCACATTAATTGCGATCTTTTTAAATGTGTCAAATTTTCTTCACTTATATTCTTTTTCCTATAAAATATTATAATTTATCAAGATGTAATTTCAGAAAGACTGAAAGTTGAAATAATAGGTAAGCATGAGAAAAAAAGGTCTTTCGAAAAATGTTAAGTATATGTAATTTAATTATTTGTGTGTTAGTTTTAAATTCATTTTTATTTTAATTTGTTTCATTACATCTTATTTTAATGATAATTTTCATTGATGGGAATCTCTTCGGAAAATTCACTTGATCTGATTAGAACATAATAGTTGCTTTATCAATGTTTTGTTCGCCTTGGTTGAGACGTTTGCAAGCATTGAATGAGAATCAATCACGATTGGTTATTACCATGGTCATATTCGCACCTCCAGTTAGCTAAGTTGTATACAACCTTTCTTATTTTTTTATTTCCAGCATAATAATCTGATACTCAGATAGGGCTATTCTAGCGTACGTGCAAATTGTCATTTTTGTATTGACGTTTTTTTTAGGTTTAATACTCACATATCAGTGTAGTTTAGTCAGTCGTATCTTTTACTCCGTAGGAGCTTGAGGTGTGTCTTTTATGTTGATGCAAGTTGATTTAAACTTCTTCTAATTTGTGGATTTAATAATTAATAATCTCTGGAAAACAAAACAAGTGCTTTTCTTTATACAAACTCAGGGACAAAGACATTAAATGGAAATTTATTCTGGAATTCTAACGGGAACGTTATAAATTGGGATTCAACGATGGACTGTTGCCTTTGGTAAAAACGACTTCGTCTGACGTTATCACCTTCCATATTGGAACTTTATCAAGATTCGAACCTAGATTCAATTAAATCTGTTTAGTGATATGACTTATATTTCATATTTTTACCTTGTTTTCTATGAAAATATATTTTTTTTAAATTTACAAAGTTTGTTGACTTCACACTTTTCTTTTGTTACTTTTGTACGAACAAAAATATTAATGCTTTCAGGTCTTTTCTTATTTTTATAAGAAAAAAAAATTATTATTATTATTATTATTAAATAAAAAATTATTATTATTATTATTATTATTATTATTATTATTATTATTATTATTATTATTATTATTATTATTATTGTTGTTACAATATTGTTTTTGTTAAATGTAGGAAATATAATCGTACCGAAGTGCCGTTAGCTTATTGGTGAATTTATTTTCAGCCATTCCTATATTTGGAGTTTTGACACACGCCGGTCCGATGGAGATGGATAAACACGGAGAGCTTGAGCACGAAAGAGGCGGAGATCGTGAACATACGGTGACAGAAAAAAGCGGAGACGTTGAACACACGGTGACAGGAAACAGAGGAGACCTTGAACACACGGTGACAAGAAAAAGAGGAGACGTTGAACACACGGAGACCGGAAAAAGCGGAGTTCTTGAACACACGGTGACAGGACAAAGAGGAGAGCTTGAACACAAGGAAATTAACAGACTAGAGGATAAGAAGCTGCAGTTCATGCGTAATCTGGGAATAGTCAGCCATCGCCTACTTGTCTGCTCAAACTATTGTGACGACGTCGATGGTGGAAATCGCGTAGAAAATCTTCTACCGAAAATTGACCTTCCAGTTCTCAGGTTTCTTGTTCAGGTAGTTAAATATCCTCTCCACAAATTTTGAAAAATTTTGCCGAGCAACACTCTTAGGGTACTCCGATAGATCTACACCGAGCGAGGGTCTCGTAAAACACATGTACGATGACCGATAGCAACATATATAGATTATCTTATCAAGTTTTGGACAAACTTTATATCCAAGATAAAAATTATTGGATGATTACTGTTCTCTCTCTCTCTCTCTCTCTCTCTCTCTCTCTCTCTCTCTCTCTCTCTCTCTCTCTCTCTCTCTCTCTCTCTCTCTCTCTCTCTCTCTCTCTCTGTATTTATATCTTCGTATTTATTATACACCTTTATTTATATGTCTGTTTGACGTATGTATGTGTGTGTTACCAGATTTTAAATAAACCTTTTCTTTCCTTAACAGGTCTTTGATCGAAATCTGGCAGTTATTAACGACCATGAGATGTACAACGAAACCTCACTTTCTCCGTCTATCCAAGAGACTTCGCCATCAAACCTTTTCACATCATGGTCTGCTTGGGAGCATCATTATAGGATGTTGCAGACGCCTCATTTAATCATTATCTGTTGTATTGTGTTCGTTGTCCTTGGTGAAGCTCTCCGCTTTTTACTGTCAGGAAAAAGAGGAACCAATTGAACTGGATATTGATTTGGGAATTTCAGGTACGGTATATCGTTTGCTTGATTATATTTATCACTGTTTCATTTTATTCTTTGGGTCTTATAAAAATTTGGATACAAATAGAGATACTTGGGATTCTTCGATTAACAATTTTTGGAAATGGAAAATGTAAATATTCGTTTTAGTGTCGGTTATCGCGTAACGGATATTGAATCTCGCAACACTTGAATTTTAGGATTTAAGTAAGAGCAATAATTTATTTATTTAATTGTACGTTTATATATTTATTTCTTATTTTAAAAATTTACCCTGCATCATATTTTCCATGCCGAAAAAGAGAAAACATATTCATGTAATAATTTTGCTGGTAGCAAATAATTGACTTTATGTGAAATGTTTTTAATACTTTAATTTTGAGTAATATTTTAAATGAGAGTCAAAAGCCACGATGTTGTTAATGAAGTTTCACACATCCACTAGTAGCATTGTTTTGGGGATTCAGCACGATCATATATGTCCATGAATTAATACTGTAATTCAGCACAGCCTGCGTATTTGGAATGCAGCGCGATCATCTTAGTCCATGCATTTATATTGGAATTCAAACACGATCAGCAAAGACAATGGATTTGCTACATACATTATTCTGTTATTAAATTAAATCTTGATCATTTATCATGCATTATATGAGTAGACTGAGAAGAAACCTTAAGTTTGTGATGATGTTTCAAGTCATGTTACAACCTGCTAAACTTAAATTGTTGCAGTGTTGAATGTTTGTATTGATGTAAAGCCAATGTGTCTGAGAGAATGTTATGTACTATAATAGTTGTAAATCTTGTGTATAGCTAAATATACACAATATATTACTGTTTCTTAGTTTGTATTTCGCTACATTCAACTAAGAACAGTTGTCGCTGACATCTTTAGAAATTAATTCGGTGAAAAGAATATAAAACAATTGTTTTCTTTAGAAAACATATTTTTGTGATTTATCCATGATGCTCACTCATTTCCACTGTGTGTGCACGTGAGAAGCATGCACACATGTACAAGTTCTTAAACATACGTTAGGCTGAATCTATCTTATGTTGTGTAAGTGGTTGTGGTAAATTAAAAGATACGATGCCGCATCATAATTAATTGACTAAAATTAATTGTCATAAATTGGTCAGCGACTTCGCGCGGTATATTCATTTGGAATAATGCGATGGAAGGGTATATTGTCTGCTATTTCCATAATATACTTTTTTATATAATCTTTGACTTGGTACCAAATCGCAGTCACATAAACTTATACATTTAACTACAAGTAAAAAATAATATTTATAGACTCTACAACGATCCCTCTACCAGCAGTTAAATTTCTACATATGTTTTGACACACGCACACGCATATATATATATATATATATATATATATATATATATATATATATATATATATATATATATATATATATATATATATAGGCTTTTCTTTCATTTTATACACATGAACACACATGAAAAACAATCATTCTAACAGTAACAAAGTTTATTCAGATGTTCTATGGAATATTTATTTATATATGCACCAACGTGTTGCTTGATATATATATATATATATATATATATATATATATATATATATATATATATATATATATATATATGTGTGTGTGTGTGTGTGTGTGTGTATTATACGATTTTTTTTATTTTTGACGAATTAAGCAATAAGGTTTTAAATAAGAAGGTCTAAGTAAACAAGTGCGAGACGAATTTATTAAAAATATCAAAAATTATTTAAATCTTGTTAAAGTCTATTCAAGGAATTGTTTATGCACAGAAACATATTTACCAGTTTCTGCTTAGTCCTGCCAACCACAATACATAGCAATAATCACAGTAGGGGACATTACTTGACTGCAACCATGAATATTTTCAACAGGATTAACATTAGCATGTATTATACAGGCTACTTATTTACACTCAATATACTTCCCATAATCCATTCTTCTAAACATATTTTCAATCTGTCGATGGACCCATTTCTATCAGTTTAATTGTGCATTTTTTTTCTCAGCAGTCTTCGACATAGAGCCTGTCAGCGCCTCACCACCATGAGAGGTATAGTGAAACTCCAGCCGCTTCCCCATTCTTAGGGACGCCCCCGTCACACACATAGACTGTACTGTACTGTCTGCTGCCTGTCAAAATTATATGTGCTTAATAATTTTTATAGCAACATTTACCGTTATATGTGTTTTTCCGTGCATTGCAGTTATTATCAAAAATTTTAAGTCGAGATCGTGTGAGGTACTGATCTTTGTGGAAGATGTAATATTTCTACGTATTGTGGATCCTAGTGTTATTTGTGGAAGATGTAATATTTCTATGTATTGTGGATCCTATTGTTGTTTGCCACCATTTATTTCATGTTTTAGTTGATAAATAATTCCAGTTAGACATCAAATACAGACATTTCAATGTCTTCAAGTTAAAGGATTCTTATGTTAATTTTATTTGTATCATCGATTTTGATAACATTTGAAGTGCACATTGAGAATACTTCTTTACTGATACACTTCTCATCAATACTTTTCGGTTTAAACTATGCCACGTGCTTTTAATATTGTTTGCTTATCTATTGGATGTCGACATAGTATAATATGGTTACCTGCTGAAGGAAACTAAATTAAAAATGTATTATTATTCTTCATTTAAGCTTCAAAAGTAAATGAGATCGAAAAGGCAGAATGTTATTTCTTGGTATATTCAGATACAGTAATAATTTTAATGGAATTTAAAGCTACCATGCTCATTACAAGCTTTCATATCTTTAACTTTGTAACCGATGATACTGAATCTTGATGCTTTATGATTTATCTGACATGTGTCATGTGTAGAATTAGTATATAATTGTAATTTTAGTTGTATGCCAAACTGCAAAAGTGTAACTTTTAGCAAACTGTTAAATTATTTGAGTACGTCAAAATCTCCCTTTTCTCCTACATGTTCACGTTATTCGATGGTTTCACGAAAGTACACGTCACAAATTCTGAAAACTGTTTCATAAATGTATTATTTGATAAAAAAAAAATATACTGAATTACTGAATGATTCATATGGGCCTTAAAGAATGCCAGCATTACTTTTGTCTGATTCATTTTGCTGAAGGACACAGCCTTCTTATACAAACTGTTCCCATCAGCTATATTGCAAGCGTACGTGTGTGTTTGTGTTTGTGTGTGTGTGTGTGTGTGTGAGAGAGAGAGAGAGAGAGAGAGAGGGGGAGGGAGAGAGAGAGAGAGAGAGAGAGAGAGAGAGAGAGAGAGAGAGAGAGAGAGAGAGATATGCAGACATTGTGAATATAGTCACAGTGGTTCCGCTTGGTCGGATCTATCAAGGTTTACTTGGACGCTGTAAATGGAAAACATAAAATAAAAGCATTGTCCCATTAATTGTTGTAGTAAAGATTATATCATGAAAGTTAATTGTGTATGGAATTCAATGCCTTAGCATAGTACTGTCATTTTGAAATCACGATACGGACGGGTTTTATCCTATTTTGACAATTTTGAGTAAACATCTGGAACAACGTATCGCAGAATCTTGCAGATATTTACCAAAGTTGAATACAAAACTTTGAGAGTTTATAAATTGCCTGCACATTTAGCTGTAATCTTTAGCATCATTGACAAAACTGCCTTCAAAGCAGCATATCATTTCCTTAGATCAGGTGCAGTGTAACAGTTGCTGTTTGTATTAAACGTTTTCATATTATCGCAGGTTCATTCTAACCTTCTATTTATTCATCTCCATAAATTGATTTTGACGTACCTTAATTAATTAATCGATATAGATCAATTATGAGACAAACAAACGTTAATCTGTATGCGATGAAATGTTTGCTTTATTTTGTACAGGTCCAAAAGGATGCAATCGACCATAATCTGTAGAAGTACAAGAGAGATAATCGATAGAAACTTTGAATTAGTCATTGAAAACATGCAGATATAGCACTAAAAGGACATGATATATCCTCTTGCGGTTTGGGGGATGTGGAGGTAGAATGGGGGCGTTTTCTTTTCGAGGCTTGACTTTGAAATGATCAACAAAATTTTAAACTATCAAAATGCCATTTTCAATACAGTTACTTAGAACAATGAGATGAATCCGGATTTCGCTTCATTCTCGTTTCTACATTTGAGACAAAGACTGTTTTGTTCAATCTGGTTTATCATTAGTTAAACTGTCCCCAAATTTATTTTTCTTGTTCACACCATTCTTGCCTGCATAATTCTTGTTAATGGTATCCTCTTCTTTATGTCCAATTTGATCTTAAGGTTTGGAATTCCAACTGCTGGCTTTGTATTTTTGTAACGTCAGTATTTGAATTATCTTTTAATCCAAATGAATCAGATGACTCATAAATTGCTATTGTAACCTACCGTATTAACCTTTGTCTTCATCATATCACACAAAAGATACTCTTCTCCACCAACCACATAGTAAAAGTCACCACCAACTGCAAGATGAAAGAATGATACCCTTCACTATGATCAGTTGCATGGTCAAAGATACTATTCACCGCCAACTACATGATAAACTAAGACATCCTTCACCAGCAACTACAGTGTAAGGTAAAATAAGGACGTAGATGGAACAAGAAAGATACCCTCACCACTGCCAGCCTAAAAGAAACACACCCTCACAACTAGAAGGTAAAATAAAGACGCCCTTCATCACCACCAATCTAGAAGAAAAACACCCTCACAACCGTTCACAACTAACTAACATAAAGACGCCCTTTACTACCACCAAGCTAAAAGAACCCCACCGTCACAACCGTTCACAAGTGACTACAAGGTAAAATAAAGACGCCCTTCATCACTGCCAAGCTGGAAGAAAGACACCGTCACAACCGTTCACAGCTAGGATAAAAGGTAAAATAAAGGCCCTTCAACGCAGCAAAAAGAAAGAAGCTCATGGTAAAAAAGACCCCCTTCACCACCAACCACAAGCTAAAAGAAAGACATCCTTCACGACCCTTCACAACTAACTACAAGGTAAAATAAAGACACTCTTCACCACCAAATAAAAGGTAAAAGAAAGAAGCCGATGGTAAAAGAAAGATAATATTCAGCACATACTGCATGGTAAAAAAAACGAGTAAGGTAAAATAAAGAAGTAGATAGTAAAGGAAAGAAACCCTTCACAACCACAAGGTAAAATAAACAAAAACCTTCAATACCAACTACACAGTCAAAGAAAGACACCCATCACCACAACTACATGGCGAAAAAAGCCATTAAATTAATGCTCAATGTTAACTTTATTAATCCAGTTGCAGAAGTTAATGTGTTAAACTGAATTCCAGTTCAAGAATAAATCATTTGTTATTTCTTTTGTTTTCTTTCTTTAGTTTTTATATCTCGAGTCCATATTTCTGTATGAAACCTCCATATCGACTGTACTTTCTGGTTAATAATTAAACTATTCATAAAAGCACAGGACTAATAACTCTTAAAATGTTTCTAAAATTAGGTAACATTTTAAAAAGCAAAGTGTATAGCTTATAAATTCGGGTTAAAGTTAAGATTTGGCGTGAAAAGTAAACATTTAGTCAAAATATGCTTTAAACTGGGACACTAAGTGATTGAACAGAATCTATCCATGTTTTCCAGAACAAAATTTCTGACTCCTAATGGAATTCATGAGAAAAATCCATAGGAACAATATATTATAGTGAAAGCTGACACAATACATAATACCCGTCCTCTCGCAACAAAAAAGAGCTCGCCTGCTAAAGTAACATGAATAAACCAACACACCCATGCGTGCTCACACTCACTGGCCTTAATAGAGTTAAAATGGAAATTCCAAATATTTTAAATGAAACTAGAGCCTGTTTCAATATATTAATTACATTGAATATTTCGTTGAAATACCTAAATGCAAAATAAAGTTATAAAATAGTAGAAGTAAATTAGACTTTACAGCATCTGGTTACTTAATGTCGAGAGTTATGCATCGATTTGGCATAAGGCTCTGAGCTAGGTGGGTTAAAGGTGAACATTCTCAACGAGGATATTCAGCATTTCAGACGTATAACCACTCTCTCCTGCTGTTTTCATCCCCTCCTGCCATTTGTTTAAATGCACCTGCGCCTCTTCCTCAGTGCTAAAGTGTTTTCTTGGTTTCTTTCTATAAATAATGGACAACGCATTAGGGCTATTTTTTTATTACTTTGCGGAATAAGGCATAATGATTACGTGTTATCATTTTAGGCGTTACAGCTATTAATTGAACTGGCATTGCATACAATCATGCTTTACATGATGATTAATTTACATATTCTTTTTGAGAAACCACTGAATAGTAGTTATTAAGCTTTATTAGAAAAAAAACTATACAAAATAAAGAAAATGAATTAGCAATGCAGAGTTCATCTGGGTTAAAAAAAAATAGCACTAATTATTGTCTGGAAAAATATGATTTAAAAATGTAGCAAATATCAAAAAAAAATTCAAGAAAACAGGAACTGAAATATTAATTCTGATCACACTTTTCTTCCAACTTATAACAGGTTTAGAACACAGAAATTTGTTGCATGCAATGTACTTCTTGGTTGATACCTTGTTTAAACGTCTTTATAAGCATAAACATTGTTTACAATTGCATTGTTTTTCACTGCGCATAATATAAATACCTTGAAATATTTACAACAGTCATCACAGGTTTGAAAATAAATATGGACATCATTTTTAGCGAGATATGTAAATGGAACTTGATACTTTTTTTTGGACGTTAACTAAAGAAAGACGAAACAATTATAAGTAGGAAGTTTTTAAAATACTTACCCACACGTGTCTTTCTTAAGTAATTTATGGATATTACTCAGTCTATAAATGCATTGTTTGAAACAAGTGGAAGAGTTAAATCATAGTGTGCTTGCACAGTGCACCTACTGATAGTCTCGTTGTTGCTCCTGATTACCAAAGTGTTACGAATGAATTATGCCTTACCAGACAACTTTTTTTTGCCCAGTCTTAATATACGAAAGAAATCCGTACACTGACATGAAGTACCCAATATGAACATCCGCGGTTAATATGGTGGCGAAAAAAAGATAGCTACAGTGTGAACCCTCTCGTCTTTTGTTAATGTATAGGGTGTACTCCGCCATAGACGAATCATTAAACACATCAAAATTGATAAGTATTCCTACAACTTCTTTTAATGTTATTTTACAAACAGACTGAAATGACCGAGCGACTTTCTCACCTGAAAGCACTCTATAACATCGCACGTAACCTTCGAACTGCCCTTTTATGACTGGATATAATTAAAACGTTCAAACTTTAAGCACACCTGCATACCCGTCCCTATCATGTGCGGGGCCCAAGGCAGAAAATAAAAAATGCATTACGGAGAAGCGCGGGCCTAAGGCGGTTGTTTCGTTTGCCTTTCCCTAGCTCCGTGTCTGCACATATGTTGTAAATAATAAAGTAAAATGGGTTATAGTTCATTTATATGCACAGTTCTATTATCAACTTACAAACAGTCTTATTTCTCTAAACTTGTTAAATAATAATGTCTGACATGTAAGTGTCGCTTTCCGTCTACGATATCCTAAACTCAAGTATTTTCAATTTGTTCTATGGTTATATATAAAGTGCTTGGAAACAAATTTAAAACCTGTCCATATATGTTCAGAAGAAAATGTTCATGAGGATATTGACTGTGGTGGGAATGATTTAGATAAATATATACCAGATGATAATGTCTTTAAAACACAATCATGAAGTTGAATTTTGGGGGGACGGGGAGTAGTCTCTGCAAAAGTGATTAGCAAAATCATTATTGATTTAGCAGCGTCGTTTCAGTTTGACTTTTCTGTAAGACTAATTATAGTTTTTTTAATACCTATGATTATGCCGCATTTATATTATATATTCAGCTAACACATAAAGTGGAGATAGGGACATAGCAGAAAGCGGTCGGTAAAAAAATCACAAATTAAATGGCCGTTAAGTTATATTGTTGGTAGAAAAAAAGAATAAAACGGATTGCATTTTATTATTATAACTCTTTTCCTGTACAAGATGCGGTATTTTGCTTTGTCTTATTCTGTTAGAAAAGATGGTTCTTGTTATACCTTAAGAAAGGGATACAACTCTTCATATCCTTATTCAAAATATAAGGTCTTACTGTAAGCGGCATTAGTTTTCTATCTGGTTATTGACAGTACGATACAATTACAAAATTTTATTTTACAGTATTAGATTTTAGTAAGTTTCTTTTAGACTATCCAGTAAATTGTATTAATCGATGATTTCCAAAACTTACTTGCCGTATATCAATTATTAACTTTCCATGTAACGAAAATGGAAGTATACACGTTATTGTATACTTAGGCCCACACACGTCACAGTCAGCCATGTTTATCACATCATGAAACACATTTTCGACGCACATAAATGGATGGCTACACTACTCCTGTGTAAGTACATTAAAATCGTTTTTGTGTATTCATTTCATAGCAATTGATAAATGTTTTGTCATCTTTTTTTCAATAATTTAGTGTTATTATTCGATAGCAAGTTTCCGATCAAACCAAAATATCAGGTTCAATCTATTTTTAGCTCACATATTATACGTCCTCTCTCTCTCTCTCTCTCTCTCTCTCTCTCTCTCTCTCTCTCTCTCTCTCTCTCTCTCTCTCTCTCTCTCTCTCTCTCTCTCTCTCTCATGTTAGTCGTTCAGCCATTTCTACACGTGTTCCTGATTTTGCATTTATTCATTTATTCGTCTGCTCACTTGTCAGTGACGGCACTAGGGCATTGCGAGCAATTTCTCCATTCCCCATGTGTCCAGGCAAAGGTGGGGAAAGCACTGTCAGGGAATTTTATCTTGCAGCAGAAATGTTCCAGTTACTTCAGCTTAGTTTAACAAGGCTAATTCTTCACAACATTTACACGTAAAAGGGAGGGGGAGGTTGGCAACAAACATAAAACTTTTCTCTGTGCTGTGTAGGGCGCCAATAAAGTGTATTGTCCCCCAAAAAACGTCCAACACTGTAATAGGGCATCACTAAAGAATATTGCCTTTGTTTTTATTTATTTATTTATTTATTTATTGCTTTTTTTGAGTGTTTCTCTCTGTTTTGCCTGCATACCATTGTACGCCACTATATGAACCCTACAGTCTGTCAGTATGCTTCCTCGGGTACTAGTCGATCTATCGGTCTATAGATGCACATACGCATTCATTTATTCATTCAGTCATCCATATAGATATATTTGTATGTATGTCCATGTACATATTTTATGTATGCATGCATTTCTCAAGAAAAAAATGGCCCATGCATTTGTCTATGGGACTATTTCGATGCAAGATATTTTCGTATATTCGTCCCTGACCTAATTATACTCGACACAGAACGTTTGTCCTCTACACTGCGCTCGCTTTTCCTAACGAACTGCATGCAGACTTGATACTGAAATGGGTCAAAGCAATAAAAAATATAATATTAGCATATTTGGCTCTAATCAATCAAGGACAGACTAGCGCGATTAATACGCAGACTGCAGTAAAGTAATACTAACAACTGTTTTGTTGTGGACTCCAACAATGATACCATCACTCGCTGAAGAATCACTGCTTCTCTCTTTTATAAATTCAAGTGGTAAATCAACATTATCATGGATGCCGATGACCACAGATAGTGTACGCTGTTCCATTACTTGTTTAATTACATGGCAGATAGCATCACAGCAAGATGTTTCTGCACAGCGACATATATTTGTTGCTTTCCAAGATGCTGCACCAGTAAACTTTAACACATAGTACAATATTTGACAAAATTGGTATTTCTGAAGTTTCACTGAGAATAAATGGACATCAAGAACCACCCGAACATATGTTATTGAATTTTGATAACAGTCATGTATCACGAGCATGTCATCATTTGATGACATTCAAAGGACGTGATCAAAATATCGACGCTAGATGTTACAACGCTGTATCCGATTTATTACTTTTCGCTGGAACACCTGGAATTTATTTAGACAATCTGTCATGGAAATACACTTTCAAGCTCATGTGGCAGGAGTTATGGCTAATTAGAGAGCAAATGCTGTTATACTCTTAGACCAAAATAAAAATCTTGCTTGAAGGTGTTGGTAGACGAATGAGAGTCATTGATGCCCCAGTGGAAACATGTAATTAAATCGTCTATGTTATTATAATGTTATATCATGTTAGTGTCAGTCTGACTCCTGGTCAGACTAAAAAGCTACAGTCAGTATAAATATGGAACTGTGGAAAACATTTTTGCTAAAGTCAGAACAGATTACATGAGATCGAAATAAACTATCACTGACAGAACGTCAACTCATGCACTTCAATGACGCCAAACGATCAGCAACTGGTGTTCGATTTAATCTCTTTGTGGGTGCCATTAAAGAGATCGCTAGGACGGGTGGTATATTACATCTTCTTCAGCTATACCAGCGTTGATAGCCGCTGAAGCCATAGCTGTTGCAAAAGCAGCTTCACTTGGTGTTGTTGGAACTGCCGCTAAGATAGCATTAAAGAAAGCAACAGGCCAAGGACTAAATGCTTCTAAAACGGCTGATCCGTTCACTAACTTGTTCTTAGACTGCCAGATCAATGGTACGGTCATGGTACGGTCAATCCACGGAGAAAGGTCTAAGACTGCCAGGACACATCGTTATTGCTTCCCGTGTGCAATTTCGATTTGATTGATGATGCTTAAATGTTAAACATCAAAACCTTCACAGGTGTTTTTATGCGTCATCCATCACTACAGCAACCAAACTGTTTTGAAACCTGATATCATTAATCTCGATGGAAGTTCGTGTCCAAGCACTTATTGGGTTGCATACGCGATTGATCCATGTGCGTTTCGATTTGTATGGATTGGCGCCACCGAACGAACTTTCAAAATATGTTGACGGACTTCACAACATTCTCCTCTGATATTCAACATTGCTAACACAGGAAATAATTAATAGCTAGTATGTGGCCGTGAAGTACTCGCTGTACTCGACTCTGTGTTATAGTCAAGGAGGACGCCTCATGAAGTCGTGCACTAGTATACCACCAGACGTTATAGCCGTCCACCATCATTTTAAAGATCTCTTAGTAAATATATAATGGTAGATATGTACTGAACATCTTAGAGTCTCAAACCTCAAGGTGAATTTTCCAAACATGCAACCCTTGACCAGGTCAAAGACGAGCTCCCTATACTGCTGCATCTCGTAGATGTGGACCAAATTAAAGCTGTTGTTTTTCAGGATCAACAAGGACGATTAAAGACGAGCAATATCCCGTTCACATATAGTATTCTACGAACTCCAGATGCGACCGAAGGTAACTTAGCGGTATTTACTAAAAACGGTAAAATTAAGAACTCGAAGGAATCAAACTTGACACTCATGGGGGAAATTAATGGACGAATCAGAAGAATTGGAGATATTACATATGGCGATCTCAATATGAGCCAAAATAGAGTTATCAGTGTGAGAGAACCAAAATCAGATAATGATGTGGCAACAAAAGTATGCTATGGCAGCAGCAACATCACGATCAAAACTCAGATCAGTGATCGTTAACTCTACCTGTGATACAATGGCTGGTTCACTCAGTATGGCTAATAATAAAATTACTGGCCATGGAGACCCAGAAATAAGCGATGATGCTGAAACGATGAAATACGTTTACAATGGGAACATCCCGATGATGACCTCGTTAATGACAATCAATGATGGAATGACCACTTTTAGGTCTGAATTTGCTACTCATGTAGCCACGTTTGTAAATTTCGTAAAAGCAAATATAGCCGTGAATGATTTTTTTTTTGGTGGTGGGAGTTCAGCAGTAATTGATATCAAACTCTCCTAAATTAAACAGATTATGGATGATGTATTATATACAGTCGCGTCTGAATCAACATTATGGACAGCACTCAATAATTCCATGAAACATCGCGCGAGGTTACCGGCATATACCGATTCTCAGTTACAACATTTACAGTATCTACCACAATTTCACGGATTTATTCAGTTAACGTATTTTCTGGTTCTATGTTATTGATATTGGATCAAAACGACGAGGGAACATTTGTGGTGTAACCTAAAGAAAAAGGCGCCCCCGTGACGTATTATTGGTGTCTTAATTAGTCACTAAACTACCACCTACTTATATAATGCACCAATTTATTGACGTTGTTGCAGCGAAACATTACAGATACAAACAAGTATGTTTTCCTGAGTTCGTAAAACTTCAAAGACCAGATCGTGACCTGACTGATTTTTGTTAAATCTCTTATCAACTAACTTAAATCATATAGATGAATATGATGGATGGAATAATTTAATAAATAGAAAACTAAAACATGCACAACAATTTATGGGTTGTTATTATTATCTAAGTAAATTTCTTAGTATGATCCCCGATGATGAAATCAGTATAGAAAAATATTCTATTAATGGAAATAAATTAAAAAATATCTCAATTTTTGTCAGAATAAGGACTTTGTTGGAGATAAAGTCAAGGTCTCCATCATGGTGTTCACAATCGTACATAATTTGTATCTGTAGTCTTTCACGTGAACCCACAATCATTTTTTATTATTAGCGTGATAACTCTTATCTTTCTCATTCACCTGTGCGAGTGAAATGAACTTCGGACGTTTTTATCATCATCGATAGAAAGTAACGATTATTTTATCGCTTGTTGGAGCAATTTAATAAACCTTTTTTTGTCTGCTAGTGTATCTTCCGTCGTATTTCCGTTTCAGTAATATTTCAAAATCATTTATGATTTTTTTCATGATCGAATTGGTCAGAATGTTCTATATCGTCATCGTTTTTTTTTTAATCTCAGTAATAATTGCATTAATATTTTCGGAATTCATTACGAAATACATATTTGTTTCAAATACAAATAAAAGATAAATAATGAAGGATTACCGTTTCATGGGTTTCCTTTATTTGTCGGTATTTGCCGTTCGATGGGGTCAAGTCATCATTTGCCAATATTTGCCGTTGAGGCTTTTTTCTTTCTGGCTGACATTCTCTCTGAATGTTATTTTTATGCGGCAACCTTTGTTAGGTTGAGAACTCATCACTTTCTGTTTGTTTTTTTTGGGGGGGCTCATGTTTTTCAATTTTGTGCATACCCCCCCCCCCCAAAAAAAAAAATCACACCCCGGGGAGTGTAAAACTACCCGTTACGTTGGTCGACATGGTGGGAAGATGTGCATAAATCTTATTTCTATTAAATTTCTCCTTCGCATTAATTAAAATGCGATTATCGCCCACTGTCGACAAATTTGTCAGTCACGGGGTTGGAACGCCAAAGTCTAGTTTGAAAATCCGCCACGTTAGCGCTACACCATGGATCACTCTTACAATTATATGTTTCAAGCATTATTATCAAATTACCAATAGCAGACGATTTTACCAAGATAAACGGCATCCTGAAAACCATCACCAAAAACGGTATGCTGAAGTAAAGTCCACTTATAAACCACAATGTTACAGTTTTTGTTGTATAATTGCGGCATATTATCATTTAACTGCAGTTTGGACTATTTAATGAATTTATTTCGACTTCCAAATACCATGTAAATCGGCCAGACTTAATCTTTGCCTGGAAATGTAAAATACTTACCCATTTTAGCATCAAGTTGAAATTGAGTATCTGTGTTAAAAGAGAAAAAAAAACAACAAAACAAAAAAAAAAAAAAACAAGGAAGCTGTTTCCTTCGTAACATATTTTTGGAAAACAACAATTTGGCAAAGTTTATCTATAATTCTGGCACATAGGATATTACGCGAAGTTGAACTTTGGAGACAAATTACAATCAGAATTAATCTCAAAGTTCCTCTCTGTATCTAGTCCGCCAAGACAGAAACACATAGTCAAGTTTTACTTGGCCCAGGCAATTGAAGCCGGTCAGGGCTAGAGGATGAATGATTTTCTTGAGTTGTGACATATCTCCATTCTAATTATTTGTCTCAGCTAAACCCTTTTATTTGCCATCTTTATTTCTCTGTTTATCATTTCAAACTTTAATTCTTATCTATATATTTTCTATATCCATAGCACCCATCCATTGATCAAATAAATGCACTAGATAGCATTGACACCGTAAAGCCTAAATGAGTTGCATTATAGTATGACTTCAAAGTCCATCATTCACTCTACAAAGCCTAAATGTATTGCTTTGTATTATAATGCCAAACTAAAGTCTATCATTGACCTTACAAAACCTAAATGTGCTGCTTTGTATTATAATGCCAAACTGAAGTCTATCATTGACGCTACAAAACCTAAATGTGAAGCTTTGTATTATAATGCCAAACGAAAGTCCATCATTGGCGCTATATATAACCTGTTTCTTTGCAGACAAACGCCAAACTGAAGTATTTATATTAACTATTGAAAAATATTCTAATCTTATTCTCTTTTTTGTTGTTTTTTTTTCTTCATCGACACTCATCAATTTATTCTCCAGCAGACTAGATTAATCAACTGGTCAATTTAGAAACTTTGGCTTTGTCTTTCATTTAAGCCACGTTGTTTACGAGAACTCATTTACTCTTATTCCACTGTAAGATTTCTTTTCTAAATCTTCAGAAAAATATGGCAACTCCAGAAAGATAAATCTATCTATAGATAGGTGACAGAAGAACACCCTAGCTCACTTGTTGTAATTTGTTCTACTGTTTCATTTGTAATAAGTTTTAAATTTGTTTTCTACACATAGCAGACGATTGTTAAATGGGTGTTTATTTTTTAAAATCATTTTCCTATTTAAGGTACAGAGCTTATGCATTTTCAGACTATTTGTTTCTGTTTCAACTTGAATAAGAATGCCTTGTTTTGTACTATACTTTAATTTTCAAAACGCTCCAAATCCAATTTTATTTTATACTTCTTTCTGAGTAAACGTTTTGACAAAATGTAGAAACGGCTGACGAAATAAAAAAAAAAATTTTTATTACAACATTATTATCATTTCTAAGTAAATGGGTTTAACGCCATTTTTGGCACATGATAGGCTGCACATGGCGACCAGTATCATCGGTGGAGGAAGAATCCGTGAAAAACCTGGGAAGAACCACCGAAGCTACCAAAGAGAATTCATCAATATCTTTTACATTTTATTGTTTACGCCCTTTGATACCGAATCATGAAATTGTTACGAATCACTACCAAAAGTATTTTGTTTGACACATTCAGGATCATTTTCAAGGTCTTGTCCAAAGGTCAGCATTTTTTTAAAATTTTGGTCTCTACCTACACAACAGTTAAAACTAGAGGCATGACACGAAGTAATCCGAATAATCTCTTAACCATTAATGTAACTGGTATCCAACCAGGAAAACATTGTCAAGTCCATATAAACATTTATGGAGGATATTTAAACTTGTTTTACAACTCGATACTTTTTGTAGAGAGTTATTTAACTCGACATGTTAGTGTATTTATATTTCAAACATCACTGTTGCATACTGTTCTTGCCATAGAGTCCAACGAATATCAAGGTCACGTAACTACTTTGCTTATATTGGTACTGTCATAATTACATTATACCCATTTAAGATAGAGGGACTCAATATGGACTCCATATATTATTGTTATCGAGTGTTTCAAGGTCATAATCAATTTCTATCATAAACAGGTTTATTTATTTTCTATATCTTCCAAAAATCTGCGCAACACTGTCTCAACCTTTGTAGACGTTCATAGGGCCTCTCCATGATAAGGCACACAAGAAAAAATAATTGAATGTACTCGTGTATCCGCCCACAGATTCAGCTAAAATAAGGGAGGTAGGCATAGAGACAGACAAACAAAAATGAATTGATTGATTGATTGATTGATCATATCCTTCAAGGTTTGATGAACCACTTCCGAAGACGGACTATTTAAAGAGGAGGACTGAATTTATGCTGCGGTATCGATGTTTTAGTTTATATGCTTCTTTTCGTTTTCCAAGAAATAAGTAAATTATCTCATATATATATATATATATATATATATATATATATATATATATATATATATATATATATATATATATATATATAGAGAGAGAGAGAGAGAGAGAGAGAGAGAGAGATATATATATATATATATATATATATATATATATATATATATATATATATATATATATATATATATATATGAGATGCACTACGAGGACAGTCCTGGTTTTACGATAAATATTTATTCTTGACGACTGGGGTTTCTCTCCCTCCACCACTCTTTATAATGTCCGTAGTAAACTTACAGAAACTAAAAAGTAACTCTTGCTTTATGGTTAGCAAATATTTGGGGGCAGAGAGAGAGGGGGGTGGAAAAACCCGATCCGGTAAAGTGAGACCCCCTCGGCCGAGTAGTCCATATTTGTGTAAAAAGAAGAACTTGATTTTCACGCTTTCACACGCACCAAAATTCAGTTTGACACCGGTACAATTAATGGTCAAAAACTATAGTAATATCGTCTTACTGTGCCAATGGGCTTTGCCCGTAAGTGCAACGTACGGATATTGTTGGTAACGGTCACCGAGAGTTAAAATATAACTGGTACAGCTATGTATGGTTTAGGTTCAATCATTGTGTGATCTTTATTTTCGGAAGTTGGATAACAAACAGACGAGTAAGCTATATTAAAAACCTTTTAGCAAAACGCATGAGGGGAATAGCAAGACTTGGATAGAATGAGAGAATCTAATTTTAAAAAAAATGCAACCATAATTTAATTGTCATAGTTATAGTACGCTTTAATATTTACAGAATAAGGACTCATTAAATAAACAAATAAATCGTAATCAATCATATTTCATAATTGTACAATGGCTGGTATAATGGGGATGGAGATGGGGATGGAAATTAGATATATCCTTACATGATTAACATCGTATATGATATAATAAAGCCTTAAGACCAATGTTTATTTGTCAAGAAACACACATCTACTATTTAGAACTGGCAACATTTGAACACTAATTAGTGTGTATACACTTTTCATTACCACAACATTTTTCTCTTTAATTCCCAAATAACTACATTGCAAACATCTGTATTTGCTACTTACAAACCTAAAACTTATGAAACTTAATAGTTTTAATTAGAAATTACTAGCATACCTAGATTATCAGTGTATGACGTCACTCAGTACTTTGTAAATTGCCATGCCTGAAGGTCATGATCTTGCCTGTATAGTTAGGGTGTCAGTCGTGGAAGCAATGCAATTGCATTCACCCGTCAATAATAGAAGCTCAAGGTAGAGAAAATAAAGTTAAGATCAGGAACGAAGTGTATGGGTTTACATTCTATAACTGATTCTGCCTTTTGTCCCTGGGCAATGCACTTTACGCCAATAGCCTCAGCACTAGATACTTATTGTGTATGTATATTCAAACACCAAAACAAAATAAATCGAAGAGGTCCATAATAATGATAGTCAACGTTAATTGATATTTAGTCAATGGCCATTTCTATGTTAAAACTGCATTAATACTAATAGAGACAGTTGGTCACAGAAACATGTTTACACTCTTATTCACTTCCGATTTTAATAAACAAATTTTATAAAAAGCGTTAAACTCTCTCTCTCTCTCTCTCTCTCTCTCTCTCTCTCTCTCTCTCTCTCTCTCTCTCTCTCTCTCTCTCTCTCTCTCTCTCTCTCTCTCTCTCTCTCTCTCTCTCTGTTTGTATCTCTAGTGTACGTTGTAAAGAGTAAGAACGTAGAACGTAGACTAACTGTCATGTTTTCTTCCGTTTGTTTCTGTAAAAGAAAATAATGCAAGTTTAAAACAAGATCTTGTTAGATCATGCATATATCATCTTCAATTATCCATTGAACCATAGCATGTATGTATCATCATCAATTATCCATTGGACCATAGCATGTATGTATCATCATCAATTATCCATTGGACCATAGCATGTATGTATCATCATCAATTGTCCATTGGACCATAGCATGTATGTATCATCATCAATTATCCATTGGACCATAGCATGTATGTATCATCATCAATTATCCGTTGGACCATAGCATGTATGTATCACCATCAATTATCCTTCAAAAGGCATTTTCAATTATTTCAATTACTTACAAGTGTGAATGAAATTTGGCAGTGTATTTTGGTTTGGTTTTGTTATCTCTTTGTGTTGAGCTATAAACGGTGAATCCAGTGTAGCGAGTTGTTTTTGCTTTGCTAAAATTTAGTTATTAGACTTAAACAAAGATTTTGTACTGTTTTAATATCGAAATGTGTTAAGCTAATATTTTTCTGACCATAATACGGTATGTAACTTTAACGGATGTTTTCTTTCGGGGTAAAAAATGCTTGTTTACGAGAGATACGAAAATTAAACACCTGGAACAATAATCCGCGATACTATGAACTGATATTGGTTGTGGATTATTTTTCTCCCAAAATATTTAATTTTTTGTACATGTGGATCTAATTAACTACCAAAACAATGATGCCTACTTGCGTTCACCAAATTATAACAAGGTAACAGTCACGTATTTCTTCCTGGTTTCTCTGAAACAAAGTTTAACATATTTTACATATGATTTCTCAAATGATGCTTCAGTGTGTTGTTCTTGTTTTATGTAGGTATCTAATTATGAGTGTTAACAGTGACTAAATGACAATAATAATAATAATAATAATAATAATAATAATAATAATAATAATAATAATAATAATAATAATAATAATAATAATAGTAATAATAGTAATAATAATAATAATAATAATAATAATAATAATAATAATAATAATAATAATAATAATAATAATAATAATAATAACGAAAGTAGCAGAAGTAGTATTTGCTTTAATGGCACATTGTTAGCATTTTATGTCAACATCTCTGGATTTTTTTGTATATTATCCATACCTATATTTGGCGTTTTGACGCATGCTGGTGAGGTAGAATTGAAAAAAGATGAAGAGCTTGAAAAGAAGGCGAAAAGGTTTATGCAAAACCTTGGAATAGCAAGGCATCGACTGCTTCTCTGCTCGAACTA
Organism: Potamilus streckersoni; assembly: GCA_016746295.1. NCBI lineage: Eukaryota > Metazoa > Mollusca > Bivalvia > Unionida > Unionidae > Potamilus > Potamilus streckersoni. The sequence continues at coordinate 1,179,636 of JAEAOA010000324.1, read as the reverse complement.
TTGTGATGATGTTGATGGTGGGACACGCACAGAAACAGTTCTGCCAGAATTGGATGTGCCCGTTCTTGAATTTGTAGTTCAGGTAACCAAAGTTCCTTTCGATATCAAAGTTAGACTCTTCTCCTCTATCTTCGTATTTCACGCTATAGACGAGAGTTTTTTGAGGGTGGGTGGCTGAGTGGCCTAAAGCGCTCACCGTTACGGATCACTGCCATCTCACCGATGTCTGCGTTGGTTCGAGTCGTCTTTTCGGGTCCGGCCGGTGTGAGTATGTCAGAAAGCTTGCCAGTAGCTTCTCGTAAGCAGGTAATTCTTTCTGGGGGTTTTTCCCGTTTTATTCCTCCGCCATTTATACCTGCCGCCATGTATAGCCTCTCTTGTGCTGAAAAATAACGTCAAACCCAATAACAACAACAATAGCAACGACAGGGTTTTTTAGATGGGGGGGTCAGTGTACAACTACACAAACAAGAAAGCGAATTCTTTTGATAACTCTTGCAACATTTTCATTATTACATAATAATTGACATAATTGAGTTAATTATAATTACTAAGTAGATACATTGAAAGTGACTCAGTATTAAAGTGATTTTGTGTGAAGATGCCGATGCAAAATCGTTTAAAAAATGCAGTTTAATTTGTTATTTGTTTTTTTTTTTAACTCGGAAGACTTTATATATATATATATATATATATATATATATATATATATATATATATATATATATATATATATATGTATATATATATATATATATATATATATATATATATATATATATATATGGTGGAGTGTGTATGTGCGAAGATTCAATGCATTCTTCCTGCCATGTCTATATTAATACTCAACTAACCTTATATGCATGCACACACTTTCATACAGAGAGAAAAACAAACAATCAGTGTTAAGGATTGTTGTTGTTCACAACAGGTATTCGATCGCAGCCTGTCTGTTCTTCACGACGATGAGGTGTATGAGAAAACACCAGTGCATCCTAATCAGACACCTAGATGTGAGACAGTTCCATGTTATTGGGAGACTGATATTGTTCAAGCTGTTGCCGTGTTTATCATATTCTTTGTTTTTTATTTATTAATAAAATGAATTGTCATGAACGTAGTTGTAGCAGGTACGATTTGTTATTTATCCTATGTTGCTTTCGATTTCTACCCGTTTTTTTGATTTGTAGAAATAGCCAAAAAATAGCGGTATTTGTTCGCATATTTAGAAATATTCAGTGGTTTTACTATTTATGACCATCACCCTAAATAACAACAGCTGACTTAATTCCGTTGAATCAAAACTGTAGATAGGCCAGAATGAACTATATTAACAAAAGAACAGTAGTCCGCACCATACATTTTGAGGCAACGTCCTTTCCACATCTAGGTACCAATGAGCTTGTACCAGTCAATTCCGGAATATCGTACCGTATTGCTACTGGAGAGCATTAAATCCATACCAAACATATGTCATCGTTATAACAAAAAGAAAAACAATGGCTTGCACACAACGGAATTTATAATACCCTACAACTGGCACACCACATCGAATGTGTAATTCATGGCATCACGTGATATTTACCTTGATGCTAGTTGTATCATAGACCATCCATACATTCTAAGTGTAAATGGTTGCATTTCATGCCTATGTCAGGGGGTCAGACTAGAATGAAATGAGTCCGTTATGGTATGGAGTCAAGTAGGCCTATCTAAATTTAGAAATGTTGTTTGGCTGTGCTTTTCACTGTTCAATATTCATGTCTAGGATAGATTCTTACCATAAAATGATTGAAAGAAATTCAATCCTTATTTTGATATGCCTTTTATTGTGGTTGTGAAAAGCATTGCAATGGAAGTGCACATGTTAAAAAAAGTATAAAATATGATCAAAAACTATGTTTTCATTGCCCCTTAAACTGAATCATGACCCCAGTAGACTTTGGTCGACTGTTATTCAAAACATACAAGGTTACACCTGACACGTTTTAGAGAGCATTAATCTACTGTAATAGCAATATCTCCGCCAGGATTCCTAGTGCAATTGCAATGATGGTCTGAGTTCAGCTTGGCGAAATGCATGTAGGTAATATATAGTACATTAATTGGTGGTCTGACCTCAGTTGCATTTAGACTCAGCCAGTAAGATTCCAAAATGAATGCGACAATTATTTAATATAGCTAATAACTTTTCAGACGACTTGCCCACACCTAGTTAGAACCACAGTGTGTATGAATAAAAATTTACAAGTATAAAGTGATCGAACCTTCAGGTGCATACTATAATTTGTGAAGACCATCTGGTTTGTTTTGTAGAATGGCCAATAATCCCACAGTGCTTTATTTCACTGGTAATTCATTACATCAACAGTCTTGTGTGATTTATATGTGATAGACCACGCTACTTTTCGGTTGATGCACTCAGAATGCCACTACAACTACAATTTGAAAACTTCTACTTCCTTGCAGAAATTCCTGCTCATTGTACTTCATTCATGGGATTTGCAAAACTTAATGGAATTAACAGCCAATTTTAATTCATAAACCAGTAAACCCTAGTACTATCTTGTTTTTGCTTGGGAGAGCAAGGGCTTCAAATGCTATGAAAAATGACCGATTGGTGTCATTGTTCTTCTACATCATTAGAGATCAGTTTGGTTATGTCCTTTCGTATAATCATATGTATGCGTGGATTTCATACAGCAGAACTTTCTCTTACACAGAAGTCATGCAGAATAAAAGATCTAATAGATGAATTGATGTGTCAAGAAAAGCTTCCTACTAGTTCAGACTTCATACGTTTATCAATTTGTATAAATTAAGCACAATATGAGTGAATTTGAAATTAATTGAATGTTTAGTAATTTTTTCCCATAGTGGCATCTAAATATGTTTAATATAATTGATATTCAGGGTTTGTTTAAAAAAATGTAAATAATAATTGTTGAATCGTAGCAATAATAACATATATATTTTCCACCCATTCCAACAAATGTTTCCATTCTCTCTTATGGACATAAACAAAAGTAATTCATTATAAAAAAAATATTGGCAGATGTTTCCGTTGCTGACATTACATATTTAGAAGACGTTTTCTTGTATAGAATTAATATCGATAATCTGTAAACAATACAAATATTCAGATACGATTCCTTATGCTTGTTGTTTTGAACAGCTATAAAAGCCTCTTCTAGTGTTAGTTTGTAACACTCAAACATTGTTCCACAGGATATGCAAATCTGCATACGTGATGATGCAGTTCTTCCCCTAGGTTGACTGTAATGTGCTGGACCTACTCGAAGATGATATGACGCTTATTGAAACTTTCTGTTGCGAAAGTATGATCAACTAGGGGAGGGTGTGTAAGTGGTGATATCCAGTTGCTGTATTTTGGAGATGAAGGACAAGTACCCTGATGTGTTTAACTAACACACTGTTGATATACCTTCCAGACCAGTATAGGTTCTGTAAAAGACGAGCTCACTTAGAAGAGAGGCTGTTAAGTGGATGAGGAATATAATCTTATCCGTTCTTCTCATATCCAGTACATTGACTCAGAGGGCCCATCTTTCTTTTCGCAAATATTTCCTTCATAAGAAAAAGAAAAAACTGAAGACAAGAAGCTTTGTAAATTTTAACAAAAATAATTTATTTCCCTAGGAAACACAATAAAATATGAAAAAGGACTTACAGATTGTGAATATAATCCAAACATTAATCCTGGAACCAAATCTGTAAGTCATATCACTGAAATGTTTTACATGAATTCAAGTTCGAATCCCGGCGAAGTTCAGAGATGGCTGACGATGACGTCAGATGAATGAGGTATTGATGTGTCATAAGATCCACATTTAAATTTTATGAAACAGGGATGATATTCCGGGTTTACAATTCCAAAGAATTTCCACTGAATGTCTTTGTCCAAGAATATAAATATCAAGTACTTCTGTAGTTTTATAGAGAATTCAGAAGAACAGATAAACAAACTCATCTAGCGCCAACAGAAATACTTCTGAACTGCAAAAGTTTTATTTTACGACTAACTCAAAATCACTAAAAATGATAGATCACGCAAAAGGTCATGTGGTCACCTACTACAAGACTTTTATCATGTACCCCAATGAAGAACCAATATTTTAAAACGTTGTTTACACATGGGTAACATGTGGGCCGACAATACCTTGTAAATAACCAACAGTTTTCAATCAATGTTTAAAACTCTGTGAACCAGAGTGAGCTAAAAATAATTTCCTCTGTAATAGTTTTACGTTCTTAATAACCAGAATTTATTTGAAAAAAAAAACATTCAGTGAAAATAATCATTGCAATAAAATGTTTTGAAACAAAAATAAAAAAGACGAATTTAAAACTAAAATACAAGCAATCTACGTAACATATCTAATATATTATAATGTCAAGACATGAAACAACAGAACAATACCATAAATGATGAGCCTGGCGTTCGTTGAATTGAATATCTATTAAATTAAATATTGTTTTCTTTTACACACCATTTTGCTGAAGCGGATATGAAAATGGATTCGTGGAATCGTAATGCGCAGGGACTATGTGACTATTTAATTTTAAATATTAAAAAGTAATGACAGTTGAAAGCACACATAAATTTTCGGCTTCTTATAAATACGTATCAGTAGTGAAGAGGGGGACATTATACAGAAAATATAAATTAACATTACGAGATCCTATTTTGCACTATACGGACAAAATTTAGATGGACAAAAAGTTGGGCTTATATTGGGACAAGATGTATGCAGACAAACATTTGGTCTATATACGGACAAGGGAAAGTTGTACAAAAGTGGGTGAGTTTCTGTATAGCGACAATAGAACATGACATAGAACAGGATATAACGCATAATTGACAAGAGAGATTAAATATTTTCGAGCGATTGGAATGGCTCTAAAAAGGGCCTTTGGGTTCTTTTATTTTCTCCTTTTCTTCCATATTCTCCTCACTTTCTCTATCATTCCTTTCTTCTTATTCTTTTCATTTTCTGGTAAGCAGTCAGCATGCCCCATGGATCTAATTATTTACTGCACCTTGATCCAGTTTTTTTTTTAGTTTGTCAGTGTCCTCTTTTTACTTCCAGTTTTCTTTATCCTTTCTCTCATTAGCCCATGTATCTTCTACCTTCTTTATTCTTTCATAACACTTTCAGGGGGCTTCTTCAGTGTTCCCACTCTAACATGCTTAGATTGAATAAAGACTCTTTAACTTGTCCACTTCCTTCTCTATCATGTCTTTAACCAGATTCCTGGCTAATTTAGATTGATCCATTTACTTGTCACAAAGTAAGGCAACCTGGATAACTCCGTTCCTCATCAAGTCTTTCCACCACAGGCTGCATCCATCATCCAATACCAACTGTCTTTCAAGTCACTAAATTTATTTTCCAAGGTGGTCAAAAGGGAAAGCATTCTTCAGCACATATGCTGAAATTTTTAATCCATACCTGTAAAAAGAATCCCTACAGGATGAATCCTCTCAAGCGGGAATGAGGAGAATGAAATTTCATATTTGCTGGAGAATGCTTTTACTGAACAAAGTAAAATTGACTTCAGTTCACGATGAATTATTTTGACTAAACCGGATAATACCTTTCATAATGAGTACCGACTGTAGAAAAGTGAACAGTCACACAAACATAATAATTTTAAACCCCAAGAATATATGATTGCTTTGATAATTGGAAATGCAAAATGTGTCACCACAGTTGACCTTTCGACATGATTCTGGCACATACCACTCACCTAAAGAGCATTATAAAATATCAGTATTTGCAAATCCGGATGGACTTTATCAGTGGCAAGTGACACCGTTTGGAATGAAAAAGTCTCTGTCAACATTTCAGCTTTCAATGACCATGAACGCATATGGTTCAGACTATAATGCGTATGTCTATGACGTCATCAACTGCAATGATACATGGGAAGATCATTTAGAAACCATTCGAAAATTATATGATCATCTCCGTGCTGTAACTTTCACGGTTAATACTTTTAAAATATGTCGTGGGACACTGAAACGTTTGAGCAGTACAGGTAACAGACAAAACTATATCTGAACATCTAACACATAATAGTAACAAGCAAATGATGCAGTTTGGGGAATGACTGAACTCTATCGGAAAGTTTGTTCCGAATTTTACATAATTCCTGATCCCGTGACAAGCATCATATACTTTATACCACGATAGAGAAATAATGTTTGTCTTTGATGTTGGCATTGCAAAATTTTCATGGATATATTAATACAGGTCCTTCTCTGATTGCTGTATTCAGTGATCATACCCATTTATTTCATTAACGAAATGAACGGCAAATATCAGAGATTACTGAGATATAGATTGGTGTACAAGGATTACAACACTATCATTAGGCACATGAAGGTACAAGATCAGCTGATTGCGGATGCAATATCACGACCACAAAATTTCTATACTTCTTATTTTTGCGCATGTCTGGTATCATTCATAATAATCTTCCTTTGTAAATTTAATTATATACATATTTGTTAATTCGTAATAGAAATTGTTTGCAAAAATGTTTCGTTTTCATTTTGAGATGAGGTGTTATGTACATCAATAGTGTGTGTTTAACGTTTGTCCATTATTGTAGATTGTAAGGGTCATTTGCAAATATCATATTACATCACTACCTTTTGTTCATGGTTGCAAATTATCCTTTAACATAGTGATTATTCGTAAAATGTTTGCTTTAATTTAAATTCTGAACCGTGGATTAACCCTTGGAAATACTATGGACTACCTGATTTTTGTCAGATTATTCACTAAAATTTAAGTAAACAGACCATATCTTCCTGTTCTGGTGGAAATGTAAAGTGCGCATTTATACGTTTGACTAAAACACAATTCGGGATTATTGTGAATTCATTCAAAGATATTCAAGATTAAATCATTATGATATATGATGAGTTTTTGTACGTCAGCACTTTTAAGATTAGAATTCGTCTGAACACAACTGAGATTCATTGGGAATAGTCTTTACTTTGGTTTTGTGGTAGAACTTTTAGGATTATTTGGGATGTAAAACAAAATACTGTACTTTTCTCTTACATTTTCATTTAATAACTTAGAGACTTACATTATCTGCGGACTTTTGTAAGCTTGTTGGCTTTGTGTTTTCTACTTCTTTGTTTACGATCATATAGTTCTAACACTATGGATTGCTGTCAAACGTCGTGTTTCTGTACAAATATCTGGTATCAATGAGAAAGATTTGCATCCTCTAATTGATAGTATTGAGTCAATTGAAAAGAAAAAGATATCGACGAAAACGTTTACATCCGATACATGATAGCGTTAAGTCAATGGAAACTTCTGGTATCGGTAAAAATATATGCGACGCTAAGTGAAGATTTTAAGTCAAGAAAGCGTCTGATATCAGATCTACAACCGATAGTAGATACTCAGAGTAAATTTTCATTTAGGCTTGGTTCGTCAGTAACTAGTGGTGTTACATTTAACACTTAAGACTCGAACTGTGAGATGTCTTGATATAAATGCTTTATTAACTTTACGACTCAAGTTTTTCTTTAAAACCACGATGAAATGCAAATCCAGAATATGCCTATTAATCCAACTAATGGGTATACATTTTTTCTATCCACCATGAATAGATGTTTAGCCAACATATTTTTCATGTCGGTCAAGGTACACAGTGATAGTGGCAAAGGGTGCATAAAGGTTTATGGGGAAAATTAATAATGAGAATAATATAATACATTTCTGATGAAGTGTTGTGGTACAAAAGGTACAACCAAAGTCTGACCATGGACCACATATGCATATATTTTGCACTTTGAAATGCAAGAGCTACAAGTTTGCTAACACAATAATGATGACAGAGCGTATTTACTATGTATATTGATTTATTCAGGTGTACGTGTGAAACTTAAAGCAGTAAAAATAAACAGTTGAGGAGAATAGTTGCTGTAAAGATATCAATATGATTTTGGATAAGACCGAGGAGCTCAATGTGGATTGTATCATCCTGGATTTCTAACAGTTTCCTTGGATGAATATGTTCTGGACGCAGCATATTATGCCTACAGACAGTGCTATGGCAATCGCGAGGAAATTCTGTTAGACTATGTCAACAGTTATAGGCAAAATGTTCTCACAATAGTTATGATACCAATATCAGGTGCCTTTTGGGACAAAATTATTGCTGTGTACACATACATATAAAACAAAGAGACTAATAAATTCATGCAGTTCTCTCTTTTATCGAGGAAATTTGCCATTTTACTTATGTTGAGTTTTCACCAATTCCTTTCAAGAATAAACCCACATAGCATCATTTATCTGTTTTACTGGAAATTCTCACATAAAAATAAAATGTTTAAACTTCAATCCATTAATAATTTCATTTCTTCAACAGACTCTGCGCTATTAGATTTGAAAAGTAATGTTGTCTGTTCCAATTTATTCTATATTCACTTAGTTCCTACCATTGGTCGTTATAAAATCCAATTTTATACTAAAGGTCTTGACTCAGAAAACTTGAAATAAATAATAAGTTCAAACCAGAAAAGGGACATAATATAACTTTATTCAAGTTTAAAATGTGTTGTATATTCTAGTTTCAGTATTATTACATGTATTGCATAAGGCAGCAAGTAAGACGATGCTGGGGATAACTTGGCCGTAAAATTCGAGTTGCTCTGCCATTCTGTGCAGTAGATGCAATCAGGCAGAAGTTACCAAGAGAAGATGGTAACTACACAGGTTTCAAGCAATTGTACTTAGTTATCTTGCAAATCATGAAGTGTGAGTCTGGACAGCCATCGACTTGTCTGGCCTATGGGATTCGCTGAATAGAGACAGTGGTAACTACCAACTGACTGGGTTCATGACCATTTCCTTTCATCAGCTCTTCAACATTTTCCAAAAGATTTTTCCACAATTATTGAAGAAAGACAATTTTTATCCACTACCTGTATGTTTTAAGCACAGTTAATAAATATGAATAAAGGTTAAAATGGCTTTCATTTAACAAATATAAATAGTATTTGAATGTTTAATTATTTTTGTCACCCGATATGATTCTGAGTATATGCTACATATATATAAATCTCCATCGACTTTAATTTGATTAAAATCCAGGACATAGTTTTAATTAAATTAAATTAAATCTTGTTTGCTTTGTACTCAGTTTTAGTGTATACTAATAAATAGAACTTCCAAGTAAAAATGGAAGCTACACTCATTTCAATGACATGTACTTAGCTTGCAAAATGGATGTGAAAGACTGGACAGCATTCGACTTGTCTCGATCTGAAATAGGCTGCATAGAGATGGCGGCAACTATAAACCGATTCTGGCTTCATGACCTTTTTCTCCAGCGCTGCCATTAACTTTTCAAAATAGTCTGAAAGAAGATATTCCCCCTTCCCCGTAATTTAAGAAACTCAGAAGAATTACATCCCCTTCCTATATCCACACAAACAATTTACCAAACATACTTAAGAAGATTTCGAAATAAAATTTAAATAGTATTCATTTTAGCACAAATATAAATTACAGTGGAAGGTTTTTATTGATCTTGTGTTCATGTACTCTGGATTGTCTGGTGAGAAAACACTTTCGGAACTTCATTTGGCAGGAGTCGTTTAATATTCTTAATCCCATGTAACTGTTTCATTTTATACGCGGGATCGAAATCGTCTTCTCTGAAGTGGTCAGTACAGACACTGACTATCTCCTCTGTCACTAGTCGGCTCATTCCAGTCCTTTCTTGTCGTTCGTATCTGCTTCTTAATAAATTGTTTCCTTGTAACAGGATTAGTAGGCAATTATTTCAAACTCACTCCTTTTCGTGCTGTTTTGCTACAACCTCCAACAATACACCATTTTACCATTTTCTTTCACACACGGCTCCATCTATGGAACGTAACTACTATTGATGCAATTTTAATATTTTTAAAGACTTGACTTAGGATTACTCAATAATGAAAGTAGCACTTGATTCGCTTGGTGCAGAATCAATAACATGTGCTTCATGCACATATAGATAAAAAAAATGCCGCGGCTCATATGGTGTTCTCCACACAGAAGCTTGCACCAAGATTAGTTGTGCATGGAGAAATATAGGTCTGATCATCAGTACCCAGAAATTTTGGGTTATTGAATCTTAAATATAATGGTGTTTCCATATGTTTACTATGGGAATTGAATTAGTACCGTGACTCCTAAAAATAACTAGATTTTCAGCTTTAATACATCAACAGGGTGAATAAGCTAAGACAACTTATCAATTAGCTAAACCTCATTTTAAAGTTAATGCTACAATACTATTTTAAAAGAAAGGTGACAGTCCTAAATACACTATTCATGGATAATGTATACAGTACGTTAAGACCTAACTTATAGGAAATTACCACGTGAACCTAGCATTCCAAGACGTTTCGGTTTTGAAAAAGCGGGAAGTAGAACCAATCACAGCGTTTTGAGGACATTTACCATAGAAACGAGACAAGACCCCATACGTGCAATAAGTCAAGCTGCTCCTCAATTTACGACTCTTGAATAAGGAACTTGCCCACACCGCCAGCATATTTATTTTTGAACCAAAGATAATATATTATATTTGATTACCTGCATATATAATATTTCCAGTAGACACCTGTTTATTATGTAGCGCATGATGTATTAATGTTCATTAGGTCCCGCGACTTGTACTGCAAATAAACTAGTAGTAGTAGTAGTAGTAGAAGTAGTAGTAGTACACTTTTTCAAAATTTAAGTGATCTCATGAATTTTTTTTTTTACAAATTTGAAATCGGAAAAGTGTATTTACATTCGAAATCACACTCTAAATTTATTTCAATATGTTCACTTTCTATTATTTTTGGCATTTACATGTAACTGAATTTTCAGACCATTGTCACATGAATGATTATAAAACATTATACAATGTGTGCATTCACCTTTTTCACTGATGTTAGAACCCTACTATGGTATGAGATCTTTTGCGTGCAATATGTACTTGACATTATAGGTTTTGTTAAGCACATTATTGGTTAAATTGCATTTACTTTCTGAATGTACAAAATGTTCAACCCAGTTTGCAAGAATAAAAGTTATCCGATGAAAATCTGATACAAAAAACAAAAACCATTTCATGATTAATGAGGCACAAAATTTGAAAGCTGAAAAGCAGACAGATGGCAAATCCCAGCTTCAGAGTTTTATATTGGATGACAAACCTATGTAATTTCGTCGAGTGAAATAATTAAGTTATATGGTAACTGTAATGTAATAAGAAATTTATAACTAATATGTTCATTTTAAGTTTTGATTCAGCGCCTTGTAATTCTCATCTCAAAATCCAACCCAATCACACACCCGAAAGACTTTTAACCCGACTTGAAATTCATCGAAGGACCTTTTCTAACTGACGATTTTAAAGACCATTGAGGCTAAGCGCCTGTAGATGTTTCTACTATGTTTCTGTCTTTTCTGCACCAAAAAATCGTCTAATGATTAAAAGGACAAATTTTGGTAGACGTACATACGATCAGTAATTACCTAGTTCTCTGCAAAGGTACATTGGTGACCAGTGATGCCTGATATGGTTCGCTTTTGGCCATAGCGAAACGTGTATTTTACGTTCAGTTAGTAACAACAAGTTTAATGACAAGAAATGGTCATTGTTACTCAGACAAGAGTGATGTATAAGTTGGTTTCTTCAGGTTTAATGCCTAATGTCTAAAGACTTCAATATTTGTCTTATGTTAATATTCTAAATCTTTCTACAGTTGTTTTCTGTATCCATGCACATATCTATGAAACTTTTTTGTCTTTAAACAATGTATTAATTTTCCTTAATCTGCATTTCAACATTTTTGTATGAAATGAATTTTACTAGAAAATTATGTTTCCTTTGAAAATCCCATATGATACGATATCTTTAAGCTTACTTTATCAGTATTTCTACTGCCAACCACACGTCGGAGAGCCTCGGTGGCTCAATCGTACCTAGGTCATGCTCGTAATCGAAAGTGCCAGCGTTTGAATTGTACCATAATTAACACCCATGGCATTTGCGATAAATAATATACTTACCTTGCTGCGACGTAAAACAATAAAACCGAAAATTGTCAAACACCTGTCGTCCTTTTTCAATATATGGATTGTTAATATTCTTTTTGCAGCGACTCCAACACAAATATTGACAATTTTCCATGTTCGGTCATAACCTTTACAAAATACAAAATGTAGTTTTTCTTTGGGGTTTTTTGTGGGGGTGGAGGGTCAAAAACATACGTGACAATTCTGATACTACGGAATATCTACCTTATTACTGAAGTAATCTTCAAATGACATAATCACAAAGAGCACAATAAATCAATCTGAACCAAAGAGGCACAATGAGTAGCTACTTAATACCGAAATTAAACTCGACATGATAAAAATGCACAGGGAGTAACAAACCAAAACCATCCAAAGTAATAGTCAAAGAAAGCAAACATATGAAATAGATATCTTTAAATAATTTTAAAACTCGAAAATCTGTGAGTAGAAACACTGTTTTGGTTCTTTTCTAAAAGCAGAAGAAATGTGTGTTTCACGGATGAATACATCCTTCGTGGTGTATGTTTGATGTAAATTTCTCGGCACATAGCTGTCACTTGTAAAATGGTCCGCAGTTATGAAAAAAAGGCGTGCGTGAATTATTTTATATTTGACCTTTAGCTAACTCTCTGTGTTCCTTTCTCCTAACCTTCCTTTCTTATATCTGTTCTTTCTTTCCTTGCTTCCTTCTTTCTTTCATTTAAATGCAAAACAACAAAATTGAAACTAAGCATTGTATGTTGCATAAGAAGTAAACATTTATTTATCTTATTCAAAATGAAAATTGTCTGATTATTGAAAATTACCTAGATTCTACTGTTACTCGAGACAAATATTTTATATAAAAATGGTTACATTTTTTGAAAGAAAACTATCAGATTTTTCTTTTGCTATTGTTAAGCAATCATTTATTTAACAAAATGCATTCGCATGAATTTGCGATCATTATCTTCTCAACTTTATTGCTACTTACAGCATTTATATTAATAAATAAATTAATGTTAAAATGAAGTAACACATTAGAATTTTTAATTAAAAAACAGAATAGCTAATTTTACATTGTTTAAAAATAGAGTTCTTTAACTTTCAAAAAATCATTACTAAAATCTACCAAAGATTAGTAAAAACAATATTTAATAATGTTACATACAAAATCGAAAACTTTCTGATTAAAATTGTATTGATAATTTCGTTTTATGACAATAGCTAACCATATATATTTATTTGACAGTCTCATGACATCATCTAAGTCTACTTGCTCACCTGACAGTCTCATGACATTATCCAAGTCTACATGATCGCCTGACAGTCTCATGACATTATCTAAGTCTACTTGCTCGCTTGACAGTATCATGACATTATCTAAGTCTACTTGCTCGCCTGACAGTCTCATGACATTATCTAAGTCTACTTGCTCGTCTGAATGTCTCATGACATTATCTAAGTCTACTTGCTCGCTTGACAGTCTCATGATTTTATCTAAGTCGCCTGACAGTCTCATATCCAGACTCAGCTCCTTCTGGAATATACAATGATTAAAACGTACCGCATGTATTTTCGACACAGTAGTGTGATCGTTCTGGCGATATTCAGCCATATGACTTGTACTTGCTTATTAAATGCTAATTACGACTCTATGGTCTAACACTGAGTAACAGACATAAACAGAAAACCAAAATGCTTAGTAAAATTTAGCAAATAATTTATTCCCCAAAAATACATAGTGCAAATGTGAAATGAAATTAGAGTATAGTGAATTAAATCTCAGTCTTAAAATTTATATCACAAGTCCAAACGTATAGAGTTCCGAATGATTTCTAGTGGCTTCTGAATGAGTTCCAATCACGATTGTGTTGCTGTGCCAGTAGCCTTGAATGTGCTACTATGCCAAAAAGTCTTCATGTGTTACACTAATATAATCTAGATGAATTTCAAATAATTTACAATAATTCCAAAAAAGTGATTTTGTCCGATACTCCATAAGTACTTTGCAACTACAATGATTAATTTAAATAAATAAAATCCTCTCAAATTAGAACCCAACACAGCTAAAACATTGATTCGACTAGACAGATGTTATAAAAGGAGCATTACTTATGTTGTAAGCAACTTCATACCTCCCCACCTAACAACCATTTTCTGAATATACTCCGTCATCTTAATGGAAATTTCCAACAAATTCATAAACAGGGTCAGATCTTTCTTATTTAAATTTTAAAAAGCTACCGGGAAAAGATCAGATAGAATACTTTTTTCCAAAGGCATCCAAGTATACATCGACAAACGTTCGCTACATTATATTTTATTTACAGAATGATGATTACAATCTACAATCATGGACAAAAAATTAAACACGCAATATAGATATGCATAACCTGTCTAAAGAACAGAGGTATCAATACATTGAACGATGAGAGATTTATTTGTTGACCGGTCTGACACATTTGTAGATAAAGCAGCATAAATTACTGTTGATTTTCAAAATAATTGATTGCAAAATACAAGATGATGGGAAATATACAAACTCTACTGCATATACTATATCATGCAATGTATGTATTTTCTACACAAACAGAAAATCCTGGAATAAATGGTTCATAAGAGTAAACACTCCTGCAAAACTCTGTTTAACATTATCAATAATCAGATCGTTGAAAAAGAGAAAAATAATATTAACAATAATCAAAGATCAGTTGAAAAGAGATAATGACATCGACAATAATCAAGGTTTGGTTGGAAAGAGATAAATAACATTTGCAAAGGCTTGACTATCATGTGCTCTCTCTCTCTCTCTCTCTCTCTCTCTCTCTCTCTCTCTCTCTCTCTCTCTCTCTCTCTCTCTCTCTCTCTCTCTCTCTCTCTCACACACACACACACACACAACCGGCAATGTCTTCAGTTTGACTAGATCAGTAAAGGCAACGGAAGCAGGAGGCGTATTGCCGCTTATAACATTTATCATTTCCATGGCAATATCTCCCACACCTATCACATTTTTGTATGTTTTTTTCGTCCGCAAAAAGAGGACGCTTGCATGAAATGCATTCAAATAACTCGAACTCTCTGTGGGGTAGTTTACTAACATCTCCTATTGTCTGTGGGAATTCTTCCATTGTCATTGTCTGTAAGCAATTAAATAGATGTGGCCTCATGTTTTTAACATCAAATTTTATCAAAGATGGATTGTTTCCCTCGGCTAAACCCCATGCCGCTGCAATAGAAAAGATCCCACAACTTGACATATTTTCTTGTTTCTGAAATTTAGGCATTTCAACCTTTACGGGGTGTTTTGGTTCTAGCGCCATTAGGGAAAGTATGGCAAATCCTGTTTTTTCAGGGATAGTTCTGTATTTGGAATCATAAACACGGACAATGCCTGATTTACAATTCATATTTGAAATGGTTATCCAATGACGACCACCTGCATGAAAAATTTGAATAAAAGGTTCTGAATGTTTTTCAAAATTTTCTACGGCACCAATGCAGGTTTCCTGTAAGCCTTTGATCCATGGATGTTTTCTGCGTATGAATTTCATGGCTTGGTCTACATGAACATCAAGTAACTCATAGTCTTCATCTAGTATATGCATTGGATCGGAGTCCTTCAAATGGGCAGGCTCACTGAATCGCCTTTGTAATTGCGCTGGCTTTCTTCTGGAAGTCAGGTCTATAATTGAATAAGAATAGAAACATTTACTTGCCATACTGAACTATATTGCACACACGAGATAGACATTTGTTTACTGCATTGTGCTGAATTATACAGAAACACTCACACACACAGAGGTGGATATATATATATATATATATATATATATATATATATATATATATATATATATATATATATATATATATATATATATATATATATATATATATATATATTGCAGAAAACTGTACAAAGCAATGATTTCTATTCAGTTTTACAACAGTTAAGCGTATATTGGTTCCTTAAACAATAGGTTTGGTTTAGCATGTTACTTCACAGTAATACTGTAAAGTTTGTGTCGCGAAAAGACAAGTTGGGTGGAGTTTCATGAACAAAGATATTCCACCGTAGCCGATCTGGGTTGACTGGATGGGAATCATTCACGCACCCTTAGGATCTATCTCGAGAATCATGTAGTGATGTAAACGTCTTTGCAGATGAAGCATTTTGCACAACAAGTAAAACTGACTCAATATAAAAACAATCATAGTAAATTTCGCAACGTCTTTTGGAAATCTGTTGTTGATAAATTATGATAAGTTGGTGTGCTGCTTCCTTATTAATTAATGTAATATACAGTTGACATTTGTAGAGGAAAGACAGAGAAAGCGGTATTAATTTGAAACACCTTTTGGACAAAGATAATCGCTAACTATAGCTAGAAAATTGGACCTTTATGTCCAACTAAAACCTCAACAAATTGATGACGAAGACAAAGTCCACACTTCAAACATGGACTCTACAAAATTCCGCCACAGTCAGAAACGTGGGGTCGACAAAAACTTCGACCATTTTCAGTCTGTAAAAATTATTAATCATCTAGCCATACATAGATCTCAGAGTTTCAAAGTGTGTGTGTGTGTGTGTGTGTGTGTGTGTGTGTGTGTGTGTGTGTGTGTGTGTGTGTGTCATGCATGTAACAGCACTTCTTGCCTAACTCCAATATACATTGAATTGTCGTTATGTAAGTGTAAAATAGACACCCTATACCTATCAAAGAGGAAAGCGCCCAATCCTGGATCTCACAATCTCACATTATGTTGGTTACATGTTAATAGGAAAGAAATCTATATGCAGTGACAGGTTAGATAACTAATTCTTTACTGTGCAAAACTCAAGTACGTACAGTTACTAGTGACAACTATCGCCTATCTCCCAGGCAAGAGCGCCCTTATCCACACGGCCATCACCTATGTACACGTTCACGCGCGTGCGTGCCTGTGTATGTGTTAGTGCACAGTAAACATAACTCAAATACTCAAAGTCTACAGATATGACGCTAATCAACGATGTAAAACAGTGAATTATTTATATTCTGTCAATAAAACTAAAGACATGAAATAAGTGTCAAATTTGTATTTGTGGAAATAAACATTAAATGCATATGTCATAGCAACTCGCATTGACTTGTGACAAACATTTCAAAACAAATATATTTGAGTTCATATTGGTATTAATGTAAGTGACGGCTCACACGCCCACATAAAAACGCGTGCGTTTGATTTGTAAGCTTGCGAGAGAGAGAGAGAGAGAGAGAGAGAGAGAGAGAGAGAGAGAGAGAGAGAGAGAAGTTGTGTGTGTGTATGTGTGTGTGTTACCTTCCTTAGGATGAGGAACAACTGGTAACGAATTTGCAAAGTTATTGTGTCCATCGATTGCGAAAACACCAGACAAGAAGAGTTTAAATACGTCCTCAAATGACTGAAAAATGTTATACATATTTGAATCACACGTCTGTATTTTTATGACAATATGCATAGTGCATATACAAATATGACTGGTTGCTTGTCAGTGTAGCAAAATAATTACATTTACAGCATACATTATATAACACATTTTAAACTATTATGCAAACGTGACTTGATGCTACACAATTTCTTAGTTTATGGATTATATAAATGCCTTTGTACTCATTACGGTATAATATTCAAAAGTAATTAAGGTCCATTTTGACCAGTTTCTGCTCATCCTCGTGTTATTGATTTGAAATACACCCATTTCGTAATTGTGTTAATTATGCAATTAAGCATTCTTGCAAGACGCATAACGCATCTGTCGTCTACTATTGATTGCAACCGTCTGACTACTAAGACTGGCATCTTGATGTGGACAATTGTATGTTGTTGGTCCAAGGAACAATGATGATGTTGTTGTTGTTGTTGTTGTTGCGGAGTTTAACGCCATATTTCTGTACATTTAGGTTATACATGGTGGCCAGAATAACTGGTGGAGAAAAAAAACCCCGGAATAATTCCTGGAAGAACCACCAACCCACGAGAAAGCTACTTGCAAGCTTTCTGAAGTACCAACGTTAGCTGAGCCCAAGACTCTAACCCAGTCTGACAGAGGTAAGATGCATTGGTCCGGAACGGTGAACGTTTAAGACCACTTGGTCAATCGGGGCCCTGGTTCGCGAAACACAGCAAGTGGATGAAATTGCCAGAATCAAATCCTGTATGAAAATTAATTGAAGATCCCCTCATCCTACACATATGAAAAGAACTTCTTCGTAAAGTAAACTGTTTTTGTATCGCGTTAAACATTAGAAGATAATAACGATACATGAATACCATTCATCAGTGATAATGTCAACCTTGAATATTAAAGATGCTTTATAATATCTGATCTCCAACATTTGTAGAATTACATGTACTGCATTAGCCACCATGTGTGACCAAAACTATTCAAGTCTTACATTTTCTGCAAGCAGAGCAGGTGTACATTATGTCTCTCAAGGAATAGGTCTATTTTTCTAGGTCTAGGTCTATTTTTCAGCTAAAGTCAAGTCTGGACTTATGCCTCTTAATAGGTAAATTTTAAATCACACTTAAATTTCAACTAATCAGATTACTGAAATTTAAAATTATGTTTTGGTCCAGATCTAAGTTTGGTTGATGAAATACTTGTCAAAGTTGTTTCTCAATTGAAAATTAAGTCGTTGAATGCTAACCAAAAATGAGTTGTTACCACTTTGGAGAATATGAAGATAACAATGGAAAGTTAACAATCGCTTGAAATGACATAACTTTCTTAATTTACTAATTGCTTGCAAAACTTGTTCATCCATACAAAATACAAACTAATTTAACTTTATAACACGGCCATTCTAGTCAGTTTTCTTAAAGATAAACAAACGGACATAAATGAATCTTTTAAACTTTAAAATAAGCATTAATTCATAAATACAAACAAATATAACCGGAAAACTCTAGGGAATTGTTGACTATGTATATTAAAATATTTTGACCCATAGACTACTGTCAAACATTATAATCGAAGACAGATATGAAAGCTCGACGTCATTTCAGAGTTCTATAAACAGCGCACAAGAAAAATATATACATATTCTAACAATTGCAGATATTACCGTTGAAGCTGTTGACTCCATGTAAACAGTATAATGGCGCAGACCAGCATCTCAAAAGAAGAAATTGATTTTTGGAAAAGACGACTGTACATATAGTTCTACCAATGAAAACACACAGGCTTAATTTCAATTCTTTTGACATTTTGCATCTGACAGGAAATAAACGAAAACAAAGTAAAAATAATGAATTTTTTATACGAATTCAAAACAGAGCACGCAATACACCAATAAAAAGGCTCAAACAATTGTAGACAGGAGGTTTAAGATAGATGGTTTTATACATATTGAAACACTGCAAGGATTGATGTACTGTAAGTCAAGATTGAGGTCTAAAGCATAATGGTATCGTGCTGAAGTATCGACTTGACGACATAATGCCCCTCAAGCGCTGAGAAAAGAACAAGCTTTTGTTTCATAATACACAACTACTTAATTCATCAATAAATTCACCAGTAATTAAAGACTCTAAGACAGTATTTAAGCAGAAAAGAAAAGAGCTACTACTACTACTACTACTACTACTACTACTACTGCTATTTCTATTACTACTACTACTACTACTACTACTACTACTACTACTACTACTACTACTACTACTACTTACCTGCGCCACAATAAAATCGTTTTGATAAACAACGATCCGGACATCCGTAAGTGTGGAGTTCGGACGCTTCTGACCGAATTTGCCAACCTCAATAATCATCTCCTTGGCAGAGACATCACTTGGATACCCTAGCCTTCCGGTGCCAAGCGCGGGAAAGGCTATGCTTCTGTGCCTCCTGTTACTGCACTCAAATAGGCAGTTTCCCATGAAATCACGCAGCATCTGAAACAATCCATGAAAAGACTGAATGAAAAGTCGCCATTAGACGATTCATTCAGACTGTTACATTGCAAAAACACAAGATTTTACATCATTACAATAACATGTGGAAGGATTTGCTAGTTCAATAATAAAGAGAAAGCCAACAAAAAATACAAACACTACCACCACCACTTCCACAAACAATAAATCATGCAAATAATATATACCATCAACCACACCTACCAAAAAAAGCATTTACAAATTACTAACGTTTGACTCAAATACACAAGTAGGGAATTAATTTCATCTGCAAAGGAAACATCATGACCTCAGGCAGGGCCTCCTCATTGCTCAGGATCTAAATGTTAGTACTTATTTTAAAGATTTATTCAAGAAGGCTGTACAAAGTCAGACAAGGTTAAAACAAGATCATGTAACTTGCAAGCAGGACCGTAGAGAGTAATCACAGGCCCTGGGGTAAGAAACATCTATGCCTCTCCTAGTTCTTGCTCAAATAAAATTGTTTTGTTTTCCATAAAATTAAAAAGTGTTGTTCAGTCGGGGTCCCGGGGTTATATGCCCGGTCCCCCCTTTCCTCGCGTCGGCCCTGCTTGCAAGTTAAGTGTAAGTAAAGCACACAACGACTGGCAACACACGAGTGACTAAAACAAAATGGCAGCTAGCCTACGCTTCAAACGTGAAAATGTAAATATGTAATTTGTGAACAAAATATTTACAAAAATATTTTATTATTAACAGAAATAAGATACTGTGCGCTTTATTATCAGCATAGAATATTCCTCAAACGACGACAATATTTAATTAAACAATGCTAATATTCGTCAGTTGATCGGCAGGATTTTTCGGCATAATGGAGATAACTACTATAAACAATAAACTTGTTATTTGACACCACCATCTGCACAACACATAACAACAGCTAAGGGATTCGTTTCTTGCAACAAAAAAGTATATGTAAGGTTTATAAAGTTATAAATAAATCACATGTTAGTTGATTTGAGAGTTATGGCCTTCCAGAACACCTCAAACCCTTCACTTTCGACTTAGGTTATGTGGGGTTCAAAGTAATCGTAATTGTCCGTACAAAACGGTAACTAGCAACAAGCTAATATCGTTATTATAATATGGCTTTTTATGCGTAGTATTTGGCCTTTATTAGGGGTAATACCCAACTTTTCCCCAAAGTCATTGCTATTTTTATTATTAGTCTTGTCATAACTGTTATCATCAAAAAGCTATGATTAAACTAAACATTAAAGGTTTATAAAAAATGTAATGAATGTTTTCAGACTCAAGAAGTTGCTATCTAAAATTAATAAAATATTAAAATTGGCAGTTAAGACTCTAATATGCATCAAATTCCTACTTTGCGACCAAACCAACGTACGTACGCTGGCACCACTGGGATGAAGCCTATGTATGTTCAAACCGACCTACCGAACTTCCAACCCAGCCAACCAAATATGAACACATAGTTAAGACTTGCACAGTAGATATATACCTATTTAAACACAATCATATACAAAATTATATATACATAACAGACTCAAAGCACAGCATGAATGGAATCATTGTTTGTAAATTAAGCTTTATGTTGTTAATCGATGAAATATTATCACTGATTTATTTAACGACAATATATTGAACCTCACCTGTTTAGACACTGCCTCGTTGTCCCAGCTGAGGAGCGCACCATGGCAGACGATTTTGCAACTCAGGTTTCCACCCGTTGTTATGGCAACTTGGCCTGGCTCCACCCCTTGAGGGTGCTCTAGGTAACATTGGCGTTGTAGCTCATCCCCTCCCGCTTCGAGCAGTGAGTTTGATACCATTCCATTTTTGAGATCAAGATTATTGGAGGTTGTGTTCACAATTACATCCACCTATCCCCATGCAAGACATAAATAACAAAATTATACACCGTCATTATGATTACCTCCATCTCCACGCTATTCTCTAGAAATTTTTACGGACCCTACGTGACCCAAAGTTTTAAGGCTCAGATGCTCGATGCGAGCTTAATGTTTAAATAAAGAAATAACCGGAAGGAAACAAATCATACCTAGTGACAACATTTCCTAACATTATCCCCATGACCGTTCTGACATTAGGATCCTGTGTATTATACTATAAAAGAAACAAAATAAGCAACTTCCAAAAACTTCGTTCAACGCCTGGCACTAGATTTCCTTCTTTTTCCGTCTTTGAAGGCACACGATCATAATCCATGGCTTGTTTTACTCCCGAGATATTTTTTATAATCATTCGCTATCATTGAATTTTCTGCGTTACAAAAAACTGAAGTTACAGGCTTCAAAAAGTACGAAATGCGCTAATTTTGCCTGCCGGGACAAACTTACTTTCACATACATCGTGCTCTATTTAGTGAGAGATTCGGTGTTTTTGAATCTAGGATACATTCCTTATTTACACTGAGAGCAGTAGTAGATGCAAAAATAAGTTCCTTCAGCTTTAGAAATCATATTTCATAGAAGAATTAAACATGTATCAACTTCATTGTCAAAGGTCAGACTCTAACAGTTTTCTTTTTACATCAGATTTGCATTATGTGTAAAAAATTATACTTGCAGAAAAAGAATAAACTATTATCTAGTATAAAGATGAAATAAGAATTAAATTACTCGAAATAGAAGTAAACAATGATGTTACCTCCTCTTAGCAAAGATTTCCCACCTACAGAGGACGCCAACCGGAAATGAGGTATATTTATCCCCTCTCCCCCTACCGAAGAGGAAGCACATGCTTCTTGTTGTCGAAAAATAAAACATTATAAACTATGGTATAGGGAGCATATAGATGAAACTATGAAACACTAATTTACTGTTCAACCCTATATGTCTGATCCCTATGCCAAAATAGTGTCACTCCTCCTTCTGTAAGAAATTCATACCTGGAGCATTGTAAATAGTGCTGCAAAACTTGAATTCCAGTACACTTTTTAATATGTTTCCCGGTTTTTTGAACATTATATGAAAACTGATCTCAGAGATCTTGTACACACATAATGCTTTAAACCATTTTGAGTTCATATTTGTTATAATAATGATAAGTAGTTATTTTATACACATAGGTGTTGAAAGAAATACATTCAAGTAAAAATGGTACACATACCCAGGCTGCACACATGCGCACACGTGCATAAGAACACATTAGGGATAATAGTCCCTATTTTTCATATAATGATGTGGTCACCAGAATAAATGTTAATATTGGAACCATATTCGTATAAAAGAAAAGGTGGTATATTTCTTAAATATAAATTGAATAATTTTTGAGCTGTAAGTCATATGCAGGCAGGTTCATATGGTGTGAATTACACTGTGTAATCTCTACAGTTGTTCAGAAGCCTGAAAGTTATAATTTATGTACCAAGGATTGTCAGCACAAATTGCGATTTGTAGTTCTTAGATGACACCCTGAGGCTTTTACTAAGTCATGTTTGCAACTTATGTCATGTAATTATCAATAAAATGTAAGAAACACAAAGAAAAGTATAAATATCTAGATAGATATACAAATAGACGATAAATATCAACATAATATAGATGTTGCAAAGATTCTTTGGACGATCTATGAACTGTATGGTATACCGATTACCTTTTGCTTTGCTATTTCCCCACTGACAAGGCTGATTGTGATACCTCCAAATATCAGTTGATGGGTGCTAGCCATTCCTGAAATGGGAGAATAGACACCGAAATAAGAAGAAAAAACTATTACAAGTGTTATGAGGGAAAATTTAAGTATAAATAAGAACATGAGAAATCTCTCTAAATTGTATTAAAACTAACCCTTCTTTGGACTCATTTTCATTAAACTATATTGTGAATAATTTCAATTAAAATAAAGGGTTAATCTTTATTTACTAAAGCTATATTCTATCTTGACAACGATTGCTTTCTTACAACTAGTGCAAGTTTCATTATTGTATGT
The DNA here is from genome assembly GCA_016746295.1 of Potamilus streckersoni. Lineage (NCBI taxonomy): Eukaryota > Metazoa > Mollusca > Bivalvia > Unionida > Unionidae > Potamilus > Potamilus streckersoni. The sequence goes on along the minus strand of JAEAOA010000324.1, from coordinate 1,155,658 downwards.
GTAAAAAAGGTAAACAAAAGAACGTCAGCCTCTAACTGGTACAAGTTTGCCGCATTATGCATGTATAAACTCACTAAGCTTACACTCAATGGCAAAAATTCTTGACATATTCTCCAACTGAGTATTTTGGCTTGGAGGTTAAATCCAAGGTCAGAAATAAACGTAAAACATTCGTAGTTCTATGGGGATAAAAACCGGTTCCCGCTAGTTGAAACAATCATGAAGTCCGAGCGTGTGCTAGCCCTCCCACCTCAAAGAAGCTAAGACGTTACCATAAAAGGTTACGAGGTGTCGTGATGTAGTATAAATAAGCCCTCAAAAGATGCTAGCATTCAGTCCAGCTTCCTGCTTCAACTAGAGGAGAACTCTTGTATTTATTTCTTGTAAGACTTTTTATGTTCTAACATTTGTTAGAGAATAAGTACTTTTGAAAGTTAAAGTTTTATGATTGTAACCTTCCTAGTTGCAATGTTCATGTGAGTTCTTTTTATTCTAAATATTATAATATAATGGATTTTTCAATTGCTTTAAGAATTGATATTTATTGTATTTATGCTAATGGTTAAAAGATTAAAATGGTTACCGACTTCATGTTTAGATTTAATTTGGAATTTTAAATAATCTTTCAGGAATAAAGAATAATGTTTTGTAATCTATTCTAAATTAGTACTTTATCACAAATTAAGTAAAATATATTTTTTTTAAATGATTGTTGCGTTAATCGCAATAATTTTATAATCGTTAATTTGATTCAGATATATTATTTGTAATACTTTCTAAAATGCGAAAGTTACAACATATGAAGTTGGTAAACTTAAAAGAAAACCATTGTAGTGCATTCTGTGTATTTTTCAATGTAAAGGTTTTGTGAAGTGTATCTTTGGAATGTAGCATTATATATCTTCTTATCAATTATATGAATAAACAGTTCGGCTTCCTGCTTCAGCCAAACGAGAACTCTTGTATTTATTTCAGATTCTTGCTACCTTCTCCGCTAGCCAAGTTTCCCCAAAGGAATGTAGCTGTGTCTACATTATCATGTGTTACGCCTTTCTCTCCTTCTCTCTATCTCTCTAATGATGGACTGAGTCCGCTTATAAGAGATGCGTAATTCCTTCTCATAGCAGGAAATGAGAAGAAGATTATGATAAAAATTCATATCATAATAACTGGTGAAGTATTGGTATCGATGCAGCTGTTATTGTTGTTGTTGTTGTTGTTACTTCTGCTTTTTGTTCTTTATACTATTGTTCATGATGATGATGATGATGATGATGATGATGATGATGATGATGATGATGATGATGATGATGATGATGATGATGATGATGATGATGATGTCAGTTATCACAAGTTAACCAAAGTTTCGGAAAATACAACTGATGAAATCGTATATAGCAGAAGACCATTGGGTGAACTCGGATTTGATATAATAAAATAATATATGAAACGGCTTAGGTTTACATATTTTATATCATTCTGGATTCTCGGGGGGTTTTTAAAGTCGGAACGGGGCACAAACTGTCAGGGGTGTTGGCGAATATAACAGACACAAAAACACAAAAAATCGTGTTGATGAATTTTCCAAGCAAAAATATAACCCCCAAATCTACAAAGAACACGATTATTTTAAACACACACACAAGCACGCACAGAGCTGATTAGTCACACACAATATTAGTGTCATTGTACTAAGCAATATGGGTTAGTCCTCAATATGTGGCTGATAAAAAAAGTAGGTGGTACATGAATACAGAGGATGGTGGGGGAGGGAGGAATGAATGTAAATAGTACCGACTAGCTGCAGCCGGGAAGTTAGATAAGTAAGTAGGTATGTTAGTATGATCTAACAAAGGTAGGATGAACGTTAAGACTACGAGCATGTAAATTTTTCAAGTCAGGAGGACACATGCAGAGGGAGATGTACCTACATGTTGATTATCAGCTAAATAGTGGAAAGACGGTAGGGGACGAATAACGTAGGTGGAAGATAGATGCATGACCTTGGATACCTAGGCATCTTCAGTCATATTTACGATATATCTCATTTGGTTTTGAAATTACATACTACACCGATTTAAAACTAAAGTAGTACACACCAACACAGCCTATCACACGCAACAAGCAGATAGGGAACACCATATTACAGGTAAAGATCACATCAACGTAAACAATCTTTAGCATGTTATTCATTCAAAAGGAAATGTCATATCGTATAGCATTACATCATAAACAACTTACCTTTAAGATATGTAAAAACAAATGGAATACTCCTTTTCTTCTTGAAAGCTTCACATAATCGCTGTATGTACTTATTTGCACGTATTTGTTATATTTATCATGCAAGTCAACGTAAACCTATATAACTTCCTGGTTTATAGAATATATTTAGTGCATGTAAGAAATGCTACGTTGACTACGCCCTCTGTTCTATCGGTAACATTTATCGATACACGTTGATAATAAAAAGCACAAAACAAATGAAAAAGTCTTATATTCTGTCCAGAATATATAAAAACCTTCCTTTCAAAATAGACAAACAAAAAGAAAGAACAATATTTTACATCCTGAATCGACTCTCTTTACAACAACCCAAAAATGCTGGTGCAGTCATTGTTGTCAGTAATAAATATGTCATAATATTTAAGCCCTGAGGAGTTATCGCCCTTGCCTTCAGTTGTCAAACAAGCGCGTATTAATGTCCGGAGTTGGAAAAATCTAGGTGTATATGTTCGTGTATATGTTCACGGTGCCTTAAATGTACAAATACTCTTCGACTGTTTCAACAGTATCATGAAATAATACGTACAAGACATTTGGATGTCTAAAAATTGTGTCATCAGTGGTGTACTAAGGGTAAATGCAGCAGGGGCAACGATGAGTTTCGACACCCCAAGAACTCAGACGCTTGTGGCATGGGTGCCTCAAGACCTTTGGCGCCCAGGGCAACCGCCCCATCAGCCCAGGTTAGAACGTTCTTGATAGACACTTTCAGCAAGCACAGACAGGTTTCATGGGTATGTAATTGACATCAATTCATACTGGACAGCATGTATATATACAAAACATAACATGATTACCTTACTGCGTCCCCTCAATTGATAATGCTTTTTCTGTTTCCATATACTGCATTATACCGGTATTGGCATTTACCAAGTGGCTTTGGCAATGCGATATAATAATCTGCTGAAACCGCGCTAAAATATTTGATAGATTACGTCGTGAATAACAACAACTTTGGTCATCCTACATTCCAGTTGGCTACCGACAGAGAGAGGCAAACATTTGAAAATGCCATCCGTTTGTCCATCTCTCTGCCATTATGTGCCGTATCTTCAATAATATTGCCCGACATTTTCCTCATATCATTTTACATAATTTTACCTCTGAAAATTTGTTTTAAATGTTTGACGTATTGCCGAGAGAAAAGACAATTGCATATAGCATGACCCTACAGTTTCTTTAATTTAAAAAAATTAATGTTACCTGATAAAATGTCAAGTTTTATCTAAATAAATGAGGAAAAACTTAATAGATTTCAGTCAAATCATCCGATTTAATTTCTTATTAGAAAGACAGCTTTTGGAATTCCCAGATTTTTTGCTTTCTTTTTTTCCCTTGGTTGTACTCATTTAAAATTGGTTAAAAATATCTGCTCTTCGCACTATATCCTAATTATCGTGACCAGAAAAATAAAAGTTAACTAAGATAATAAAAAAATCAACATGCTAGTGACATACAGTTTTCTAAACTATTCATGTTGTATTACCGTTCCTTACAAGATTAAAAGTTTGGCATAAAGATATTTAAACTCCCGCAAACTAAAATTTAAAAAAAAAAACAGTAGTACCAATGAAAACAGTGCCAACTGCATCGTGGTAAAGCGTTCGATTATTTTTTTTTTTTGCTTGTACAAAAAAACAACACTTTAATATTGAAATAGGTTCCAATGCGGTTTCGGCAACATGAAGGAACACCTTTCTATGATATCAAAAAAGATACACTGTTATGAACTTCTGAAAGCCAATCATTATTTTTTGTCTAGAACTGCTAAAAGCCATGGATTGTTTTATTTTCTTTATTTTAAAATCATTACTTTTAAAATCTACTTAACTGCCCATCACGACGCCAGACACGACTGTGTTGAGGTCACTAATGCAGTGCTGTCCAACATGCGGCCCGCTGGCTAATTTTAAATGGTCCGTCAGAGCTCGAGCAATTTTTTATGTCCATTTATGTAAAAAAGGTCAATGGCCTACTTTCACTTGCTGCGACCCTCGGCTTCAAGAAAACATTTTCAGTGGCCCATGGTGTCAAAAAGTTTGGACAGCACTGCACTAATGCGTCAGCAATTTCTTACTTTAATCACTATAGCTGTAAACCATACATGAAATGCACTCAATCCACACATCTACTCATCTGGCTATACAATATTGTGTCATTATACTGTGTATTTTGACCACAAGCACAGCAGAAACTATATATTGCAATTAATTGACTGATGGATTAACTAGATGATGATAATTTGTTACAAGTAAATATATTCAATGAACTTAGTCTACAACATTTACATGTTATTTAATTTACTCAATATGTAGTTATAAAATTTAGATTACTCTACCAATAACATTACTGAATAATTTGTAAAAACTAACAAATAACTTGCTACTTCTAGGTGAAGTATAACTAATGCATTTACCTGTAAGCAATTACCATAAATAAATCCAAGTCCTTGTAATAGAGGTAATTACACTGTAAAGTTTTTGGTGTTCCAGTGTGAATTCATGTGACCTATGCACATCGTATCATGATCTAAGTGAAGTCATACCGTATATAATCTCGAATAAATGAGACCCAATTGCAAACTGCAGAGACTCTTGTAAGCCGTAGCATAATGCAATTATGATTTAAGCTGTTTGTAGTTTGACCTGACCTATTACCGAGTATCTATATGCTGAGAGAAACAAAACATAACAAATGACGTATTGTCATTATTTTGGAATATTTACCGTAAATAATATTTTCATAATTTCAACTGTTCTGATCAGAAAAAGACCTTTTGTTAGAATAGAATGTTCATAGCATGGCACAGTCTATGTAGTAAAAAATAAAAATCAGTGCTTGACCTATTTTAGTAAAGCATGAAATGTAGGTCACTTTGCCTAACGTTTCGTTGTAAAGGTGTGAAGCATACATTTATCAAGTTCCATGATTTTAATACAAACAGAACAAAGGGCCAGGTTATTAACGCAAACTTTCAACAAAGTCAAGTCACGCAGAAGACGTTATGTAATGGTGTTGTATTTTTTATAAAGACTACTCCCTACATAAAGATTCATCATTTTAGGTATGATAGCGTGTAAACAGCATGCAACAAACTCGTATGATCACGAACACTAAATTGTAAAACAAAGCTAGTCAATTATAAATGTCACGTGAGCATCTTTTTCATATGTTGGTGCATACAGAGGAAAGAATCATCATTAAAGTCGTGCATCCAGTATGCACAGTGCATGACAAATAAGTATCCAGTATTTGACCAAAATCATTGGACTATATTTGTCTACTTTTGTAATGAAAGTGTAGTACTTATCAAAAGATGCAACGCCACACTAAATTTTATTATATCGTCACTCCTTACGTACAGAGCATGAAAGGTTTATCTGATAACAAACCAATGGCTAAAAATTAATTGAAGTCAGCAAAATATGAAAAGGAGGCCACCGTTAAACTGTATAGCTCTAAGTGAGTGGTAGTAATGAAGACAAGTGGCTTAGTGGTTAGAACTTCTGCCTAGGATGCGGGAAGTCGCGAGTTCGAACCCCGACTGAGTCATTCAAAGGCTTCTTAAAATTACTACTTGCAGCTGCCTAGCTAGGCGCTCAGCATTAAGAGGTTATTATTAAGACTGGTCGGTCTGGTGTCGGATTAATGTGACTGGGTGGGACATGATGCCCCGATGCTATACATCACTATAAACTTCCACACTTGCAGACATCGTAGCGATATGACTGAAAAATTGTTATAACTACGATAAAAGTCCAACTCTCACACAAATTATCACATTTATTGATAAGAGAAAAAATGTAACTAAAGTCAGTGAAGCATGAAATACGGATTATTTTGACCTACTTTCGTCAAAAGCGTATAATACTTACCAAGAGATATCACGTCACAACGGTATATAATAACAGGTATTCCAAGATGTGTATACAGGGTGAAAAATTAACCTATTTGGTTCTGATCCTAAAGGAAAATGTAATATATGCCAGACAATTGTGCAATGTAGCTCGTAGTGACCATTTCCTGTAAGGATGTGGTACTAATATCGATATATTAAATCGTTCAGCTTGACTATTCCAGTATGAAAACTACCTGAGAAAGAAACTAAAAACAATTTTAGCCAAAGAGATTGAAACCTGAGCTGTGGATTAGAGCAACTTATGTTTGTGTCTATGGTGTAGAACTAGTAAAGATGTATTCTTTATGTTTCATGACTAAAGGTAAAATAGCTTGTTCATAGGTTATAAAATACATATGTGGTCAAGGACTCAACACATACATTTCGCGTGCAAACTTAGCCCACTCCTCATCCTACACATGGAAAGGGGTGCTATGAAACCGATTAGAAAGTGTTGCCCAAGACATGAAAAGAAAAATGATGGAGATGCAGTGAAGTAGCATGTATGTGCTTATTCCTCTTTAACATCCAGTCTCCTAAATCGTAGAAATCTTTATAAAAGAAAACTTCAAACATCAAGTGAAATCCTGAAAGGTGGGAGTGGGGAATGAAGTGGTAGCTGAAATTTCTGGCGTTCTTTGAAGAGCTCGTGCGTTTTATAGCAAAGCAAAAAATATGTGTGTCCTGCTCAAGTACATGATATATATATATATATATATATATATATATATATATATATATATATATATATATATATATATATATATATATATATATATATATATATATATATTGCACCTTGTAGCTTTGTTAGAAACAAAGTTTAATTTGTGCCGTCACCACTCGTTAAGTATAGATTTTTTGTACCATACGATGAAACAAAATGGCATTTCTGCAAGAAAAGAAAGTGTGCTTTATTGATTTCACTTAGCTAATATCGTTGCGAGCGCGCAATATTATACTTATTGCTACTGATGGGATAATTTTTCTTGATGGAAGATAAATAACCAAAACTTTATGAACACAATTCTTCTTTATTCTCTTTACATGTCTCAACAAGAAAACTAAAAATGAATGACATAAGAGCAAAATAAAAGAAAATCACTCAAATCATCATCTTTTACTGTAATGAATTTACCTGGTACATGCAACGTGAACATATAGAAGTCGCATGCATCTAGTTCATAAGATAAATTTCCAACCTTAACAAAAGGGATAGAAAATGTATATACTCAATATAAATGTAACGTCCTTAATAATATCTATCTTTCTGGACAGCTTCCAGCATCATTTTTTGCACCATAGGCCATTAACTAAAGAACGTCCTTATTCTTTCTTGCTGTAAATATTTCTCAGAAAGAAACATATAAAAAAAGTTGTTAAAGAAAGAAAGAGAAAAATTAAAGAGATTCAATCGAATCTTGAACTCTTTCGTACTGCAGTGCAATTAACACTTGCTATATATACATATAAAAGCAACATGCTCAGACATATTCCTAGCTTAATAAAAAAGCGAGAAAATGCGTACATAGATTATAAAAATTAAGAATAATTTCTGGTTAACTTCCAGAATAAGATATATATGTATTAGACAATAGCCCTTATGAAATAGTGTGTACTGACTTATGGGTATATATGCATCTCTATGCATCAGGTCAAAACTAAAACAAGATAAAACATCAAAGTTATTGATATTTTAATAGTTCCTCGGTACCTTTGGTGTTAGATACCATAGCAACAATCCCTCTAAAACATCCTAGTAAAATAAGAACACCAAACAAAATCTAAAATAACTAAAATGATGCATTTTCTCAGCAAATTAAAACTTTATTGGACTCGGCATGTCACACACCTACACACAAAAGGGCTATAAACAGCGCTATCAGGTTGTCAAAGCATATCTCATAAAATATATGCGGATGTAATTCTTCATAATTCCGTGCTCAAAAGAATGTTTACCTCCTTCAGTGGGGAGGGGGTGAAAATGGTCTCCTATTTACTAGATTTTGTCAAATGATTTGTAGGAATGATTTATATAACTCGAATCTGGTTACTAGAAATGCACAACATAACGATACACACTTTATGTACTATTTTAATTTTCAACAGCTATGAGACAAGCCATCAATCAAATTTTCATTCTTTGCTCAAGTAGGGTACTCAGCAAATGTTTTGATGACAATGAAACCGAGTAGAAGATGCTACTGCGTCGATGCAGTTGCTCAATTCCGAAACTATAGCACGGCAAATAGATTACGTTTCCTCCTTGCAATTGCTTAGTTGGTAAAATACAATTCAAAAACATGTAAAACTTTAACTAAAAAGGCGATGTATACAAAAATGAGAATTCTGGAAATAATTTGCAGTACTAACATTTGGAACCGTACATAATATGTAAGCCATACTAACTTTGCCACGGAAAAACATTTCATGTTTGATATCCATCTGACCAGAAACCTTTGTTTATTCAGAATCCTTTATTCTGTCGCCATTATGCTCCACTAGTGAGCTGAACTCAAAGCCTACATTATCAAACCTAACATGCGAATAAACAGGTCCGTGTTTTCAACTGTTGGCTGACTTTAACAACAATGCTCCAGATCTGACGTTTTTCTCAAATAATCTGTCGTATGGTGTAACTTTTGAAAGTTCTTCGTATATATTTTCGGTACTTTGGGGGCAATTTCCGATATAATTCGAACTTTCTTTTAGAATATTATTAGTGGAATCATTAAGCATAAACTCGTGTTGGATTTCCTCGTAAATACAAGAGTCGTCATCAGTATCGTCCGTCTCTGCCAAGGGTTCTGCACTTTGAAGTTTTTTGCACATCCGTACGGCTTGTTTGAAGTCGAGACTTTTACCACCACGAAACTTTCTGTTAAAGATGCACACGTATGACAGGAGATGAAACAAAGTTCCAATTCGGTGAATCAACATGGCAATAAATTGTGTCAGCAGTATTAGCCCGAAAGAGCATATCATAAACAGTGATACCGGTTCATATTTTCCCAAAACATAAAAGCTTTCAAGCTGGTGCCTGTTAACCTCGAGTTGTAGCAAACCGACTGAATACATGAGATTTAATAAGATGCATCCAAATATAATATTATTTCGTAGGATGACCAAATCTTTCTTGATCCTGATTTGCTGCTCTGTGCGTCTTTCAACTGGATGAAGGTATTCTTGTAACATAAAGTTCCAAAAAATCTCTTCCTTTGGGCTGATGTCTTCCACTGGTCCTGCAGCGACGGGTTCCTGACTCATCCAGAATGGTTGTATTTTAACCAATCCACTTATTTCCGTCTTTGAAATCCTTCTTCTAATTGGTTGTTGTCTTTGCTCTCCTTTTGCCATAACAACTTTGTCAACATCTTCAGTGAAGTCATTCATTTGGCTTACCGAGTCATCACCGCCATCATGCACATCATCATCATCGTCATTGCTGCTCTCTAGTTTTGATACGACATCCCGCGTCCCCCAACAAATATCGTGTGCATTACACAAGCAATAAATAGATAGAAGGAGAAATGTTGCGGGCACAGTGAAGAAATACAGTGGACTGTAAATCAAATTGCCAAATTCACTGGGATGAAATAAAGCTGATACCAATAAAATAAAAATCAATCCAATGAAAACAGAAGTCATTGCAAATGGATTGTTATTTAAGATATCAATTATTGTTCCCAAGGTAACAATTTCCATAACAATCGTGAAGATAGCCGTAAGGACAATTGTAACATTCACCTGAACATAAGAGTTGCACTTGACACAAACAACCATAAACAAAACCGCTGGTGCTAATGAAAGAATGAAGGATAAATTCAAACCGATTGAAAACACGTTATTGAATGCTCCAGCAATCATCAAAATAACAGTTCCTGGGGCCAACAACCTAGCAACTAGAGTGATGAAGAGATAAAATACAAATAGTATATTGATATTGCTATTAGTCCTCGTTGTGAGGCGCCACGATGAAATTAGGTCGACTATATTTGACATGGCCGAAATACTCCAACGACGACGTTGACCAAGCATTTCGTTAAACGTTTCAGGGGCAAACGTGTATGCCTCTGCGCTGGCGCAGTAGTCTATTTTGTAGCCTTGCTGTAGTAAGAGTGTGCAAAGCCAACGATCTTCACCTGAAATGATATGAAAAACAAATGTGACTTTGCGATTATATATTGAAGAATAAAGTAGAAGAAGTGAAAAATCCTGGTCATAATATGGTCGCGCTCCTCAGTTTCGTATTTTGCATGGGTTATATTTTTAAAGAAAAGAATTTCCTTGGTCTTCCTCACTGGTTATACTGGCTATTTAAAAGGATCTTATATATACTGGGTATTGTTAAAAGCACTTTTAAGTCCCTTTAATTTTTAGTATGATCGTTTGTTGCAAAATGAGTTATAGAGTATATAGCTTAGCCTAACTTCATATGCGCACTTATCCACAAATTCTAGCTTGCCTGGTCATTTTCACTTCCTGGAGTTAAGAGATAAATTGTAAAGTACAGAGAGGATAACTCTTTCGTTACAATTTATACATTGGTAATTCACTCAGTGCACTTTCAGACGCTGATGATGTCTTATCTGCCAAAATTGGTTTTCCCACTTTTAAAGCGGCAAAAGACAGTGTACTTTAGACTAATTCAACGGATTTTTCAAACACGTGCGAGCAGTCGATTTGGCTAGCTGTATGATTAGATCATGTACAATTTCCACAAGAAAAATATCCATTGAAAATTCGTCCACGTTTCATTACCATAATATAGAGGTATGCCAATATTCTCTCCACTGTGCACGTTGCAAATGCAAACAACATTACCTTACACGTAACTCTTTCAGAAGCTTATAATATCTAAGAGCGACCCCTATATTTAAGCCAAACCTTATCAATGTTCCACAAGTTTGTTTTCAATTCTATGACATCTTTGAAGTCATTTTATTCCTTCGCAAAGTTTGTGTACAAACATCCTTAACATAGTAAAATGAATCTGTGTTGTTTACTTGCGACAAACACAGGAAAGAGTAAACGTTACTGAAGGCAGGAACACGACTTGGACCCTCTGACGAGAAGTTTGAACCAAGACATCATCCCGTTTGGAATCGTGACCTTTCATAACTAGTTTTCACGTCTAGACGATTTAGTATTTGAACACCGTTTTGCTAAAGAGGATACAGGTTATTCGCTAAGGAAGATATGAGTTTTAATAGTTTTAGATTGAACACCTTTACGCTAAAGATGATACGATCTTTAATATAATGTTTTTGTTAAGTGTGAAAACAATAGGTTGTTGAAAGCAATGAATAGATGTTAAAACTGACAAAACAAACTCGCACAATTAATGAATTAAGCAAAATGTCGGTCAATTTCGTGAAACGGGCAATTTGTTTTTGGTAGTGTAATACAAGTATCAGATCGATATCGTGAATAGAAATCCAAAACCTAAACTTTATACATATGGGTACTAAATATTCAATTTCATATGAAAGTATCCTATTATTTACCAAACTCTAAACCAAAAGTTTTAATTCTTGCAGAAGTTTCTGCATTCATATCATTTTAGATTTTGCCTACAAGAGTCTGTTTTAGGACTATTGTGAGCGTGACATTAAATACGATCTATCCACAGAAGATTACGTATGTCTTGACAATCATTAATAATAATTATAATAAGTCTTACATACGACATTGGATTGATTTCTCATTCACTGTGGTTTTGGACGGTTCTAAAAGAATTTCGCATTAGATGAGCTATGTCACATGAATAGGTATTTCGAAATACTTATTGAGCAGTACGATCTGTCACATGCTGATATGTTGTGAAATATATTCGTAATAGGTAGTGTATATAAGAAGGAGACTCAGCAATTAGATTCGTTTCTGTTTTGTAGTCATTCTTATTTCTTGTGTTCTTGTTGTAGCATCATTTTATGTTGTACTTATATATTATTTGACAGGGGGGAAGACATATTTGTTTTAACTGCTCCTTGAAAATGGAAAGTGGATTTTTTACTATAATATTATTCTAAAAATATTGTGAATTATTCAAACGAGTTCTGAACAACTTTCACGATTTTCGGGGGACTAGTACATTTCCGGTTTTGAAGATTATACTTTTTTCGTTCTTTTGGACTTTAGTACAACTCTTTCATAGTTGCTTTGGATTCATTTCATACATGACCTGAACAAGTAGATCCAGTTATTTCTTAAACAGAAATGATTTTCTTTTCTGAAAACACTAGTTTCACGCGTATAGGCTGAAGATTTAAGCAACATATCGCTCACCGCAATTCCCATAGCTATGCTTTTTACAGACACACACACACACACTCACCTTGTTCATACTGCAGGAAATGTCGTGCCTCCGTGGGTTTTGTGTTATAAGTACTCAGTACATTGTCGTCTATAAGTGCTGACGCACGGTACAGGGAGAAACATCCGGACGAGTACACAACACAACCGAATACGTGTTCAGCAGTCTTCTGTAACCAGTGGCATATGGCATACTCGTACTGCTGGTACCAGATAACAGGACCTTGAAAGAGATTAAAGATCATAAGACTCACTAAATGAAATGAGCAGAGGAGACTTTTCACTATTTGACATCACAAAAAAATAAAATAACGTCTTACCTTGTGTGTGTGTGTGTGTGTGTGTATGTGTGTGTGCACGGCAAACATGCAAAAGGTTGCTGTGGAACATTTCACTCATGTTACTTTTAACCTTGAAAACGTCTGTCAATACTGGCGTACATGATGGACCTACTTCAGGATGAAATAATGTTTGGCTGGAAAATGATGAATGCGATTGTAACTTTGCCTGGCTTTGCGAACCAATTCATCTATGTTCATTCGGGCTATCAGATTCTGGGACGACTTTAAAAAAATAAAACAATAAAATAATTAAACAATATTTTCCTACCTACCTGCCAGTTTACCTTATTAGTACCTACTAATCAGCTTACATAAATTCTCAATCTCTGTTTTACAAGTCGGTTAAGTGACTTACCTGATCCTACAGGATGAATTCTGCCACCAACGGCACCCACATTTCGGTCACGCTTCATACGGTCGAGGAGGAGATGTAAGGATTCCGGAGAGAACTCCATATCACCATCCAGAGACAAAATAAATGTGTTGTTGCACTACATCAATTAGTAAGAATAGAATTACTACTAGTTCTGTCACACGCATTAGTAAATTAATAAAGCGCAGTGTGTATGTATATTATGTGTAATACACATAGAAATATTAGCTAAGTATTATGTTTACAAAATATATGCCACTAGTCAGGTACCTTCAATTGATTACCGACCCTCTCTCTCTCTCTCTCTCTCTCTCTCTCTCTCTCTCTCTCTCTCTCTCTCTCTCTCTCTCTCTCTCTCTCTCTCTCTCTCTCTCTCTCTCTCTCTCTCTCGCTTTAAATGATGCCATGTTCGCATCACGCCCCTGAGGCTTTTTAAAAAAGATTTCGCGAAAAAAGAAGTAGAGATTTAGTTACCTGCTTAATTACGTCATGGGGAAGTATGTTCAGGAACGAGCTACGAGGCCATCGCTTCACTCTCCGGTTATGTTTCTCCTGCTGTTCGAAAACTTCCCCGGCCGTTTTGTCTTGAAACATCAGCAAACCAAGGAGGTAGTACAAATACATTATCTAGGAAGAAGTTCACATTGTGTTGACATTTCCATGGATCTGTACAGTATATTATCTATTATCACACTGCACTATGTTGAAATTTGCTTGGATTTATACAGGTACAACATCTATGAACATGTTCAAAGTGAATTGATATTTACAGGAGTTTCTATAACAACATTGTCTCGGAATACGCTTAACGTGTATTGATATTTACCTGAATTTTACAGATACACGATCTAGGAACGTTGACTGTGTTGCTTTATATGAACTTTTACGAGCAAAAATTGTGACCAAATTCCAGTATAAAAAACAACGTAAAATCACGCAGAATTGCTGCATTCAGCAATTTGCCCCAGTACAATTTTTATTTCCAGTTGATGAGGGATTAATGTTCTTTCCCAAATATTACATGTTGAGAACACAATTTGTGTTTTCTTCTCAATTCTTCTACTTTCAACTTACAAACCAAATTTAATATGGCTTTAATTAATAATATTTCTCAGAAGGCAAAGAAAATGACTATCAATTTGAGTTTTAAAATAAAGCAATAATGTCAAGCTGTGTTTGGAAACCGGTTAATTCCCATAAAATTATTGGATTTCCAGGTAAAATAAAAAAAGATTTCATAATTTTGAGTGACCGAGTGGTCTAAAGCTTTTACCGTTCCGGATTACTGCCATCTTATCTCTACTTGGGTTTTAGGCGTAGGCTTGGCAAACGTGGGTACGTGAGAAAGCCTGCTAGTAGCTTCTCGTGGGTTGTTGGTTCTTGCCGGGTTTTTCAAAAGTTCTTCCTCCACCAGCACTGGCCGCCAAGTATAGTCTATCTTGTGATGAAAATGCGTTAAACCCTACAACAACAACAACAACAACAACAACAACAACAACTAATTTGTTGCAACATTATAAAAGTAATTAATGTTTTAATAGTAGATGCATAAACGAAACATACCGATGTCGGATAATACAAGAGGTAAAAGTCAGAAAACATGGCGAATGAAATCCGTTATAATCTTTAGCATTGCATATTATGGTAATCATACGTTATAAAAAAATAATGCTCGTTAGGTGCAGAATTGGCGACGGAAAGGGTTCGAGGTCGAATGGAATAGGCATAGTTTGTTACTTTTTACTTTGGGGGGGGTGTTAGTATTTCTTTGTGATGGCAGAGTGGGAGACTAATTGTTTAATGTGGGGGGTATATGGAACATACGCCATTAACATCATTACATTTCTCCGACAAGTATGCGGAATATTGACACTCGGGCACATGTACTGCACTGCAGCCTAGTCAATTCCAAAGAAATCGTGCTGGTTAAAATTTGGTGATTTGATTTAATTACCTGTGACCACCTCTTCCTGCCCCTGACCTTGTACCTGTCCTTCAGATGGACCACCATTCTGGAACCTCCTGGCATACACCACGTCAGCCTGCCGCCATGTGGTGTGCTCGTCTTGACAGGACACCGGTTCCAGTCGATATCACCTTTGGCAACAGACCTAGTTTTAGACACTACAATTCGTGAAAATGTTTTCATTTTTAAAATAAGAGAGTTTGTCAAAAATAGGCATTTTATTCAATTTTTTTTCATGCCTCGTACAGCATCATTTAAGAGCGAATATTTCTTTATTTGACGTTATGCTGATCTAACTTTTGAAGCTATTTAACTTTTATTCCAATAATTAATATATTCAAAAGACAAAGAAGATTGCCGGTTCTGTAGACGTAAAGGTAAGTCTTTTTTTTTTTCTCTTCATACCCGCTTTTGCATCTAGTCCCTTTCCTCTGCCCGAGTCTTATGATCATTTTCATGCCTCCTGTATAACCATCCTTCCTGTTTTATCTTTACCTAAAATTATTTCTAGAAAAGTTATTATTTGTTCCGTCGGCGTTTCAGCAAATAAAATGTCCTGAAACTTATAACACCCGAGCTCCCAAATCCCCACGACGACATGAGGCATGGCGATCATGAAGTCTAGCCATCACTTCATTATATACATAGGGGATCTCAAATGGGTAATGATTTAATATTGAATTTATGAAACAAGTTTAATAGTGTCCAGCTTTTGCGAGCCTTGGCGAGATTCTTTTTATCACATAGTCTTTATTTCAGTCGAAATTGTTCATATAGATAGAAGAACGAATAAGATCGTTCGTTCTGACAGACGGTGTACCTTTCGTTTGTTGTGCATAAAAAATAGTCACAAAAAAGCTGAACTGGTAAAAGTAGATTGTTCTGTTTTACAAACTATAAATTAAAGAAAAAGCTTCCATCCGAATAAAAAGAACATTTTAGAACCGCAAAATCATTTTTCAAAACATAATGATCAACGCGATGTGATGCTGCCACATTGTTTGATTCGGTACACAGTACAACAGGCTGACAGTAGAGTTCACGTGTACCCTAAATAAACTAAATGTTTTACATTTTGCGATTTTCATGTTAAATTGGATTACCGGATGCAAAAATTCCTACATTTACTACAAAGCATTTGTGACCTGATAATTGCACTGTTTGATTTGAAAAATAGACTGTACAGAAGACGTCAACAAATTTATTTTCATGTCGGATTTACATCCAATATATGCTGCGTAAAGAAAGTGTGGTTGGAAAAAGATTTGTCACTTAGGAAACCCATTCATGTTCAGATTATTCTGTGAACAGAGGTGAGTTTGTTTACTTCTTTAAGTTAACATTTAAATCACACTTGTATATACGGTGGATTCTATATGTTACTGATATACGCACCCTCACCCCCGCTATCTTTAGTTTTAATCCTTATTGTCGTTCTTGCATTGTAGATCATGCCATTTTTCTTATGATGATATTATTAAGCATGACATAATGAACCCCTGTGGGAGTAACGTATTCATGCTGAAACAGCCGATTTAATATTTCCTCAATTTCTATTTGCGAGTCGAGTTTAAAAAATGGCTGCCAAAAAATGTTGATTCAAATCAAAACATTCCAGAATGCGGAGTTAAAAACATTTTCCTACGATTCCAGCCAATCAGTAAAGAAACTGCCGATAAAATAATTTCATGGGTTTATTTGGGCCGATCAGAATCACATAAAGTGATATTTTAAAGTGTGGTAATATTAAAAATATGAAACTGCACATAGTATAGGAAAACCATACATACATTGTGATAAAATGAATTCCTACATGCCAAAATGTATCATCAACGTCGTACAGTATGCACACAGAGTATACAAGGTTACTATTATCACAATGATTTGCAAGTACAACAAGTGTTCATAATCCAGTTAGAACCTAATAAATTAGAACCTGTCTAATATGGCCCCTGAATAACCTGGACCCTTGCTCTTTGTGGCCTAAAATTATGCAACGAATTATATTTTTGATGTGTTATGCATATTTATGTTGTGTGTTTAACTTTTGTAAGTTGTAAACAGAATTTTGTCATAGTTAACTGTCTATGATTGTAGGTTGTGATGTCAAGTGTTTACTAGCATTTGCGTTCAAGGACAATAATATCTACAATTAGACTAGACTCATTTCCTTCACATTCTTTTTCGTCGTCGGTCACGTGAATATATATATATATATATATATATATATATATATATATATATATATATATATATATATATATATTGGGAGTTGATAAACAGACATTTCATTCCTGTATTATATCAGTATATGGAAATTTATTTTGTATTCAGAGTTTACAGTTTTCTTGCTGAAATCAGAAATAATTCCAAAGTATTTGTTTATTTAAACCATTCGATGGAATTACTAAATTATTAATAGACTGTTGGATTAGCAGATTACTTTGAACATTGTAAACTCATTCAAAGGCATTCTGGTTTCATCACTGCAATATATAGCAGGGCATTCATTTGGAATATTCTACATTCTTATATATTTTTAATTCTTAAAATTCTTAAAATTCTTAAAAGACTTTAGTGCATTGTATGGTACGCTTTTTCTAACAAGAATTCAAAAAAGTCATATTTCATCGATTCAGATTAAATAAATGTTAACTTCTCTTCTGTAACTATTGAATTAAATAAATCTCGATACATTTGCCTGAATCATTTTGAGCAGATCTGTTGCCAAATTGAGTACATCGTTGACTCAGCACTGTTCCATCTGATAGGGGTTACCAGAATGGGTTTGGACTTCTGACTATTCAGCCTCTCTTATCATTTCTATTACTAAGAACGTGGGCTGGTAGGCAAAACTCCACAACCCCTCTAACTGATGGAAAGTGTGTTCGTGGCAAACGTTCTGGGTCCGGTGTTAGAGAGACGAAGGTGAGCAGTTTATGATTCCACCTTGGCGCAAAATGATAGATCATTGGATGCCCATAAAGTGCACAAATTCTATGGAAGATATTGATGTAGTGACCAATCGGTATAAACGATTTGGACCTTTTTTGACTGAGTCGGTAAGTCATGGAATCTGCCGGAAACGTGTCTGATTTGTACATTGATATTCAATTAGAAGCATCAAAAACAAAAACAAACAAACATGTCAGATCACTTGTTCACCTACGCGCCCTCATATAAGAAGGTAGGTCACTACCTTCGAATTTCTCGAATGATTATGACAGTCTCTCTCTCTCTCTCTCTCTCTCTCTCTCTCTCTCTCTCTCTCTCTCTCTCTCTCTCTCTCTCTCTCTCTCTCTCTCTCTCTCTCTCTCTCTCTCTCTCTCTCTCAAGTTCAACTATCCGTACTACGCGAGCATAGGGGAGTCGTAGAAGATTAAGACTTTGAGGCTGGTGGTAAATTCAATACACAGGAAGGCAAACAGTGGGATAGAATGAGGATGGGCTCTCTCAGTTCAGTAAAAAGCAATGATGACTCAAAAAGAGATGGGAGATCGTTAACGCACATAACAAAATTAAAACAAAGTTTCTGGAGGATCTCCTCCAAATACTCCGCCGTCGCTGTGAATAAAGTGAAATGGAACAAGGCGACGACACAGTTCATAATATTTCTAAACGCTGAATGGATGATGTCTAGCTCGAATGAAAGAGCTCGAAACTGATAAATGGTCCCTCCAGATGCGAATGAATTTCCATGATGCCAGGCGGAACTTTGCAAGTGCCCAATGGCTCATGTTTAGACCGAATGGAAGAGCTCGCACCTGGTAAATAATCCCTAAAGATGCGAATGGATTTTCGCGATGCCTGGTGGATACGAACGTGAACAGTATGCAACAGTATACAATAACAATATGCAAATTAATTCGTCCATTCTGACCGAGAATCGGACAGATTGTGCTGTCTCCATCTTGAATTTTGGCAGAACTATGTATTGGTAGACATGATGTGGGTTTGCTTTGGCCTTTAACACGAGAAAATGCCTGAAATATATCCCCGGAAATTACGGTTTCTAAACAATCTCAACCTCCTCTTGTCGATTAATGACCAGATCTACTGATGTGTAATTTCGTCCTTCTCGGACTTTGAATGTGTATTCACCGTGAGCGGGGAGAACGAAATAGAGCGAAACTATGACAGCTGAAATGTGGTAGTCTAGTACACACCAATAGGCTGTATATTGGTAGTCGGGGTGGCAATCCAACGGTGAAAGTCATGAAACACGTGGAACTTTTGTTTCTTGCCCCATTTGTTTGATGCCTCCCTACATTTGATAGGATAGGGATCTATGATCTATGATTGGCAGTAAATTATCCCTCATTTCCGGTCATCCCTCCTTTGAAGTTAAGATTGATTTGGCTTATACGACTTTTGAAACTGGAAGGCAAGTGGAGGGGGTATCAACTACCCGTCTCCTTACTTTTCATTTTGCCGCAAATATCAATGGCCACCTGAAAGATGTCTTCTGCAATGTCGGGGTATGAAACGGCTTTAAAGATGTCAACAGCATCCGTTTCGTCGCAATAAATCCAAGTAAGCAGATGCAGTCGCACCATTATCAGTGGAATGATGTGCTACTCAGCATTAGCAGTGAAATGATGTGCTACTCAGCATTAGCAGTGAAATGATGTGCTACTCAGCATTAGCAATGAAATAATGTGCTACTCAGCATTAGCAGTGAAATGATGTGCTACTCAGCATTAGCAATGAAATAATGTGCTACTCAGCATTAGCAGTGGAATGATGTGCTACTCAGCATTAGCAGTGAAATGATGTGCTACTCAGCATTATCAGTGAAATGATGTGCTACTCAGCATTAGCAGTGGAATGATGTGCTACTCAGCATTAGCAGTGGAATGATGTGCTACTCAGCATTAGCAGTGAAATGATGTGCTACTCAACATTATCAGTGAAATGATGTGCTACTCAGCATTAGCAGTGGAATGATGTGCTACTCAGCATTAGCAGTGAAATAATGTGCTACTCAACATTATCAGTGAAATGATGTGCTACTCAGCATTAGCAGTGGAATGATGTGCTACTCAACATTATCAGTGAAATGATGTGCTACTCAGCATTAGCAGTGGAATGATGTGCTACTCAGCATTAGCAGTGGAATGATGTGCTACTCAGCATTAGCAGTGAAATAATGTGCTACTCAACATTATCAGTGAAATGATGTGCTACTCAGCATTAGCAGTGGAATGATGTGCTACTCAACATTATCAGTGAAATGATGTGCTACTCAGCATTAGCAGTGGAATGATGTGCTACTCAGCATTAGCAGTGGAATGATGTGCTACTCAGCATTAGCAGTGAAATGATGTGCTACTCAGCATTAGCAATGAAATAATGTGCTACTCAGCATTAGCAGTGGAATGATGTGCTACTCAGCATTATCAGTGAAATGATGTGCTACTCAGCATTAGCAATAAAATAATGTGCTACTCAGCATTAGCAGTGGAACGATGTGCTATTCAACATTAGCAGTGGAATGATGTGCTACTCAGCATTAGCAATGAAATAATGTGCTACTCAGCATTAGCAGTGGAATGTGCTAGTCAGCATTAGCAATTAAATAATTTGCTACTCAGCATTAGCAGTGAAATGATGTGCTACTCAGCATTAGCAATGAAATAATGTGCTACTCAGCATTAGCAGTGGAATGATGTGCTACTCAGCATTAGCAGTGGAATGATGTGCTGCTCAGCATTAGCAGTGAAATGATGTGCTACTCAGCATTAGCAGTGAAATGATGTGCTACTCAGCATTCGCAATGAAATAATGTGCTACTCGGCATTTGCAATGAAATAATGTGCTACTCAGCATTAGCAGTGGAATGATGTGCTACTCAGCATTAGCAGTGGAATGATGTGCTGCGCAGCATTATCAGTGGAATGATGTGCTACTCAGCATTAGCAGTGGAATGATGTGCTACTCAGCATTAGCAACGAAATAATGTGCTACTCAGCATTAACAGTGAAATAATGTGCTACTCAGCATTAGCAGTGGAATGATGTGCTGCTCAGCATTAGAAGTGGAATGATGTGCTACTCAGCATTATCAGTGAAATGATGTGCTACTCAGCATTAGCAGTGGAATGATGTGCTACTCAGCATTAGCAGTGGAATGATGTGCTACTCAGCATTAGCAGTGGAATGATGTGCTGCTCAGCATTAGCAGTGGAATGATGTGCTACTCAGCATTAGCAGTGAAATGATGTGCTACTCAGCATTAGCAGTGGAATGATGTGCTACTCAGCATTAGGCTACTCAGCATTAGCATTGAAATGATGTGCTACTCAGCATTAGCAGTGAAATGATGTGCTACTCAGCATTATCAGTGGAATGATGTGCTACTCAGCATTAGCAGTGGAATGATGTGCTACTCAGCATTAGCAGTGAAATGATGTGCAACTCAACAGAAATCTTTAGTAATTCCAACCGTCGACTCCCAGGCATGATAGTTACGCTTAAATGCTCCGTGCGAGACATGACTCATAAAACTCTTTCACAGGCCAGTTCACTCAATTTCCTCTGAGCAAATCGCAAATACAATGCATTCCAAGATGATGTGCAATCCATATATATTAAGGCACGTGTCATGTGCGCCCTCGGTGGCATTGAATGCTTTACAATTGGACAATTTCGTCGTCATTGAAAATACCAAACAATGGATAAATGAACACCTTCAATGTGGTAATAAATTGCAATATAATAACTGTGAGCGAAAAATACGCAGTGGACGCAAAACCATGACCAACAATACGCATCAATGGTACCGTGTTTGAATCATATGGTCTACATAAACGAAATCCACGAATGCAACAAATTTACATAACATTTAAAATTCCTGAATGAATGGTCAAGATCCACGAAGAAATCATAGAATTTACAGGTCCACAGTACGATGTTGCCTGTACTGTAGTGAAAGGTTAAAGCTATCGGCATCAGACATCGACAAGGAGAGACAATTGGGCAGATCTACGGCACACTGTTTATAAAATTTATACGGAAAATACCAACTTCGTTTTTGGGGGTAGGGCTAGATTCGGGAGGTAGCAAGCTTATTTTCCTAGCATCAGTGTGATTGGGGAAGGTATTTGTAAAGGAACAATAGAGACGGCATCGTGCAGTAAACAATTTTGCACAAAATCCCAACATTATAAATTGCAATAATTTACAAGATTAACTTAGAAATATTTGATTAAAACCGAGTAACAAACAGTAGAAAAAGGAGCTGACCATTAAAAGCATTGGGAAGGGTATTTTAATTATTTATTTTGTCTATATGAAATTTAGAATGCAAATACGAAATCTATCATCTTTCTGATGTTGCTGGATTCAAAAAGCATCGAAGCTCTTTTTTCACGTTATTATGATCTAGGATTATATTGGAACAAGAAAGCATCTTTTCTTGATGCCTTATATTATCGCTATGATTATGTTAATAAATTATGCTAAACTTTACAGTAGCTGTGTCAGGTTAATGCTTTACCCTTCTTTGTCGCAGAAACATTATCAAATATTATACTTACACTGCTGCCAGTTCAATGCAGTCTATCAGTTGTTTGACGTACGAGTTCAAAACAGGCTTGCCTCCCCTATTTGTTTCAAACGCATCATCAAAGACTAGATGAACTGGAAGAAATAAAATGTAGACATCAGTATCCATTCAAATAGAAACCTGGCCTACAGAAATTATTTTCTTAAGTCTTCTTTTTTCTGTAGTCAGCCACATTTAAAAATGATTTCAAATTTTCCACGGTATATTTGATGCTTATTTAATCTTTTCTTTATGGAATCCCAAGGAACATCCCATGCTGAGGACCCTCAAATAATACACAAAAAACACAACAGTTATTTACGCAACGTTTAGATTTCGTCGTGTACTATGTATATTGCCACCAGTACTGAAACTGTAAGAATATCAACTTGAAGAACTACATGCAGGGGCCCCGAGTGGCCGAGTGGTCTACAGCGCTGTCCGTTACGGATCACTGCCATCTCACCTCTGTCTGCGTGGGTTCGAGTCTAGGATTCGGCGAATGTGGATATGTGAGAAAGCTTGCCAGTAGCTTCTCGTGGGCCGGTGGTTCTTTCGGGTGATTTCCCGGTTTCTTCCTCCACCATTGATACTGGCCGCCATGTATAGCCTATCGTGTGCTGAAAAATGGCGTTAAGCCCAACAACAACAACTACATGCAGCATAGCCTGGCTACTCTGCTATAGAAGAAAGCATCCATCCATCTATCCATCTTTCCACGCACGCACACAAACACGCCCGCATGCACGCACTCACACACACGTACATACATACTTACATACTTGCGTGCGCGCGTACATACGTGCGTGCGTGCGTGCGTGCGTATATACATGCCTACGTGCTTGCGTACGTGCGTGCGTACATACATACATACATACATACAAAGATTTTTGTCTTTTACTCACATTCAATATTAAATTTATCCAGATCAGTGGTAAGAAGTTGTCGCTCTGCCTGGCGACATGCTGACCGATGTGCATCCAACCTGCAAATACGATTTTCATGAAGAAAATATTTCTTTTATTTATTCTACATTGCACAGTATTACGAAAATGTATTTCTAGTTTTCGTTGCAAACAATATAATAATACGATTTTCAATTTCCTCCATTGTTTTGTTTCGAATAGTCACAAATCATTTGGATTGACGAGATTTAAGACATAGATATTTACATCAGAGAAGCCAAGCTGCTTAACTGAATTAGCAAACATATATTAACTAACTTTGCCACAAATTGCACCAGTTTGTCTTTAACAACAAGATTTTGTAAATATTATTATTATTATTATTATTATTATTATTATTATTATTATTATTATTATTATTATTATTATTATTATTATTATTATTACGATTACATGAATGAACATTTAACATGAAAATTGTATGAAAAGAATTCAGTAATATAATAATCCTTTTTAACGGAGCTGTTTACAGTGTCGTATGGCTTTATTGAGGTAGCTGATTACAGAGAGTGTCATGTTGCCTTACGAATGGAACTGTTTACAGTGTCGTATGGCTTTACTGAGTGAACTGCTACAGAGAATGTCATGTTGCCTTACGAATGGAACTGTTTACAGTATCGTATGGCTTTACTGAGTGAACTGCTACAGAGAGTGTCATGTTGCCTTACGAATGGAACTGTTTACAGTGGCGTATGGCTTTACTGAGTGAACTGCTACAGAGAATGTCATGTTGCTTTATGAAGAGAACTGTTTACAGTGTAGAATGTCTATATTAAGGAGCTTCTTACAGAGAGTGCCTTATTGCACCAATTGTCGCTGAGGAAACAAAGTGAAACGAAAACGATGCGCATCAAATTATATGCTAGCTCAATAATGTAAATTTAACTTTTGAAAACTAATGTCAGTTCACACCTTCATTATAAAGGAAATTAACATCTATATCAGTTACTTGACTATAAATGTATTTTACTTGTATATTAGCCTATGCACCATTTTTACATCATGTCCGTGTTTGAATCATAATATCGATGATGCCAATGTTATATAAGATGAAGGGATAGAAGTGTATCCACTTGATGTAAAATTCGCAAGTTGTCGCAGTTTTTACTGTATGTTCCCGTCACTGATATCTACGAGTCCTCTCTGCAGACAGTCTGTGTATATCAAGCCTTGGACGTTCCATCAACCTGTGATGTTGCAATTCTTTTTGCGTAATGTTATTTCAAAGAAGTAGAAAGATTTATATATATGGTATGAAGTTCTGACGCTAACAAAGAGGAACGTTACGTGTTAAATGGGATAGAAGCTGATTCACTGCGCTGCCTTAAAGAAAATTTCCTTACAACCAATTTACACCGTTTTACATATTTACAAAACATTCTCTGCATGAAAACAAATATCCTCGCTAAACGTGACACGGCCACACTTTCACTGTATGTGATATCTTGTTATTGCTTTGATATCTACCAAAATATATGCTGAAAATGCATGCCAACAGTGGACATACGAAGAAATACTTTTCATAAAATATTGTTAATAAATTCGTTAAATTCATCCGTTGTGAGTATAATAAAATAAAGACGTATATGAATAAAATAAAGATATATATACAAACAAGGCTATGGAAAAGCAGTTCAGTGACAGGGGTTACAGTTCTGAGAACGAACCTAAACAAGGACTTCAGGAGCTCTAGCATCTCTCGCCTGGTTTCGTGCCAAAAGGTGGCGCACACGTATATCATTGGTGTAACACCATCAGAGCTATTTTCCCCTGACCACTCGTGCTGTCTCTCGCTGATGTCATTCCTCCTAGATAGCAGTAGGGATGTGTCAATTGACATACAGCTTTTGAGTGGTTCTGAAAATAAGCTGCAAGATTAACAAAATTAGACTTTTCATCTCCTTTTCTGTTTGCCTCAAAACTTCATGCCATATGCAAGATATTTTCAAAGAATTGTCAATGGTGTAAATCATACATTTTAATAAAACGAAAAAAAACGTTGGTAAAAAATATATAGACGTAAACTTGCATAAGCATTTCAATGGGAAATAATGAAGACGTCCTTGTAAATATATCTTGTTAAAAAACATGGAAATTCAGAAAATACAATTACCTGTAATGCATATAATTTGATTTTAATACTAGTTTTAAGTTATCATTAATATATATTTCAACATTTAAATATTATTTTTATAAGAAAAATGAAATACAAAAAATGGTGATATACAGTTCAACTCGCTTATAAGTCTAGTCCAACTGCAAACTGCACAGACCCAGATCTACTGGCGCAAAATGGGTTGTGTAGTTTGTATGGATAATTCAGAAGAACAAACAACATAGGCCTTGCCCTGCATGTGCATTACGCTACTGCAGATCAGGATATGTGTTGTTTGCCTGGACTTGTAGGCGAGTATACACGGTGTGCCCTTTATATTGCTATTATGTTTCTTATGGGCGTAACAATGGCATCAAGTACATCAAAAGAAACCTATTCTAGCAAGCGATGCCTGCATCAGCATTGATCCTGCGAATATCTTAAGAAATTTTTGTTTTTGATTTTCATCCATATTTTGTATCTACCTTGTCATTTTCGCCATTCGCTCACATCTCGGTAACCAAGTGTGATAGGTAAGGAAGAGCAGAGACAACCAAAGAAATGATCCACACACGATTGGCAGTTGAAGTCTCTCCATTTCAGCAATAGGACACAGGAATTCAAGGATCTGCGGATCAAGAGAACCGAAGCCTGCATTGCACTTTTGGAAGACGATGAATAAGGTTAAAGGTGTCACAAGCAAGAGAGGAATACAAAACGAGAAGATTTGCATTCTCACCTGACAGGCTAATCCACTGAAGTGAGTACACAGTATAGACGAGGCGATGTGAGAAACTGTCAAGCCATTATCAGCCAAGAATTCCTTAAAGTTATCTAGCAATATATCCTGAAAGTGTCCACGGCTGTCTTGATGCTGTTGTTCGTTCTGCAACCGGGATCTGACAGCATCTGGAATAGTCCGGTTATTCGACGACTCAGAGATTATATCCTTTCTTCCTTCTTCCACGGCTCTCCTAATGTTACCTTCAACAGAATCATGTAAAACTGACTTTGCGCTCATGTTTCTGAGTGCATTAATACCCAAATCCTTGACATCCATGATTACAGAATTCGAAACCATGTTCCCGTCGACTCCATTTGAATTCAAATTTCCGCTCTCTATGCCAGAAAATACAACATATAATGCCACTCCGTAAAGACTAATTTTAAATGGAATCAGGATCAGCTGAGTTGTCGTCCTAGTCTTCCTCAACACTTTTTTATAATATTCAAAATAAAATATAAAATTTCCGATTTTGACTTCACGAAATACAAAGTTTTCCCACCATGTACAAGATATCAGTATCAAGGATACTGGACTGCTCCAACCCCAAAATATTTTATTGCCTTTTTCTATTTGTTGATTTACGGGGATATTTACAACTAGACCACCACACTGAATCAGAAATGTTAGAGAAGATAAAATTAGAAAAAGCCATCTTAATAAAAGTTTCCGACCCCTTGATTTTAAAATATTGTCAAGCACTGTGAGCAATGCGGGAACACTTGCCAAATTTATCAACGTTATTATGCTTCCAAATGAATCCATCTGCGGTAGAATGCCAAAAACAAGAATAGCTGTACCGGCAACTGGAGGTAGCTCAATCAGAATAACCTGTGGTGAAAATAAAAGCCAATTTAGATTATTACACAATGAATCAGTATCGCCCTTTTGTGATTCTGATTTACTCAACTCCACCCAACATCATTCACAATACTTTGACCCACTGATTCCATGGATAATTAAGAGACCGACGACAATTACGCATATTGACAAAACCTTTTCAACATATTTCAAGACTTGAAGTATCATCTTAAAAGACATAGGACATGTTACGTGGTACTATTCGACGTTACGTGGTACTATTCGACATGTTACGTTGTACTATTCGACATGTTACGTGGTACTATGAACTCATTAACGGACGGGGATGATCAACAAGTCGATGAATCCCCACATCTTAAAATAAATATGACTCACATGGTTCCAAGAAAGTAGAAACCCATTTTGTCTATTCCAGAAACAATGTCTACATTCACATCCATTATGTTAAAAGTTTGGCTCTGATGGACGAGTGGTTTAAGTCGCAAACCTTTAGATATCCCAGGCATCTCACCTCAGCCTGAGGTACGAGTCTCAAGCTCGGCCAACATGGTCATGTGAGAAAGCTAGCCAGTAGCTTCCCATGGGTAAGTGTTTATTTCTGGGATTTTTCAGGGTTCTTCCTACTCCAGATATACTGACTGCCATATATAGCCTATCGTGTGATGAAAACTGGTGTTAAACTCAAATGTGATGAAAACTGGTGTTAAACTCGATGTGATGAAAACTGGTGTTAAACTCAAAACAACAATTATAATTCACCTGCTTTCTGATGAGAGGGCAAGGAGCTTGTGATATACCCCACCCCCGGTTTGACATTTTTATTTATTTGATTATTTTATCTCTCCTCTGGATCGAAGATGGAGGGATAAATGCTAGAAAAAAATTAAAACTTTAATATGGTAATAACCTGCATACAACTCAATGATTCCTGCATGAAAGGTTGGCCGATGTGGCTCCACCCATCCACCCACTGGCGATTTCTAACTTTACAAGTTGAAACGAATATTAAGTCATGCCAAGAAACAAAATCTGTCAAACTGGGGTTATAGTAAATATAGAAATTATTAGTGATAGTTAAGTAGGTCACTATGATCCATTTTTGTGAGATTCGCAGAACGATGCAATGAGCACCTTGACCAAACTTTGCATGATGTTTTTCAAACAGCTGAAGTTACTGTAAGGAATGCATTACTTTGCATTAGTATGTATTTATCTAAAAGAAAAGAAAACACAAGAACAAAATCATTGATGTTGGATCTCCCTCTGGATAGTTCAGAATATTGCAAGGAACATCCCGACCACGTTTTTTTTAACATACCGTGTATGTTATTGCCAATGGCAGGAAAACGTTAAACTTATATCAATAGACCGGCAACAGTGAATAAGGAACTCATTAGAGTAAGAAAGGTAGCTCACCTTAACCTGCTTTTCCTTAGTGTAGTTATAAGGCATCTGAGGAAGAGTCGCACGAACCAATATAAATATACTATACTTTTAACCGAATTGTCCAGAATAAATAACTAACTTATGCATAAATAGGTCACTGTCTTCTATTTTTTCTTCTTGCCTTCTATTTTTTTCCTACTATGAAGCATACAGTATTCTGACAATTTGCATGAAGATACCATACTGGCAATTAATGTTATGCCAGGAAATTGAAATTGCCATACCGGGGGTTAACCTGTCAGGAACAGTAAATCTAGTGTATTAAAAGGTTCGTTTTGACTTATCTGCCCTTGATATTGTTTAGACCGAGGCAATTAAACTTTCGCCAAGTTGTATGACAATATAATGGCTAAAGATATTCTTAAAGACATGAAAACAGATATTGTATAATGTGATTTATACGACTACGGACGAGATTCATAACGCCACTAATATATTATTAACTAATTGGTACTTAGTAAATGAGAGCTAAAATTGTCCCATCAACATGGAAAGAATGGGAGACGCTTTTGTTGTACAAAAGGAAAAAAAATAATTTTATGAAAAGAGCAATATTTACAGCCTCATTTGAGATTAACTTAAACATGCATGCACAAATCAACAAATACTGTCAAACATTTCAAGGCATAGAGGTGACAAAACTTTAATGGAATCCTAATGCTCAATACAACTGCTTTTCAAACATTTTGTCAAAATATACTTCTCAGACATTTTATTACGAAATCGGCTCTTGATTATGCTTGTGTCGTCAGTTTTTACTAATGTTACGTTTCGGAAAATTTAAAGTAACACAAATAAAATAGTGAAGACAACAAGCTTTATAAGGTTTAACAAAATAAGTTATTTCCCTAGAAAACACGGTCAAAATGTAAAAATATGACAAAGGACATACCATTTACGAAAAAAGTCCAAACATTTGTCCTTAAATTGTGAAAAGCATACAACTTCTATAAAAAAAAAACAGCTCTAACTGAAGCTAGTCTAAATCTAAATTCCGTTCCAAGATGGTGTATAATGACGTCTGACGAAGTATTTAAACAAATGTCCAGAATTTTCACTTTGAATCACAATTTGTACTGTACTGTTCAATTTAGAATGAATTCACCAAATGTCTTTGTCCAAAGCCAGTTGCGTGGTTCTCCAGGGAAAATAATAATTATTTAACCAGAAGACGAAATACATCTTTCATCTATAACACTGTACATCTCGCTCTACAGACGTACAAAAGAACAACTTTCTAGCATTACAAAATTATACCTTTTTTTAAGGTATATAAACGACTCTACTAGGTGTTATATATGACTCTGGCTCTGACTAAATGGCTACTATTATACATGTAACAGAGTATTTAAAATGAACGAAAACGTCATTTTATGGACACGCACGAAGAACACGTGATGATTTGAAAAGCTTGTAAACAAGTACAATTAGAAATTACTTCGGTCACAACCAATCATCTATCTACCTTGTTTATAAGAAAACTGTCTAAAAAGATTGCTTACGAAATCCTAAGAGTCATATTTACGTTTTTAATAAACATTACTTGTGAATAAAATCATAATCATAATTAAAAGTGATATTT
The DNA here is from genome assembly GCA_016746295.1 of Potamilus streckersoni. Classification (NCBI taxonomy): domain Eukaryota; kingdom Metazoa; phylum Mollusca; class Bivalvia; order Unionida; family Unionidae; genus Potamilus; species Potamilus streckersoni. The sequence goes on along the minus strand of JAEAOA010000324.1, from coordinate 1,125,243 downwards.
AATGATACAAAAATGAAATATAAAGATCTTAAATTTTAACAAGTAATTCAACTACATGATCGTAACACTAGGACTTGTCAATAAGGATTCAAAAAAGGAAAGAATTCCATCTGGAAGTTTGCTAATGGCCTTAGATTTTAATTTACCAGAAATATGGTTCCGAATTTGAGCCATCTCTGCCGATGCAGCAAAGTCCGAATAACAGCCGTCATCCATGTAAGACCAAGAGGTACAGTCAGACAAGCAAACATATTCCACTTGGCGAGTTTTCTTTTCTCTGGGTTCTACAATATATATTAAAATATAACATGCATTTAAAGTTTGGGTATAAAGCCACTTGATATACCAATACTATTGGTATATCAAAATATCAAATTGTGATCCGTCCATGGCACAATAATACGCATATAGAAACATTCTGCACTTGATTCGATTCTAGATCAATAATCAATAACTACAAATTAGTCACTAGTGACGTATGAAAGAAAATGATGAAAAGTAATAATAATCCCAGTTTTCTACATTAATTTAATATGGTACACATTTTAATCACAATCCTTTCTGTTTTATGTTCTCCCCTCCCCTTCAAGCAGAACGGACAAACTGCGCAGAAATGTGGAATGAGAGAAAAAGGAATTTGGTCTGGATTAAAATCAAGAAATAAAAATTACATCAAGTAACCTACAAGAATATGTCTCGTCTTATATGCATTGTTTTTGGGATTTATCAACAGTGTTCATCAATGATACAATGCTGTAAACCTGTACAATCCTCGATTCGTGGATACACATACTGTGATATATTTAATGTTGTTGTTTATTTTCCCTGAAACATAACAATGTTCTAAAAATCGATTATTATTATTATTATTATTATTATTATTATTATTATTATTATTATTATTATTATTATTATTATTATTATTATTATTATTATTATTATTATTATTATTATTATTTAAATATGAAAATGTCCGATGGGGTCTCTCTCTCTCTCTCGAAGCAGAATACTGGCTAAAATCTATAAAATGGTGGACGTAGAGGATTTTCCGACAGCATCTCTGGATTTATGAATGATGGTAAAAGTTAAGTCAAACCAACGAGAGAGACAGACAGATAGACAGACAGACAGACAGACAGATAGACAGAGTTCACGAAATCATAATGAAGACGCTGATTTTATACTTACAATTTACACTTTATATATATGTGTGTGTGTGTGTGTGTGTGTGTGTGTGTGTGTGTGTGTGTGTGTGTGTGTGTGTGTGTGTGTGTGCTTCAAAAATATCATCCGATGAGACATGGGATGAACCCGTCGGGTAAAATGGCTTGATTAAATTAGAGTTTATCTCAGAATCGATGGTATCAGGATCCTTAAGTTTTAATTATTCATCTTAAGAAATTTTACTCAATTTCCAGAGACGGATGGATGGACGGACATGACGGAGCCTTACCTACATTTATTTTATTGAAATAAATGCATTGCTGAATATAAATCGAATTGCTGAATGAAAAAAACTAAATGGAATGGCTTGTCACTTGCCTTGTAGGCAGATACAATGGATAAGAACGACAACTTGCTCCATATGCCCAGGAGAAGCACACTAGCAAACAGGAAAATGCAGAGAAAAAGTCGCGTCATGCGCAGCAATGTTTCCTTGGAATTCTTGGAACTATCGAACTCCCGCTCAGTCTGACGAAACATGTCATAGGCTCTAAACGAAGAGGAAAAATGCATTAATCGAAGCATTTGACCCAGATTTTATCATAAAACCAAATCTGAACTTTGGCTAGGACTGGAGCAGTTTGATGGGATAAAATACCCTAGTTAAATTCTTAAGAACTTGACCGTTGCCTTTGCAAATGAGAATGAGTAAATAAAATAAATGAATCTGGGGTTAGGGTTCATTATATTTTCCATTCTTATTGAAGAATACCAGTACCGGTGCTAATGTTTGAATTGAAACTAAACTTTACTAATGTCGGTGACACGGAAGCATGGCCCAATTGTCAACAGCAGAAACTAAATATAGACTTGAGAGTTTTGATTGGTCAAAAGTTAGCAAAACAGATATCGCAGGACCAGTATCTTCAATACCAGGAGCGATCTTATGGGATGAAGTCAGGCCTGGTAGGATAAATACACTTATAAATAAGAATACTAATTATAGAGTGATAAATGCAAAAGATAGTTTCCTTTTAGCATAGAAAAATATGAAAGACGCTGCATTTAAATACTCTAAGGTTACATTTCAGTTGCTTCTTATACCAAAACGTTTAAGCAAGAAAATTGTAGAGATCATGACAAATTACAAGACAGGAGATGAGAGCTGAGCTTCAGGCTACTGCAAAATTCAAGTGAGCTGTGACGAAAAGATTTCGACTATACATACTGTAAAGAGTGTAAGACATTGGTACTAGAAACTTGGCAGAAATCTATCATTTCAAACATAGCATGTATGCTGCTCTACCCATCGGAGAAAGGGTTGATATTCAGCAATAGGAATAACAACCAAGAGAAGTAAATCAAAGATTCTTAATGATCAAATAAAAAGAGTATTAACACCAGGTTTACGTACAAAGCAAAATGAAACATGGCATGTTTGAAAGTGTTGGTTTGATTTTGTTGTTTTGGAATTATTGCATCGATGTAAGGATCAGTGCGTGCACTGCTTATGAAATTTAAATGGCATTGCTGCCGGCAAGAAAAAATACCTGTTGAACTGGTCTAATCGAATCCTCCCAATTATCTTTATGTAAACCACGCGTGTATGCTTACTTTCTCTGCCGAAAATCGGAAATCGTCTCTACCTTCCGCTGGTACTGACATGCATCGTAACTGGCGAAGTTTGGAGTCATGGATTGTCTCTGGAAATTCTGTCGGAACGAGGTTCTTTTTTCACTCTGCATTGTTCCTCTTGAGCACTTAAACAAATTTGGAAATGTCCGTTTTTATTTTCCAAATTAAGTTGACCCTGAATAAAAAAAGATACTTCTAGTATGTTTTTTTTCAGTCTTACTATATAACTAATTTAAGACATAAATGCAAAAACAAATTTACTAGCAAAAGTTTGAAGTACATTCCTATTTTTTAAGTATTAAAAATATACGTATTTTTCTCTTAACCTGCACACCCAGACAACAGTACCTCATTTATGATTGTGCTTAGATGTGCTTAAGCACAGAGCCCCTGTTGGCCAGGGGCCCATCTTCTTGGCAACAAAAAAAAATTTACCATGAAGTAATGGGCCTCATAACTTAACTAGGCCATTGCCTCATTTGTCCTAAATCCGGAACTTCCAAAGATGCAAGCAAGTTATAAAACAAACGCATATACGCGGACATAGTGCTTTTGTCATTTAAACAAAACACGTCTCTTATTGTGTATTTTCGGCTTGTATTCTCCTGCAAAAAATGCATACAGATATATTATTTTTTCCTCTTTGATAACGTAATACCGTGTTATCTGTAATTGAACAAAAACATTACAGATGTCAATTGTAGAAAATGTAATTAGTGTTGAGTAAACAAGATTTAATATTGGTTCATCCAGTCAGTCAGTTCCTGACATAAAGTAGAAACAAAGGAAGGTATTTGGTCTATCTCGTGTACAACTTCCAAATTGCTTGATCTTATATCCTTAGCAACGCACATGTCAATGAAGATGGAAATATGAACGCTGTGGCATTGAAGCATCTCTCGCGCCGTAGGGTCTAAACAACAGGTCGCAGTTTCGACAAGAATGGTGGCAAGTGGATAATAAATTATATATATCATGTACTTTCATTATATTACGACAGTGATGTGATGTAATGTGATTATGATTTTTAACGTAGCTTTAACAATTTTTCAGTCATATCGCTACGATATTTGCAGTGTGGCAATTTATAGTGATGTATGTCTAGCACTGGGGTATCATGCCGCTGATAGGTAAAAATATTAATTAACTGGCGCTATTACAAGCAATTTAAATGTTTGTGGTTTAAGAAAAGATCTGCTAATAAAAGATATAGTTCTAAATTTCGTAATACACTCTAAAACTGCCCCGATAAATGTACAGGACAGAAAATGCATACACGTGTCACACCAGAGTGATCTTCTATTCAAGCCAGGATTGTTTATTATGTATTGACCTCTACTTACAAACATGTCTTACACCAATGGTCATCTCTTCAAACCATAGTGGTCACTGATGTAGTAAACTCTACTTAGAAACTGGTCACTTGGATTTTTGTCACTTGTCATGCATTCAGATTATGGTGCTCATTCATGTAGTGACCTCTACTTTTCAAATACCTTATAAACCAATGTGGACATCTATTCAAATTATAGTGGTCACTGACGTAGTAACCTCTACAAAGCAAACATGTCTTACATCGCAATGGACATCTATTCAAGCCATAGTGGTCACTGATGTATTAACCTCTGATTTTCAAGCACATGTTACTTCAAAGATGATTGTCTGTCTTTCTGATGTTGCCAATTTCGGGGAATATGTTTCTTTTTTAAACTTAAAAAACTGAAATTGCTTGTTCATGTGGCAGTTTATTAAACATTTTTACATATCTAGAATTAAAATAGTGTAATCAAGTGCTTTCAATCAGATAGAAGTGGCCATTAGTAATAGTTTCTTTGCTCATTTCAAGTCGTATGACCAAATACGAGATATAATGACCGAAACGAGAACATTCACCTTGATAGGTGATTATTTTAATGCCAGATGCAGTAATCATTCATAAAAATCAATGTGTCAATATTCTTCTCTCTTCTGTTGCTTTGGAAATAATATCTAACTCCAGCATTTGAAGTAGGTTTGCAGAAAATGTCACTCCCAATACGATATAAATACATGTTTTCCAATTAAGACCGAACTGAATTCTTTACATAGATTGCAACTGCTATTTTTATGTCCAGTCCAAACTATTTTTGTTATCTGTAGTTGCACAAAGATGAAGGAAATTTTACTCTATGACAAAAATCCAAGTGGCCATGTGCAAAAACTCTGCAAATAATTTGTAACTTCTTTTTAAATATGTTGCTGGAAAGGCTGAAAATCAAGACGAGTCCCTAGAATTAGAAGGAAAAATATATCTTCCAGAAAATGCAACTACCCTCACCCATAAATGTCATTCACATTAAAATATTTCGAGAACAAGCCATACCTGCTCGTAGTCTTTTTTGGACCTGGAGTGAACGTTGATAAAGCCCTCCTGAAAATAAGTCACAAGAGAACGTATATATTTGTAAATGACGGATATGTGGTTTACACGAGAGAAGTATGCAAGTTTGTATTTTCGGTGTAACTATTCTCTTTAAGTCTGATCTTTCTGCCCTTGTGTTGAAATTTGGTCAATGGTGAATATCTTTCAAAAACGTATGATTCACTGAAGCATTCGAGTAAAACTACTTTATACTCAAAGAACATTGTGAAAAGCACCGCGTATTTACCACAAGCGATCGACTTTTCGGAGACGAGTATGACTGAAGTGTTCCTTGGTCAACAAGTTTTCCACAAGGCATCCGAGTTTAGCGGAGGAAATATGTTAACGTTATCTTTTGTTGGTTATTAACCACTTGTTTGGAACGTATTTCTGAGGAAATTTGACGGCATTGCACGGATATTTCTTATATTTGCAACATTAATGTTTATTTATTTCGTAATAGAAAATTCAGCGGATTTAGCTAAGGACGTTCTCTTGTGACATGTTTGCTGATGTAAGAATTTTGAATGTGTATATTTGTGATGAACGGATATTTAGTTTTCACGAGAGAAGTATGCATGTTTGTATTTTTAGTGTAATCTATAGCAGAGTTCTTTATCAAAGAGGCAAAACATATTTTTTCTTTCTTGTATGCAGGAAGGGGGATTTGTTATTCTTTTATTTATTGTTCTGCATTTCCAAACCCAACAATGGCAGACATTAAGCAAGATACTAGTTCTGAATGCTTCCCTGTAGAAGTATGGAGAAAACACCACAAAAAGGAACAATTGTTATTATGCTCTCAATAAATTGCAAGTCTTTACACGTGACAATAACTACACTACTCTACACTAATTATGTATGTATATATATATATATATATATATATATATATATATATATATATATATATTTATATATATATATATATATATATATATATATATATACATATATTTGCACGTGCTTTTTTATATGTATGTATGCATATATATACATACATACATACATACATACATACATACATACATACATACATACATACATACATACATACATACATACATACATACATACATACATACATACATACATACATACATACATACATACATACATACATACATACATATACACTCATACATATGTACATATATACACATATACATATATACACACACATACATAAATACATATATACACGCATACATACATATATATATATATATATATATATATATATATATATATATATATATATATATATATATATATATATATATATATATATGTGTGTGTGTCTGTATATATATATATATATATATATATATATATATATATATATATATATATATATATATATATATATATATATATATATATGTGTGTGTGTGTGTGTATATATAGCATGCGAAGGATCATATAAAAAGTAAAGTGTGAAAACTTACCGTCAATTACCAAACTGCCATAACTGTTGTAAATAATTATATATACTCTATTACTTATTAAATGGACTTAAGACTGTCAGAATGTAAATGTGATTTGTTGTGTGTAACATTAATGTACACGTACCTGCTCAAAGTCTCCCCCGTAAATCCTTAAATACTGTCAGTTTCATTGTTTCTAAATGCATCTTTCTTTCCAGGCTATAGTTCCCGTTTGAATACCGTTGCTGTTATCTCTCTTCAGGTCCATTTCGTGCGGACCGCTACTTTGAAACATACAAATGCACGTGCTTTTCAACTCTTTGCGAGTAAACTCGGGCACGACGTGCGTTACACAAAGGTGCAGCCGCTATGCAACGACTGCGGAAAGAGGTATATTTCTTAATCAACTGTTTGTTTGGTTAATTGAGTGTTTTGTAGGTTCATAACCTGGTCAGTTAGCTGTTTGGCCGCTAAATTTTCTTTCCATTCGTAGCACTACAAAATTGGGTATTTAAATATCTAATATATTCAACATTCTATGTACATAAAGAAAACTAGATTGACTGCAATGGTTTCTCATTGCGAATCCAAAATATACTATACCAACCACCAAGTCCCCAATATTCCCCCCACCATTGCCCTGACAACGACATGGATTGCTACGAAAACTTTCGTAATATATTTTGTATGGGCATTCCTGTTATAAATCTATAACTGCAAGGAGCAGTCTGGGGAGCACACTGCGACATATCTCATTCCCCAAACGAACGCGTAGGAACCGGAACATTCCTTGAAAATATTTTCTTTACAATTTAAATGGTTATAATTATGTTCAGAAGATACATAAAATTTCAGATGACTCCTAGAGTTTCATTCCATCAGGCACAAGGGGCTTTTAAGTTCCACAGCCCCCTTGTCTGGTTTATTCATCCCCACCCCCAAACGAAATTTCAAAATCCGCAACAGGTTGCATTTATAACGTTTGGTTACAATATATTTGAAAATGTCATTGTATTTTGTATATTTAACATTTAAACATAATTTCAGTAGCCCCAAGAGCGGTACCTGATACTCTACCTGCAGATTTGGTCCCGAGTAGCTTAACAAACTCGCCTTTATCGATCACTGCCACCTCACCATCATAGGCATGCTGTCTAGTCTTTGTCTCTGCCAATAGGGCTAGGTGAGAAAACTTGCCAGTCTCCCGCGGGTAGATGGTTTTTCCAGTAGTTTTCTATGGTTTGTCTTCCAACAGATATACGGAAAAATGAGGTTAAACCCGTAAACCAAACCATCGCATTTGTAAATGATCACCACAAAAGTAACAAAATTGCAAGGCTACGTTACATTCAGTCCAGCTGGTAAAGGAGATCTGGTAACGAACAAACAGAAGGTACCATAATATATATTCCAAGCTCATTAGAAAGCGTGGGATACCAAGTGGCCGAGTGGTCTAATTGTACATTAGACCACTAGGCCTCTACATATCACTGCCGTCTCACCTCTGTCCGTGTGTGTTCAGATCTCGGGCTCGGTCAACATCGGCATGCACGAATGATTGCCAGTCGCTTGAAGTGTGTTGGTGGTTCTTCTCTGGTTCTTCCTCCACCAAATTTACTGGCCAACATGTATAGCCTATCATGTGCTGGAAAATGGCTTAAACCTATAGTAACAACATTCTTTAAAAAGCGTGGGGGTTAATAAAGAATGCGAACTTAATTGCTTTTTTTCTTATTTTACCTTTTCGTACCTACACAGAGTTCAAAACATGATTTAAATATGACGACATATATGCTCAGTTTATCGATAACAAAATGCATTATTTTTAAATCAATCAAAGTTTTTCCCTCTGAAAATCAACGACGTTTTGTGTGGCAATCAATCAACATTTTTTTCCCTCTGCCTGTGATAATTAATTTGAAGATGATTGTAACAGCAACTCGTTGATCGTGGGCTCGACATAGCCGTCCTTTTTTATTTCATTTTGAAGCTTAGGTCTCACAACTGGTTCATTTTATCCTTCTCGTTCTCCTTAAATGAAGCAAACATGATAGTATTTGATAATTTGTTTGGTAACCATCATAAAATTTGTAAACGTTGCAAATGTATATAGTGCGTAGATGAGATTTGTATGTGCTTGGACCCAACAAACGCACATTAAAATTCATTACACACACACAGACAGACACACACACACATATATATATGTGTGTGTGTGTGTGTGTGTGTGTGTCTCTCTCTCTCTCTCTCTCTCTCTCTCTCTCTATATATATATATATATATATATATATATAGAGAGAGAGATATATATATATATATATATATATATATATATATATATATATATATATATATATATATATATATATATATATATATATATATATATATATATATATAGAGAGAGAGAGAGAGAGAGAGAGAGAGAGAGAGAGAGAGAGAGAGAGAGAGAGAGAGAGAGAGAGAGAGAGAGAGTGTGTGTGTCTCTTATTAGTCAAGGGACATAACTGTGACTAGCTTAGTCTCAATAACGCTAATCCCAAATTTTAAGATACCATATACTGTGAGAACACGCAGACACACATGCACGCACGCACACACGCACACACACAAACACACGCACGCGCGCGCGCACATTCTCCCATGTAGTCACAATCTGAGATTTTGGACTCCGTCCAGTTATTTGCTGCTTTTTTCTTTTTCTTTTCGTACGTTTTGAACTCGATACTCGTGAAGATCTATTGTCGAATATTATAAGTATACAAATACTAATTAAAAGTGTTACACTTATTAGAAGTGAGGATAAATTGTATCCAGATATATAAAAAGTGTTTTAGGGTTAAATGTCAATATGTCTTTGGTTAAAATAATTGTTGAAATTTATCGATTATTTATCAGCTCAATATAGAGACCCAATTGCTAACAGAAAATGAAATAATAAAAACATAATAGTATTTCTTCTATGTAATGGAATATTGTAATATATTTTATATATTGTAATTTCGTGAAAAAGGGAGGAAAATATCTGACATTTTTTTGATAGATCTTTCATATACTTCACAACTCAATAATGATTTAAACGTTTGATATTAGTTATCAACATTTTTGGACAAATATTATGGATTCTTAGATTATCAATAACTTTGAAGTGGCTACCATGAACGGGAAAGAAAATATATAAGAAAGTATTATGAATTTATTTCAGTGAACAAACTACTTTTAAATATTATCATTATTATTAATTAAAATGACTACATCGAAATATTTTTAAGAACAAATTAATGTTAAGCTGTTCAGAATTATCTTTACATCTTTCAAAAAATATGCGTTCGTTATTATATCGTATACATAAAGGATTCAGTGAAATTAATGAGGTATATTTTTACGTATGATCTATCTTCACTCGTAAGACAACCAATTACATTCCGATTTAGTAACCTTGAACTAAACTAAGACAGTTTTGTCATATTCGAGTACAATCCACTTTTTCGTCACTTTTCTAAATTCATTTGTTTTGTTGGGGTTTTTTTCGGTTACAAATGAAAGATAACCCTTCTCGTACATATTTACACGTTTGGGATACCTCAATTTCGTTTTTATACTCCTCACGCGTATGTTTCTCACATTATTAAATTTAAGTGACATATAAGAGTTGTGAGAAACGTTCTACACGATTCCAGCGATTCCAAAGGGCCCTGAGTGGCCTAGTGGTCTAAAGCGCTGTCCGTTACGGATCACTGCCATCTCACCTCTGTTTGCGAAGGTTTGAGTCTAGGATTCGGCGAATGTGGATAAGCGAGAACGCTTGCCAGTAGCTTCTCATGGGACGGTGGTTCTTTCCGGTGATTTCCTGGTTTCTTCATCCACCATTAATACTGGCCAACATGTATAGCATATCGTGTGCTCAAAAATAAATAATAAATTCATTTCTATACCACTATCCGGATTGAACTCATTGAAAATTCTCACTAGCCTTGAGTAGGTGTACCGGAATGTTCCGGAAATCAGTAATGGTGAAAATATAGCGACATTGTACGATATTTAATCCATCCTCTGTCATTTACCCATTTATTTCCAAGAAAAGTAGAAGAAAATGTATTGTTACAGTAATGACATTAAATATATCATTACATTTAATTGACACATATGCTAAGTAAGTTTTGATTTTGATTCAATTTCTGTCTTACATCAGTATTCTTATTAGACTTATTACACTGATTATCAAAGCGCCATTTTATGTGTTTTATTTTTAATATTGCTAATCACTTTAAAAATCCAACTATCACTGTGAAAAATCTTGAAGAAATAAAAAACGGAAATAAACTTAAATTGTACTTTCTCTCTACTTTCAATGACTTATGTTTCTAGTCGTAGGAATCGTATTCATCCAAGTTTATCAACAAGAACAATTTAACAGATGATTCAAAAATATATTTCTAAGTCTAGTATGACACAAGTTTTGTCTTTAAATCGTCATAATTCACCTGTCTGAAGGAATCCACCAATAGATCCAGCATAATTATTCTACGCTCATTTACTGTTACACGCATTTGACTACACCAACCGCTAATCATGAGTTACCACCGTTTACACTAATTTGTAAATGCTTTCATATGATGCCATTAAAAGATTTCCGTTTTTAATGGGATGTGTTTTCATTATTTTGAAAGCATTGGATGTTTGCATTTGTGTTTAATACAATTGAGAAGAAAACAATAATCTCCGAATTCTTTGATTAAAATATTAAACTTGACTTAAAATTATGTGCATTTTTATTATTTTACTTTTTCTATGAAAAAATGTCAGCTCTACACCAATGAGTCTGTTAGAAATGGTAAGTAAAACTGAATTATTATCTTTGGCTATTTTTCAGTTTTCTTCCACTACAAATCACCTTAAAAAAACTAAATTAAATTGAATTAAATCCATAATAATCCTACACTTTCACCGGTCCAAAATAATTGTATTCTGAATGAATCCCAGATCCGAATGTGCTAACGTGCCAACAGTCTTCAAAACATCAGAATGTCATTTTCCAGAATGTATTTTAATGAATTTATATAATGGCAAAAGTCTATTTTTGTCCAGACCGTAATAAACAATTCAGACAACCTGTTCCCCTTAAATTAATTGACCTATCACGATGTTAGATTAACCAATCAGCAAGCGTAAATTGGGCACACCTTCATGCATTTTTTTTTTTGGCGTCCGCCAATTTCCTCCGAATAGCTGATTCTCGCCATAATATATTGGTTATCGTCCATATTTTTTTAAATTGCAATGGTTCGTCGATATTTTGTTTGATAATGGTGAAAATATGTCAATGGGTCTCTTTTATTCCAAAGTCGATATCCGGATCGTCTAAATGAATGAGTTAGATTATTTTCTAATCGAAAACTAGTGGTTAGAGCGTCTGTCTCAAAAGCGGGAGGTCGTGGGTTCGAATCCCGGCTGAGTCATACCAAAGACATTAAAAAATGGTACTAACAGTTGCCTCGCTTGGCGTTCAGCATTAAAAGGTTAGTGTTAGGACCGGTCGGACTGGTGTCAGGATAATGTGACTGGGTGGGACATCATGCCACGTGTCTGCGGCATGATTCACCAGTGCTAGACATCACTAAAACTGTCACGCTGCAGACATCGTAGCAAAACAAATGTTAAAGCTACGTTAAAAATATAAACATATAAATCACACGCACAAACACACACACAAACACACATACACACATACACACACAACGAAACCTAGATGAAACATGAATGAAAATAACCGTTGTTTACCGGAACGATCAGCTGAAGAAGGACACAATTTTGATAGCAATTACCATTTATTTTTTGCAAGAAAAGTGTGTATAAAAGCATGTCCCGTCCATAATTTTAAAGGAAAAAAAAGAAAAAAGAAATTACAAAATATATAAACATAAATATGCCTAGAATACGGTTTGAGAACACCCTAACTTGGGGCTTTATTGTGTGTATATTTTCTTCTTTATGAATCACTGGACATCATTTCATAGTTTGAAAATGAAAACGTTAATGTAGGTTCTGTCGCAAAAATATTGCTTCCTCGTCTCGATCACTAAGATACTTGATTGAGTTTTTACATTCAGTCATTTACTTGAAGGAGAAGTGGAGGATAAAGTGTAATTAATGATGAAGAAATACAAATATAATGGTATATTTCTTCCGATATATTAAGCATATATTAACAAGCATTACTAATCTAAATTCCATCACACGAATAGAATAGAACTTTAAAATTGCTATGTGCAATAGGAAACTTCTAAACAGTAACTAATTACGATTTTATTTTTAATTAATTTCCATATAGGACAATATACACAATAATAAAGATTAATGTTGATATGACTGCATATTAAATGCATTAATATCTCTTGGAGTGAATTTCATTTTACAGCTTTAAGTTCTCAAACGACTTTAAAATTATATTTATTGGCGTGGTTCCTCTCAGATTATCAAATGCATCGAAAGTTAATGATTTTTATGTATTCAAGCTTTTTCATTTTGTATGTGATTTTGTATTAGTTTTTATTAAATTTTGATTTTATCAATTTTTGAAATATGGTATATACGTTCTTCCAATCAGTTATTTATTCCAATATCAAATTCTAGAGTTGTTTTAATTTATAGTTATGGCTATTGTATAAAAAGTTTAGTTTTAATTCTATAATTAGTTTAGTTGAATTCATATTTAGTTTCTTATTAGTTGTGTTATGTGAAGAACTATATTTCCTATATTTCCTACTTTGCGCATGGCTTGCTTGCAATCTTTATTAGGCACACGCAGTGTTCACACTACGCTTCTGCAATCACGTGACACTAACTCAAGTGCCGCAAGTTTCTTATCAAAGTTGTCAAAATCAAGTATTTAATAATTATGGCTAAGTTAGCAATAAAAATATTTGAAATTTTAAATAATATTGAATTATTAAGTTTTAAGAGTAATTAATAATCACTAGATATAATTTGGAAATTTTAAGATTAGTATTTAATAGTTATAATTTCTAGTAATATGTTGTTATTAAATTATAATTAGAGCTTAAAATGTTTATTTTAGTGCAAAAAAACAAAGAGCAATGTCGATTCTGTTCACAATTATTCCGTGGTTAATTTACTTCACGTGTTTCGTCGATTCATCATCGGTAGTCAAAAGCATCGTTGTTTTCTTAGAGTAACATCAAAACACATTTTTCTTCTTATAAGTCAAGTATATATTAGAATAATTAGTGCAATTTTCTTCTGTAGTTTTTCCGAGTCATAAGTGTTTCAATTTTTTTTTCTTGTATCCATTATCCATAGCATGTCTATATTTGATTCTAATTTGTTAAAAATAATTTCCACTGTAGTCATAATTCTGTCTTTTCTCTCTTGTTAGTAGTTTCCATCACATCGCTAAGGATTCCTGGAATCCGCCTCTCGGGGAGGAGTCTCGGTATCACGACTGCATTGTACTGTACTGTATAGCTCATTATCTTAGAATAGAAAACTGCAATCGTGGAACAAATGTTAAACACACAATTCAGATATACATAACAAAAGAAGTAGACCTATTGGTGTTGAGAGGGGGGTAAAATAGTGGTAGTGTGTATTGTTTTAATTATTTCATTTAAACCTGTAAACACTTCCTCCAATAATGAAGCAGGGTGCCTTGCAAGTGTTAAATTTAATTTCAAACGGTAAAAATTATATAAACTAGGCGAGAAAAATATAGATATAATTCAATAAAATCAAAATGGAAGCAAAGTAATTGAGAGACACCGCATAATCACAGCCAATCAAGAAGGAGCATTAAATGTTTTGTCACTGCGAATGAAATGACCGCTGTCGTTACGTAGCAATGCCTACTCGCTCTATTATTTGACGATTTTATTTATGGTGCAGCCTCACGGAACATTATTTTCTTTTTATGGATAAAATCTAATTTTTCTCTAACATTACATCATCATCTTGCCAAAAGACTAGTGTATTTCAAAGAATATTATGTAATACTAATAACAGTATGTTTAATTATTTGCTGTGGGACATTTCCATGCTGCAAGAGAAAATCTGCCAAATATAGAAAAACAAAGTAAATAGAAATTCCAGCATGTTAACAAAAACAATGTTGATGCAATGTACTAATTATTGTATTGAAAATGAGTTATCGATCAGAATGTTTGTAATTGTAAACCAAAACTACTTTATGAAATAACCATACAAAATTAATGGTTTCAAGTTTTATAAAGAAAATCAATTATTATATTATTAAATTTATTTTGATTTTAAATTTTGTAAATGACATCTGGTATTGAAAAATTAACTTTAAAAAATTGCCTTCCATTTTCATTTTAATCTATCATTTATAAAAGTTGCTAACATCTGTCTTTGCTTATGCACAAGACATTAAAACATTCATTGTTATCAACTCCTTTTTGCTGCTATACTTTCATATACCTTTGCTATACCTTTCGATGTTGTTTACGAAAATTAACGTTCTCGTTCAAAGTAATACAGGCATTACAAAAGTGTTCAAGGGCTATAATTAAACGTCTTGATAGTGCTTAATACATTATCTAATGAACTGCAAAATTCAAATTTTCAAGTGCAGTCTAATAGTTACTGCTGCATGAACAATACATTAGCTTTTAAGAAATGAAAACTGAGTCTCTCGATATTGTCTGTCAGTGGAGAACATCTTTTGTCTGAAAAGGCGTTGCCGGCAGCAATGAATAGACTTGTTGGGAGCTCTGCTAGATAGCTTGGACAAAAGAACAGAGCAAAGAAAACCTGTCAGCATCGGTCTGTCACCATGACACTGGATTGATATCCCTCAGGATATAAGGTTCATTCAGAAATTTGTTCAATTGCTTGTCGGTACGAATTGAGGTACTCGTTACTGATTATAAATCACAAAGGTTGACATAATTGTACTACTCGTATTCGGCTGCATCGTACTATTTGGCCGAACACCTCATTTACTAAACTATTCGTGGTTGAAGGACACGTGGTACTAATTGTACGGAAAAATGGGAACCTGCCTGGAAATGGGTGAACATAAAATAGAGTAGATATGGGTTTGGCTGGCCTGGATTGATTAATAATTTAAGTTACTTTTAGGAAAAGGAATCGTTTGAGAGCTTATCTTAGTTGTAATGAATAAATACATTGTTTCATTGATGGAATTTCAGTCCTGTAAGAAGAGTTTGGAACACTCATAACTGAAACTATCAACTGGCTCTTTGGTGCGGAACTGAAAGCACGTGTTTAAATACATGTATGTCGAGAAAATGCCGCGGTTCTTCTTCTATACAGAAGGTGACGTCCAGGTTTCATCTGTACTGATAAATATAGGTTTGATCATGTACACTTAGAAATTTTAAGTTTCGGAATTTTTAATATTATGGTATTTGCATAGGTTTATTATGGGAACTGAATTAGTACCGTGAGTCCTGAAGCGAATATTCGGTACAGACCTAATAAAAATATATTTCGAAGAAAAGCGTGAACTTGATGATACATTGATAGTTATTATTGTATCATAGTTTCGCTCATACATACATACATACATACATACATACATACATACATACATACATACATACATACATACATACATACATACATACATACATACATACATACATACATACATACATACATACATACATACATACATACATACATACATACATACATACATACATACATACATACATACATAAAGACAGACAGAGAGACAGACAGGCACACGCGCGCTCGCACGCACGCACGCACGCAGGCAGACAGACAGACAGACAGGCACGCACGCACGCAAGCACACACGTACGCACGCACATACATACATACATACATACATACATACATACATACATACATACATACATACATACATACATACATACATACATACATACATACATACATACATACATACATACATACATACATACATACATACATACATACATACATACATACATACATACATACATATAATATAATGAAATGGTGACTCTTGAAGTGTTGATATCCATGAAAGTGTTCTCTAGCTTTCTAAACTTCGAAAAAAAAAACTAGTATTACCACTTTTATCAATGATGTTGTTTGAATACTCTGAATGTGACGACATGGTCAATCCTCAAAAAAATTCGAAGCATACTCATTAATGAAGATTTCTGATAGCAGATACACTTTCTACTAACAGACATATTATTGTATAACTTTAAAATAATTTTCCTTCTATGATATTTGCCTTACAACTTTCTCATTAAAAACCATTATGTAAATGCCTTTTGGTATCAATATTTAAAAGATATGACCTTTCACAAAACACAATTATAATCCCTAAATTCTTAGTGTATTTTAGTTTTTCTGGAATCATAAATCAGACAGTTTCCCTCAGTCATGAAAAATGACTGAAAAAAATAAATTCAGGCTTAAATAAAAAAGGATCCCAAAACTTTGCTCCCAAAAATACATTTAGACGTTATCGTATTGCTTGTAATTAATAGTTCACCTGAAGGTACTGCCAGTTTCGATCATGGCATGCCCCTGACGCAACCGAGCATAACGGGTTAAATGTTTTTAATTTGTCTCACAAATAATGCTGACCCGTCATCAGATACAACTGCAGTTACTGGAAATAGCAAAACTAATATAAGCGACTTTTTCCAACAAATGCTGAATTGAAACTGATTAAACTAGGCAGAACGCATACGGACAGAATGATCTTTCATGATTTTACAAATGATTCTTATCAGCCTTCTGATATTGCTTCCGATAAAAAGATATAGAAACCCTTTAAATAACTTTTTGTCCAAAACAAAGTAGTCTCAGGCGCTCGCCTTCACAAATCACTATCTAACATCTGTACGCGTGGGTTGGTGTCTTGGCCAACGTGAGTATATGGGAAAGTTTGCCAGTAGCTTCCCTTAGATTGGTGGTTCTTCCGTGGATTTTCCCGTGTTATTTCTTGACCAGATATGCTGGCCACCATGTATTATGCGCCGAAAACTGACCTTAAAACCACGACCCACAAACCAAAATTGCTTGATAGAATTTAACCAAATTTAACAGAAGGCATCCTGGTTGTAAAATAGGTAACATTTAAACTAATACACCATCAAAAATGACCGCTTTTGTTAAGATACCCAAAAACTTTACATGACTTCCTTTCAGACACCGCTAAACAGAATTTTACTTTGTCACAACAGACACAGGCATGTATTGCTTTCGAATTTCTATACAAATGATGCCGATCCACCATTAGTTACATCCGTCTTTGTTGAATATAGAATATAGCTTTAATAAACTGAATAACATTTGACCATGAATTGCTGAAGTAGATTAGATTAAAGACGTTTTACATTTACACAAATAATTCCGAACCGATTTCAGACGTGGCCAGCATTACTTAAATAGAAATACACTTTAACTAACGCTTTCTTCTACAAGTCAGCTTAATATTGTGACTAAAGACGATAGAATGCATGCTGATTACCATCTGCCAGCATATATGAAAATGAAAATAGAAAGCACTTTAAACAATTTCTTCACCAAAAACCGTAATAAAGTATGAACTATATTTTACAACTTGCACACTAACATGGGGACTTCATCAAATATGGCCACTATGTGGTCTTGAAGTAAGTAACAGAAAGAAGCGAAACGAACAATTTTAGCAAAATCAAACAATACAGTTATTTATCTAAGTTATAAAGTGAAAATTAAAGAGGGACTTGCAGTAACGTGAATCAAATCCCAAATGATCCTAAATGTACTATCAGCAGTCCAAACGTTAAGAGTGTTCCGAATGAATTTCAATAATCTTGAATGTGCTGATTTACCAATAGCCTTAAATAGATTGATTTACTAAAAGTCTTGTTGTATCACAATAACATAAACCAGAATGTATTTGAAATAATTCACAATAATTCCAAAAAGTAGTAGTTTTTCCCAGACTCTCAATAAGCACTTTATAATTCCAATGAATAAATACAGTAAAATAATCCTACTAATTATCTCAGAAAACAGCTGAAAATAAACCCACAGACTGATCTAAAGAACAGAAGGAAAGAGTTTTGTGTATCTCAGCCTTCTATAAAACCCAAGATATAATAACATTATCATTATGTGATCAAACGTTCTCTTCCAGAACATTCTAAATTTCTAAACAATGCTAACTTCTAAACTTAAATATCAGTAAACATCAATTATAAACAAAATGATAAAAGTCAGATAGGTCATTACTACTCTACCCTCCATCACAGACAAACGTTAAACAAACAAAATAGATATACATAATACCTATCCTCATAAAGAAAAGGAAGTATTTATACAAAATGAAGCTTTATTTCACATTTTACTCAAAGTCATATAACACTGTAATAAATATAATTACTTAGGAATATAAAATTACTTAGGAAGATAACACTAACAAATATAATTACTTAGGAAGATGTCATATCAATGAACAAACTATATGTAAGGCAATATGGTACATCTAAATACGGGAAAGTGCATATGAAATCAACGTCAATGTTGTATTCCTGCAACATCAAACTTATCTCAGCACTCTCTGATTTTTTTTTTCTTAATGAACCTGATGGGGTTGTGATCACTGAATACAATCAATGAAGAAGGATCTGAACTAATATACACTCAAAGTCTAGCAAAGCCAATATCTAAGCCAAACATGCCTTATCGATTGTGGAGTAATGTTTCTGGTGCTCGCTGAATTGTAAACATAGCAAGCACACTGGTTGATCCATACAATATTTTGTTTGAATGAATACTATACCAACCCCAACATCACTTGCATTAAAGGACATTTCAAATAATTGAATGAATTCTTTAGCTCAAAGATCTCATGATCTTTTAAGTATGGTCTTTAATTCTTTAATCGATCAGAATCATCCTGATATTTGTCAGACCAATGTAAGTTACATTTCTTACCCAATAAATTAGAGATTCGGCGATTATTAAAAATTATGAGTAAAATAACAAAAATTATGATAATATCCAGCCATACCCAAATATTACATCAGTTTATGTTTTTTCATTTACTGGGAATTCAGAGATAGCCTTAACCCTTAACGTTTTCAACTTGACCGTGTCTCACGTGTCTAAAAACTAATTGTCAATTTGCATTACTGAGAATAACAAAGAATTATCCAATATTTTCTAAGTTATATTTAAAGGCATCATTATAGATGATGACGTCATATATGTAAGCGTCACACTCATCTAGACCAAAAATGTCATGTACAATAAACACTGGTATGTTGAGGGGGAATGTTTCATACCAAACGGCATCACTTTTTATTGATAAAGTTTATATGGAATTGCAAATGCCAAAAATGTATATTTGCTCTTTCCGTAAATTGAAATCCCTTTTAAAACTTCAAACTTGGTGGCATATAATTCATTTCCAAATTTATCGATATATTAATCTATTTCTGACATTGAAAATGAATTTACTTGGGTGACACTTTTGACTTTTTTATCGTCAGTACACATGCAAAATGTATTATCTGGTTTAGGCACAAGAATACACGTTGAAGTCCAGTCTGTTTGGAATGGTTCAATAAAATAATTTTCCTGGAAATATTGCATTTTTTCAAATAGTCCTGCATAAGTAGGTTCATCCTATGCTAATACTTTTTCACAGGCGTGGTATCTATAATGTCAGCGTCATGGTAAATTTGATTTGTTAGTGTTGAATAATCAGGAAACAAATACTCATATTCAAATAATAGTTGTTTTAGTTCAATCTTTTATTCTGGTAACAAATGAAAAAGTTTCTGGTTCACATTGTTCTAACCACTTCTTGTCCCAAATCGCTTAATTGAATGTGACAAAACATGCAAGACTTCATCTTGGTATAATGACGTTTCAGATTGTTTTCAAAAGATGCCGATCCTATACGGCCGCTGTTACTAAAATTAAAACAAAATGACTTTAAACAACTTCGCAGCAACCGCTCAATAGAATTTTACCAGGAAGCAATCTGGACCAATTCGAGTTCGGTTTTATATAATTTATACAAAATGATTATGATTTCTTCTTCCAAACTGCTCGGTAGAATTTGATCAAGCTTTACAGAAGACATACAGGCATATAGGAATATAACAGCTAAACAAATCGTGTCACATCTCTAGGATCTAACTAACTTTAACGTCAGTCGTACTGGCATAGCGGCCAACGAATATTCACAAATAATACTTATTCCCTATCAATTACAGATGAGGATAAAAAAAAGATTATTTCAAAACAAAAAAACGAGAAATCTTTTAACACTGCTTTCTGATTATATGCAAGGGTCCTGATAATCCATATTTATTGGCACAGAAGTTTTTTGTATTTGGCAAATTAACAAATGTCAATCTTCGAGTGACATCAAACCAACTTGGCGTTTTGCTTATTTTGGAGTTTGGAATGTGATTTGTAAACGACCCCTCAAAGCAAACACCCAGAATGCCCCAACTACGGATTAGAATAATTGTAAGCCCACTGTTTTCACACCGATTTAAACAGGAATGGTATCTCTATATTGTCTAACATTTGTCAACATTGGAAAAATATAACGTAATAGTCATAAGTGTTAAGTTTTTTATATCTTGGAGTAAATGCTATCCAGGCCACTTCACGTTTGGTAAAAGTATGATGCTGACACATAATGATACAACAAGTCACTCTTTACTATCCATTACTTTAGTCAGCTGTCTATTAATGACACCCAGTGATACAACAAGTCACTCTTTACTATCCATTACTTTAGTCAGCTGTCTATTAATGACACCCAGTGATACAACAAGTCACTCTTTACTATCCATTACTTTAGTCAGCTGTCTATTAATGACACCCAGTGATACAACAAGTCACTCTTTACTATCCATTACTTTAGTCAGCTGTCCATTAATACTATTGTTTAGTTTGGCCAATATTGATTTGCTCACCAGTAATTTATACTTCTGTTCTAGACTTTCCTAGACCTCAGTCCAGTTGACATTCACAACTTATATGACATTTTTAGGGACAGAAAATACTCCTTACATTTATTCTGTAAATTATGAGAATATGTGAATAGTTACAATTGTATTAGGCGGAGGTAAGAAAATCAGCCTTGTCAATGTGTGTTGTAGATTAGATTAAATTTTGCATAATGTTAAAGTATACAATAATTTGTCGTGATACCTTCTTGATACGACAAGAATTAGGTTTGTTTGTAATTAAACTCTCTCTCTTGATTATGAATAAAGGAAGATTGATGTACTACGATTCACTATGTACTAATCTTTTCCTCTGCACCAAAATTATGCTGGGTCCCTAGTTAAGCAATTATAAAAGGAATACATAAACTCGCTAGTTACTTGCATGTATGTTTCTTGTTGCTATTTACATTTGCGGACGCAATCCTCCTTCGCGAAATACAAAGCATTTGAAATAAAAAAAATACCTTAAAATATACACCAGGAATTTAAAAAAAAACAAGAATAGGCAAGTATCACAATAAAATTTGTGCTCTTTTCCGGAGGTCCACAATATCGAGAACATTGAAAAGATAAATAAGGGGTGTTGAAGAGAGCAAACATAATAATACAAGTAAAATACAAGAAAAAAGTGTATCAAACACATTTCTGAAAAGAATATAAATTTGATGTCGGATAGATTACAAATGAAGGTATGGTTTCTTGTAGTTTTTTCTTCAGTTTTATCATACATTAGGATCACAACCATTCGGTGAAAATCTTAATACCAAAAATGAAGCAAGCAAGCAAAATGAAAGAAGCAAGGGAAGAAAGAAAAGAAAGGAAGAAATGGAAAAGGAAAGAAAGGAGAGAAAACATGAGGGAGAACAGATAAATTTAATGACGAAAGAATTGTACTAAGAGAAACAGTCCCTTTAGAAGAAAAAAAAACGAAAGTTCTCGCTGAAGGGGGGTACGATTTGAGCGTAGATTATGTATCTAGTCATACAAGCTTTACTTTAAAAAAAATCATTCATACACATTAAGAGCCAATTAATAAAATGGATGTAAAAATATATATCTAATGATGGCTCAAAGTAATACCAACACCCTTTGGTTTGTATTTCAGAAAACTTGTTGTGAACAAGTTCCGTTAGAATTATGCCACATTAAAGTTATGGCTAGCAAACAATGTAGAACTGAACTTCCCAGGAATGCAACATCTGCATTTGATTTTCCAAATAATCTTTTCCTTCTTTATTAGGTTTCCACTCTCGTCACCGTTTTACATTTCTATACTGCTCGACATTACTACATTAAGGTGACGCTCTACAGTTTCGTATTTAGCATAGGGTTAGAATTTTAAAGAAAAAGAATTTTTCTGGGTTTCCTCACTAGTTATACTTGCTATTTAAAAAGACTTTGTATATCTTATGTATTCTTCAAGAACCTTTAATTCCCTTTATTTTGGTGTATGATTGATGAGTGTAATATGGGTTATAGAGTATACAGCTTGGCCTTACTCCATATGTGTACCTTTCAAAAAAGTGCTAGCTCTATTTGCTCATTTTCACTTCTCGAACATCAGAGATAAATTATAAAAAAGAGCCGATAACATTTTTACATTTTATGTATTTGGTGATTCACTTTCAGAAGCTAGCATTGTTTAGTTTAGAAAAATTAATTTTCCCTATTTTGATAGCTGCCAAGAATAACGTACTTTAGACAAATTCAGGTTGATTTTTGGAGCACAATGGAGCAGTATTTTAGTTAGCAGCGTGCTAAGATAATTTAAAATTTCCAAAAATACAATATCCAAAGAAATTTCAGCCACGTTACATGAAAGTAGCATATAGGTATGCCAACATTCTCTCCACTGTGCATGTTTAAAAATACAAACAACTTCACCTTACATACATCACTCTCTCAAAAGTACATAATAACTGGTGAGTCCCACCTAATTTTGTTCCTTCTATATTTCCTTTATTTTTCTACATTTTAAGGACTTCCACATTTCCTTTCTTGTTCAACATTTGAATGAGGTCTAGTTCATTAGTTACTTGACCAAGGCAGTCTAACTTTTGTCCGGTAATAACAGCAACACAACACAAATAATATTTAGTATATGGTGTGTGTGTGTGTGTGTGTGTGTGTGATAGATAGATAGATAGATAGATAGATAGATAGATAGATAGATAGATAGATAGATAGATAGATAGATAGATAGATAGATAGATAGATAGATAGATAGATAGATAGATAGATAGATAGACGGACGGACGGACGGATGGATGGATGGATGGATATATAGATGGATGGATGGATGGATGGATGGATGGATGGATGGATGGATGGATGGATGGATGGATGGATGGATGGATGGATGGATGGATGGATGGATGGATGGATGGATGGATGGATGGATAGATAGATAGATAGATAGATAGATAGATAGATAGATAGATAGATAGATAGATAGATAGATAGATAGATAGATAGATAGATAGATAGATAGATAGATAGATAGATAGATAGATAGATAGATAGATAGATAGATAGATAGATTAAACATAACTGCAAAAAATATTTAGCATATATTATGTTTGTGTGTGTGTGTGTGTGTGTTTATGTGCGTGAGAGAGAGAGGAGTTAACATAGATTTAACAATTTTCAGTCATATCGCTACGATATCTGCAGTGTGGGAGTTTATAGTGATGTCCTGCACTGCAACACAACACAAAAAAAATTAGAATATATTATGTGTGTGTGTGCGTGTGTGTGCGTGTGTGTGCGTGAGAGAGAGGAGTTAACATAGATTTAACAATTTTCTGTCATATCGCTACGATGTCTGCAGTGTGGTAGTTTTTAGTGAAGTCCTGCACTGCACCACAACACAAAAAATATTTAGCATATATTATATGTGTGTGTGTGCGTGAGAGAGAGAGAGAGAGAGAGAGAGAGAGAGAGAGAGAGAGAGAGAGAGAGAGAGAGAGAGAGAGAGAGAGAGAGAGAGAGGAGTTAACATAGATTTAACAATTTTCAGTCATATCGCTACGATGTCTGCAGTGTGGGAGTTTATAGTGATGTCCTGCACTGGGCATCATGCCCAGTCACATTATCCAAACACAACTTTGACCAGTCCTAATAGTGACCTCTTAATGATGATCGCCAAGCAAGGCAGCTGCTTGTACAATTTGTTTAAGTCTGTGGCATGACTCGGTATGACTCAACCGGTGTTCGAAACCGCGATTTTCCGCAACCGAGGCGGACGCTGTAATCACTTACATCACAGGAGGCGATATCTGTTATGTTGATTTTTCTCTTAAAACAGTTGCATCTGAATAATGTATCGTGATGGTTTAGTGAAAGTGACTTGTTCGGAACGGGATATTTTAGCGACTATAATTTGTCCGGAACATGACCAGGGAAACCTGTATGACATGTCAAGCTTCGTCAAATCCAAGTGCTAATTTTACACACACACACACACACACACACACACACACACACACACACACGCATACGCATACGCGCACGCGCACGCGCACGCACTCACGCATACATACATACATACATACATACATACATACATACATACATACATACATACATACATACATACATACATACATACATACATACATACATACATACATACATACATACATACATACATACATACATACATACAATATTACTATATAAAGATTTGAAAGACAAAAAAATACACAACAATATTTTCAGAATTGTTTTTTTTTTAATGTTTTTTTTTTCTTCAGGCCTCTAAGTGTTTGAGGCCCGGACAATATGTCCCCCCCCAGTCCACCTCTTATTGTGCTTGGTTATGTATAAATGCTTTTTGATCGATTGAATAAGAGTTGCACAAGCCTTACAGAAATGTCTGAAATCAGTTTTATCTTCAGTTACTACACTTGGAATATTATAACAGTTGATTGACTCTAATAATAATAATAATAATAATAATAATAATAATAATAATAATAATAATAATAATAATAATAATAATAATAATAATAATAATAATAAAAATAAGAAGAAGAAGAAGAAGAAGAAGAAGAAGAAGAAGAAGAAGAAGAAGAAGAAGAAGAAGAAGAAGAAGAAGAAGAATAATAATAATAATAATAATAATAATAATAATAATAATAATAATAATAGTTATAGTGGTGGTAGTATTATTTACAAAGACAAATATATACAAATATAAAATGTGAGCATAGGTTAAAATGATACGTTTGCTGATAGAAGATAGCCGCAGTGGCTAGACAGATGAAGTAATACAGTTCAAAGGTTGATTTGTATTTATAAGAATGCTCCGTTTATTCTGCAGGCCACTTCTAGATAGTATCTTAAGACTTGATGTGTTTATGTTAAAGACCAAGTCGTATCTCAAGACTTGATCTGTCTTTTCAAGTCCAGTTCGTACCTCAATCTTTCCTGTATATGTGTTAAAGTTCAAGTCTTACCTCAAGGCTTACTGTATCTATGTTAACGTCCAAGTCGTATCTCAAGGCTTAATGTATTTAAGTTAAAGTCAAAGTTGTATCTCAAGGCTTGTTGTATCTACAGTATGTTAAAGTAAAACTCTTATCTCAAAGCTTGATGTATCTATGTTAAAGTCCTAATCTTATCTCAACGCTTTATGTATCTATGTTAAAGTTAGCAGATGAACAATGTGTGTGTGTGTGTACCTCCTTGTGCCCTATATACTCACGCACTAAAGGAAATTGTATCATTTAAGATTATTCAAATTGGGGGCTCTATCGCTCGATTATTGATTGGTCAAACAGTCTAGACAAAAACAGCGCTATACTCGGATAGAATATGTTCCTTTCCAAAGGTGAAACACAACTTCCAGACGGGTTTGGTTACTTGATAATTGTGTAGTACACCTTTTGTATAGACAGCAAAGTATGTATACTATACAATTACTGAATTAGTAACCTGAAGTAAAAAATGCAACGCTTGCCTGCTTACACGACCCTAACTGACTTTGTGCACCCAGTCAACATGGAACTGCTGTATAAAAGTTGCTTCTAAAAACCTTAAGCTTAAATGTAATCCAGGAGCTATGCAGTTCGGTTGGACCTAGACAAATTGTATACAAAACGGTAAAGAATTCTCTCTCTCTCTCTCTCTCTCTCTCTCTCTCTCTCTCTCTCTCTCTCTCTCTCTCTCTCTCTCTCTCTCTCTCTCTCTCTCTCTCTCTCTCTCTCTCTCTCTCTCTCTCTCTCTCTCTCTCTCACACATTAGGAATGTATATTACAACTATTGCTTCAGTGTGAAGAAAGTACACAAAAAACGTTTGAAAGACCACCATCGTGTTATTCATTGTGTTATGTACTCCTATTAGGCCTACTCAATTAAAATAGATGCTTAATGATACTACGTTGTGTTAGGTACCCCTATTTCTCAGTTATAATTTATGCTTAATGATACGACGTTGTGTTAGGTACCCCTATTTCTCAGTTAAAATCTATGCTTAATGATACTACGTTGTGTTAGGTACCCCTATTTATCAGTTAAAATCTATGCTTAATGATACGACGTTGTGTTAGGTACCCCTATTTCTCAGTTAAAATCTATGCTTAATGATACGACGTTGTGTTAGGTACCCCTATTTATCAGTTAAAATCTATGCTTAATGATACGACGTTGTGTTAGGTACCCCTATTTCTCAGTTAAAATCTATGCTTAATGATACGACGTTGTGTTATGTACCCCTATTTGTCAGTTAAAATCTATGCTTAATGATACGACGTTGTGTTAAGTACCCCTATTTATCAGTTATAATCTATGCTTAATGATACTACGTTGTGTTAGGTACCCTTATTACTCAGTTAAAATCTATGCCTAATGATACGACGAAAACTCCCTGTGTTCCTGTCTTCTAGCTCATATTACGTCCACAGGGCGTAGAATAAGAAATTACGTGTTCATCTTTGACTATATGCCAGAAATGTTTTCGCTTACTTCTGTACCGGATGCGCATTGTCCACATAATCTTGGTTATAGCTATATTCTCTGTATAATGCTTCATCGTTTCTTTGCTTAAGTAGCCGTTATGAAACTCTTCGTTCATCCTTGTATTTGTATGACTGATTGTATTCTTCAGGGAGGATCTCTCTCTCTCTCTCTCTCTCTCTCTCTCTCTCTCTCTCTCTCTCTCTCTCTCTCTCTCTCTCTCTCTCTCTCTCTCTCTCTCTCTCTCTCTCACACACACACACACACACACACACACACATACACACAAACGCATACGGACATTTGAAGAGCGTCAACTCCTCAAACAGTCTGTACTTCAATCGATGATCGTGTTCTATCCTTATGTAGCGTTTTTACACAAGTCAGTGACAAGGTTTGGTGTTATAGTATTGATACATTTGGGTTGCATGTTAATATACACTTAGTATGGTGAACACTTTCTCAAGAACAATGCTTGTTACTTCCTGTAAGCAATGAATAAGTGAAGTATTCAATTTCTTACGCGTGTTAACTGTTGCTTCAATGTGTAGAAAATACATAAAAAAAAATATTTTGGCCTGTATTGGTACTCATAACGAATGTATACTTTGTTAAAAGTGTATCACTAACTATGATTTAGTTCATTAGCATTTTGTTTCCTTGTAGTTCATCATTGATAGTTTTATATGATTGCAATGAATAACCATTATCAAAATTTTTATATGATGGAAGCAATGGCCGCAATTGATAAACAATTTTGTAGTAAGTATATCGTGTTTACCTCTGATGCTAATGAGATTGGCTCTTACTTGTGTGCATGTTGCTACTATAATGTTAGTAACACTAAATGAATATATATATATATATATATATATATATATATATATATATATATATATATATATATATATATATATATTCATACATTTTTTAATTTGTGATCATTTATAAACTTAAGATTTTTCAAACTTTTGATTACTGAACTATATATTTTGCTGTGCTGTTGATTGTACTCTTCGTATTATACGGAGGATATAAATATAATAATCTCTCTCTCTCTCTCACACACACACACACACACACACACACACACACACACACATACACACACTGTGAATGTGTATTACAACTATTGCTTCAGTGTGAAGACAGTACACAAAAAACGTTTGATAGACCACCATCGTGTTATCCATTGTGTTATGTACTCCTATTAGGCCTACTCAATTAAAATAGATGCTTAATGATACTACGTTGTGTTATGTACCCCTATTTCTCAGTTAAAATCTATGCTTAATGATACGACGTTGTGTTAGGTACCCCTATTTCTCAGTTAAAATCTATGCTTAATGATACGACGTTGTGTTAGGTACCCCTATTTATCAGTTAAAATCTATGCTTAATGATACGACGTTGTGTTAGGTACCCTTATTACTCAGTTATGATCTATGCTTAATGATACGATGAAAACCTCCTGTGTTCCTGTCTTCTAGCTCATGTTACGTACACAGGGTGTAGAATAAGAAATTACGTGTTCATCTTTGAATATATGCCAGAAATGTTTTCTCTTACTTCTGTACCGGATGCGCATTGTCCACATAATCTTGGTTATGGCTATATTCTCAGTATAATGCTTCATCGTTTCTTTGCTTAAGTAGCCGTTAAGAAACTCTTCGTTCATCCTTGTATGACTTCATCATTTCATCATTTGTATGACTGATTGTACTCTTCAGCGAGGATCTCTCTCTCTCTCTCTCTCTCTCTCTCTCTCTCTCTCTCTCTCTCTCTCTCTCTCTCTCTC
Organism: Potamilus streckersoni; assembly: GCA_016746295.1. Lineage (NCBI taxonomy): Eukaryota > Metazoa > Mollusca > Bivalvia > Unionida > Unionidae > Potamilus > Potamilus streckersoni. Next base: position 1,095,867 of record JAEAOA010000324.1, on the reverse strand, counting down.
TCTCTCTCTCTCTCTCTCTCTCTCTCTCTCTCTCTCTCTCTCTCTCTCTCTCATATCTACCGTTTGGATTAATAACTGTTATGAAGCCAGTAAGTATTTTTCATCAAGCAGGTTCAACATATACATATTTATAAAATCACACAAAAGTAAAAGATTCAAATACGAGATAAGTACTTCTTTTAAAATCATCTAAAATATCAGACATGTATTTAGTTGTCATGACTCTATGATCTTAAACAAAGTGACAGAAAAGAGCAAAAACCAACAAATTTTGTAAAATTAAAGAAAAAATATATTTCCCTAAAATTCAAATGAAAATGCAAAAGCAAAAGCAAAAGAACTTGCGAATTAAATCCCAAACTATTCTAGAATTATGAACGCAAGTCCTAATTAATACTCTTCAGCTGTATTCCAAAATAAATCCAATGCTGGAAGTGTCGATGTTCCTGTGTTGGCCTGTGTCACAATGATGTGCCAAACGTTTTTTGTGTTAAAACACAATACTATTATTCAAAAATATATATTTGTCTCTGTTCACTATAAATTCCAGTTAATGTCTCTGTCCAATAATAGTATGATGAGCACTTTGTATTTCCAGTGAATAAATAACTTTTATAAATAAATTCCAGCCCGAATGAAATACTGGATACAACTGCTTATCTAATTATCTTAAAGTACAAATAAATAATTTCTAGAAAAACAAGATTAGATGGTCCTCCACTTTACCTCAGGTCACAATTAGTATTTTCTAAAGCAAATATTACCTAATGAAAAATTTCATTTTGGAAGGCTCTAAATGTATATAAGATAAATTTTAGTTATAATTTAAAGAGTTGTTGCTAAAACCACAATATAGAATGCAGAACACACCAGACAGACCAGGTTCACATATATAGGAAGCCCAATAACCTAGACAAAGACCCAAATAAACATGCTTCCTTCGATTGATAATGATCCTAATACCAAAACCACACCCGTATGGAAAATATTAGCTGTGTCTTAGTTGTTTACAGGTTTTATAAAGTCATTGATTTTGGTCAGGTACACATCGAACCCGATCCCATACAATGTCACTACAAAATACAACTCCACACAACCCACAACACACCACGAAGCGACAAAAGTTGTAAAAAGAGCCCACAAACTAATCATACGAATTAAGTATGCATAATTTCAAAGTTAGAGTGGTGACCCTAGACGGAAGAGTTCATGGACAAATGTGGAAAGCAAGGCCAATATTAAGTGAACTGGATAGAAATAGCGAAAGCGAACGTGTGTTCTCACATGTATGCTTAATAACTCTTTTTAAAGTACGTTTTTGTCATGTTTTCATAAGTTACAACATAATATTTGATATTTCATCATATTTCTGAAATCATTCTAAGATAGATCATGTATTAGAACAAAACAGATCAGAACAAAACTTGTTTTAATGAAAGAAAACTTCATGCTAAGCATAGTTGGCAAAAGAGAATACAACTGATACGATATTATAAGGCATCATCACTGATCTATGGAGATACAAATCACATCATAGATCAACATTTATAAAAAGAGCAAGAAGAAACAGTCGGACGTAATGTGATATCATTTTGGTACATACATGTAACAATGTTATGGTAGAATAACATAACTCTCCTGGAATGCAAAAAGGCTGTAAGAGAGACAAAATACTATATCATTGTAAAATATGGAAAATTTCCGCTTCCATAGATAACACAAGTATTATCCTTGTTATTATAGTAATATTTGGCAATAATTTGGACAACAATGTATTTTAATTCAGCACATATGTCTATTAGATTATCGCTAATTGTAAAGATAAATTTATCATTTTTTTCACGTGCCAAATATCAAATTCTTTGTGAAATTGATACTCAGTTTCCATCGCTGAGTATTCTCAAGACGCATTTAAATTATGCTAAAATGATTTTTCGTCAGACCTAATAAAAACGGTGTAATCGGTATAAAGTAGCAAACAAATTCAAATAAAAAATACATATCCTGATCAGACAAAAAGTATATTCACATTAGTGCACTCATTTTCAAACTTTTTTAAGTCATTTAGATACATGATAAATAGAATAGGCGAAAGATTGCCACCTTGCATCATCCCGTACTTATTAATTGTAATTACATTATATTACCAAAGAAGATTGATGCCAATTTTATTTAAAAGACAAAGAGAAGGATCATTGCTTCTTAAAGCTGAATGATTAAACTGACTGATTACACATACGATGTTAGGTCTGGTCTGGCAATCAAACAATAACGGATATAGGAGACCAACATATGTGTCTATTCATAAGTTTCATTATACCACACCTAGAAGGAAAGCGGTAAAAATGAGCTTGTCCTCTATTTATAGAGCATCACTCTCCTTAACGACAATAAAAGTAAAAATAACAAACAATGCTAAGATGAAAACTTACAATGTAAATGTTAGACATAAAGCTAAGAACCAACGTCTACATTGATATGTTTTAATTTTTTAAGATGTTCCTGTGTTACTGTAGCATAAAACAAATAGTCATCTTCTTACAAGTTTTGTATTTATAAATACAGAAAAGTCAAAGTACGAAAAATACAAATCTGCAATGTTATTCACAGCATAATTAAATGAATGTTCATGTATTTACTTTCCGAAACGAATATGTCTATGGAAATAAGAGTTCAGCCTAATTCAGGCAGGAAAAAAAATATGATTGATAAAAAATTGCGTAAAAAATCCAAATGAAGGCGTCAGTTTTCATTTCTTGAAAAGATAAGATATATCTTCGAACTTACATTTTAAATCAATAATTGTGTTCTAAAGTAACAACAAATTCAAATAGAGCAATATTAAAGTTCTTTAAACATTTAAAAATTATATGTTTTTAATATGTAAATTTGAGTCAACCCTTGACATTTAACTTGCTCTTTATTTACAAATTGTACTTTTTGTTTGAGTTGGCAACTTACAAATATATGCGAAGCATTATTGTGTCGACCTGGATTTCCTTAATTATTGAACGTCCATACTATGTTTTAGATTATTGAGTGGTTAATATTCTTGTTTTTCATCTCTTTGGTTTAGAGTCTGATTTGCGGTTTGGTATGTAATCTTGAGCAAATGTCAGTGCTTTCATGCCTTGATTGGTGGGTTTCTCTCAGTGGCGCAAAAACTATCCACAAAAAGAACGGGGATGCCTTGCAGGGACCCAACATTCATATTATACATGCAAATTATATTGGGAGGAGTCCGAGAATGTGGTATATGACAGAATCAATTGCTAAGCTACTGGTTTACCTTGTTTATCAGTTTCCACCAATTGCAAAGAAGCATCGTACCGCCTTTCGCTTTAAATATAATGTATTGTATTAAATCGACGTAAAAGCTGAAGCTGTCACTTGTTGCATCAACTGTAATATTTGTTTAATTTCATTTCAGATGGCGATCATTGTGCTCATGATTGTTGTACTCTGTTCTATTCGGGTTTATGCGCAACTCACTCAAGTGCAGATAGCAAATTTTACAAGCAGGAATGTCAGCATAACTGATTACAACGCCACGCATCTTCTGTTCCAACACAATGGAATTCCTGATCATGAATACGGACAGTTTCCGAACGAACATAACCCAAATAATGTCTCAGAGCAACGACACATGTTCTACATTCGTAAAACACCGTTAGCTATAGACTCGCCAATGTGCCTCCCCCTTGGTCCAATCGCAATTGCCATCAACGGAATTCCTCTCTACAATCCCTATTCAGGAGAAGGCTTCAATGCAGTCGAGGGTGAATGTAAAGAAATATTTGACGTCTGCAATGGACACCCGTCACCAGACGGCGTCTATCACTACCATCAAATTCCCAACTGTTTATATAGTCAAGCACCCGACCAGTTGATCGGTGTCGCTATAGATGGTCATCCCATATATGGACCTTTGACTAAAGATGGGAAAAATCTAACCTCTACTGATCTAGATGTCTGCCATGGAAGATTTATCAACGGACAGTACGAATATCGCATGACTTACGATTTTCCTTATATCCTAAGTTGTTTTCATAGCTTTGGTCTTGTTCAAGTGGGTGGTAAAGGATCTATGGGTAGCGGTATGCAGCAACCACCAATGGGTGGTATGCCGCCTCCAAACGGTGGGATGCCACCACCAAACGGAGGGATGCCACCATCAAACGGAGGGATGCCACAGCAACCGTTGAATCGAACTTGTATCAGAAAAGAAAACTGGGAAGCACTGGTTTGCTACGCTGATTGCAAAGATCCCTCCCTCGGATGTGATAACAAAAATACCACAAGTTCTGGTAAAGTTTTACTCACGGGTGGAATAAGCCGGACGTGTGGCATATCACCAAATAACATTGTGCTTGCGGCAATGATGTGCGTAATTATTTACTATGCAAATTTACTGCCTTGATGAATAATTTCCTATTTATTTTGTACAATGCAAATGATTCCAATGATATTCCAACAGTGAAATTATGAAATATCCAAACAAATTTGTTTTCACAGACAGGCATTTAAGAGATTATATGATTACAAGTTCTTTATTTGTAATTAAAGTTACCTCGCGATAATGGTTTTAAAAACAATATTATTTCAAACATAAACTCCAGATCATATAAAAATAATCGCAGTAGAAATAGGTCATTCTAAGTTTACCCAGATTATATTACTTACATTCAACAATCTTCATACATATATTTTGAACGCGTTGCATGTATTAAAATATTTCATCCATTTGTATGTATTTCATAAAGCTATTTCTTTAATGTAGCAATTAAAGCAAAGTACAGATAATATTCAAGTTGACGTCGTAATTTGGTGACGGCAAAGCTTTCTTGGGAAAGCATAGCAGGTCTCTTAAATGAATGTATATCAGGCTTCTTGCTGAACAAAAGTTAATACAGTTTAACTTAAAACATCTGAATATTTTGTTGTTCATTTTGTCTCCCTAATTCAATTATCGCAAATGGTTTCAACGAGCTTTTTCCAAGTATCTTCCTAAAATAATATGAGAGAGAGAGAGAGAGAGAGAGAGAGAGAGAGAGAGAGAGAGAGAGAGAGAGAGAGAGAGAGAGAGAGAGAGAGAGAGAGAGAGATGTACGGTATGTCATATATTTAATATCATAATCCTTTTTCATTTAAGGAGGAATATGAAATTATCTTCCTCTACTCTATGGATATTATTAGTTCCAATAAAAGATATCTTTTTTTTTTTGAAAGAATCTTTGTTTTCACTTGTATCTCTTTCACTCATAGAATTCATCTTGCTTTCTCATACACAATAATCGATCGATCGACATGCCAGTCACTCAACTGCATTCACACGCTAGCGGACAGCGCGACGTACGAGCAAATCGGAAAACTTGTAAAATTTAATTCATTCCTAGCCCACTTTTTATCTGCCATGGAGTTGATAGTTATTATTCAAAAATATTCATCTATAAAAAGTGAAATCGTTGATACAGTCAATCAATTATTGATTATCACATGCCAATTCAATGACTGTATTCATTATTGCAACTAAGACCATATAAAATATGGAATGTGTATAATGCAAATACTGTATTAGTCACCCGACGAAGCCACTGCAATGCTTCTTTGCATACATGACCCAATTCATGACATTGTGGCAACCAATCATAATCTATATATATATATATATATATATATATATATATATATATATATATATATATATATATATATATATATATATAAAGAATACAAATCATATGGCGAATAACAAGCCTTTCAAGTGTACTTTATCCACCAAGGGATCACGTGTGTCAGGGATTGATTAAATTAGATGCAATAAACTGACGACAGACAGTACGAAACTAGTAACTAACTAGCCTAATACAAAGGCAAATGCAAAACAAGGCAAATACAAGACATATATACGACAAACAAATAAACACAAAAACGTTGTGTTTGTAAACCTCTACATGGCTGTCTCCACATGGGTTAAAACTATAAATACAACCAGCTTGTATAGACTAGTTGCGGAAACTGAAAACGGTGTATAATTCTAAAAAAAGTCTAAAAGTCTACAAGCCAAAGCGACATCTATTTTTACTTTTTGTACATTTATGTAACGCAGATTATATCCCGGATATTTGATTCTATACCGGTTATTCTTATTGTAAAATTTGAAGGATAATAAGAAAATTTAGAAAATGTTAAATTCTACTAGTGCATAGTTTTCATTTTCTAGTCTTCTTGGTTTAGACCGCTTGGTTTCAATGTTCTAAGGCGGCGTATCCAGTATGATTCCTTTTCCTTCCTGGTTTCGGAACTCCAGCTGTGGTTGTTAGCAATAGCGATAAGTATGATATCACTAAAAGTGTGGCCAGGAGAGGAGAAGTGTTCTGCGACCGGGCTTCTGTGCAGCTTTTTTGTCATCCAATCAGATCTATGCATGTTTATCCTTTTGTGTAGCTTTTCAGTTTCTCCGACGTACTGAAGGCCACAGATCTTACATGTGATAAGATAAATCACATTCTCTGTTTTGCACGTTTTGTTTGGACCATGTATATTTAGTTTTTCTTTAGTCACTGTGCTAGTGAATGTCTTGGTCTCTATCATATGTTGACAGGTTTTGCATCTTTTATCGCCACAGGATCCAGATTGACTAGGTTGGTTTTGACTAGCGATTGGCGTTAGCTTTGCCCTGACTAGGTTGTCCTTTAGGTGTTTTGGTCTCCGGTAAGCTACTACAGGTTTGTTCGGAAGTATTAGGCTTAGTATGTCTGACGATTGCACGGTTGGCCAGTGGTTTGCGATGGTTTTACCTACTTTGGGATTGTCAGCGTGAGAAGTCAGAATAAATGGTATCCTATCAACCTTTTCTTTCTGTCTATATCTGAGTAGGTCATCACGGTTTGTTTGTTTGGCCCTTTGGATTGCCTCCGCAATCAGGTCTTTGTCGTAGCCTCGGTAAATTAAATGTTTAGCCAGCTCTTCAGACCTTTCTAGGAATCTTTCATCATCGGAGCAAATTCTGCGTATCATCAGTGCCTGGCTATATGGAATGTTCATAATGCAGTGTTTTGGATGACACACTTTCAGTGATATAATACTTATCGCTATTGCTAACAACCACAGCTGGAGTTCCGAAACCAGGAAGGAAAATGAACCATACTGGATACGCCGCCTTAGAACATTGAAACCAAGCGGTCTAAACCAAGAAGACTAGAAAATGAAAACTATGCACTAGTAGAATTTAACATTTTCTAAATTTTCTTATTATCCTTCAATTTTTACTATAAGAATAACCGGTATAGAATCAAATACCCGGGATATAATCTGCGTTACATAAATGTACAAAAAGTAAAAATAGATGTCGCTTTGGCTTGTAGACTTTTAGGGCATTATACACCGTTTTCAGTTTCCGCAACTAGTCTATACAAGCTGGTTGTATTTATAGTTTTAACCCATGTGGAGACAGCCATGTAGAGGTTTACAAACACAACGTTTTTGTGTTTATTTGTTTGTCGTATATATGTTTTGTATTTGCCTTTGAAAAAGACTCATTAAGAGTCGAAAGCGCTTAGGCTAGTTAGTTACTGGTTTCGTACTGTTCGTCGTCAGTTTATTGCAGCTATATATGTTTGTCGGGATACTTAAAGAATGTAATAACAACCCCGACACATTAAATTTCTAGTCTTCACGCAGGAAGTGTAGGGTGGAATGGGGAGGGTTAGTTTAATGTCATATATTTAATGTCACTCTCCTTTCTATTTCTTTAATAATATTAATTTACTTTTTATCTCGTGTCCAATGTATTACCAATCACAAAAACAGATATATTTCTTTTGAGAAACGTTATGCTTTCAGTTGTTTCTTTTTAAGAACCCATTTTCTCAGTTTTCAGTTTCTCTTCCTTGCTTATTTTTTTGCATTATCTCTCTCTCTCTCTCTCTCTCTCTCTCTCTCTCTCTCTCTCTCTCTCTCTCTCTCTCTCTCTCTCTCTCTCTCTCTCTCTCTCTCTCTCTTATACGCGTGATACATACGCATTACACATTCCTACAGATTTAGCGAAGCAATTTTGTGATGATGATATGCCTCATTCTTGCATTACACTCTTTTATGTATGTGTGTGTCCATGCCATGTCAGCTGTAGGTACTATCCCATGCAAAAACAATGCATCTGTCATAATTGTTTTCTGTATGTATGGGTCCATGCCATGTCAGCTGTAGGTACTATCCCATGCAAAAACAATGCATCTGTCATAATTGTTTTCTGTATGTATGGGTCCATGCCATGTCAGCTGTAGGTACTACCCCATGCAAAAACAATGCATCTGTCATAATTGTTTTCTGTATGTATGGGTCCATGCCATGTCAGCTGTAGGTACTACCCCATGCAAAAACAATGCATCTGTCATAATTGTTTTCTGTATGTATAGGTCAATGCCAGGTCAGCTGTAGGTACTACCCCATGCAAAAACAATGCATCTGTCATAATTGTTTTCTGCATGTATGGGTCCATGCCATGTCAGCTGTAGGTACTACCCCATGCAAAAACAATGCATCTGTCATAATTGTTTTCTGTATGTATGGGTCCATGCCATGTCAGCTGTAGGTACTATCCCATGCAAAAACAATGCATCTGTCATAATTGTTTTCTGTATGTATGGGTCCATGCCATGTCAGCTGTAGGTACTACCCCATGCAAAAACAATGCATCTGTCATATTTGTTTAAGACGTTATGATCATCAAAATTAGCCACTATTGCTTAAATGTTTATTCTTCTCCTAGACAAGCTTGGAAAACAAGACACATCTACCCAGTCAATATCGTGATCAGTCTCGAGAATGGTGATACGTATACTTGTGAACAAATTGAATCTCTAACAAACAATAGTGATCATCGGTTCTTGGCCCACCTTCAGCGGGTGTCCTAATGTCTCAAAAACCAGTGAGGACAACATAATGTAGTAGGCATGAAAGTAGTATAGTGGATATGTGTACTTGCAGAAATTAAGATTAGCTAATATTTAGCTTATGGAAATTATCAAAACAGACCCTTCGGATACTAAAGGGAATTTAACATTAGGACGCCAATTTCGGGTCCGTACTATTTCAAATGGGAATGAAGAATACACCATAGGTTTAATATGTCTGGGCCTGCATGGGAATGGTAATGTTAAAATCTAGCACGACATCTCAATTTTGTGAGATGTCGTGAACTCACCGAGAACTCCAAGTACGTTATACAAGTTTAATCTTTTTTTTTCTTTGATGATAAAGAATATTTAGATTTAAAAAACACAGTTCGTGTTTGTTTGTTTCTGGGGTTTTATTTCCATTTTGCAGCAGAAACTATAATTAAGTACAACTGTCAAGGTTCTTTTTTTGGTGCAGCTTATTCAAATTTCAAACGAAATACATTTCAATTTTTATAGTTTAACATATTCACTTTACAAAAAGCAAAGTTTATTTTTCAATCAACGTGCAACAAATTCGCTTTTCAAAAACACAGTACTTGTTTATTTTTCTCTGCACACAAAAATTATTTATTGCCCTACCATCTTCGCTATTCTATATTTCCCGCTATGCTAGATATTAATGTGCTGAATTATTCCACATTTCCTTTTCCTGCATTTAAATGTGTTCCAGTTCACTATTTGAAAGTTAACTTTGACCAATGTTGGCATAACTCTTGTCCAGTAACAATTATAACACAGCTCATAAAACATCAGCATATTATTAGGATTTCATTTTAAAACGGTTGCATCTGAATAAATTCGTGTGGAGAGTTAGTGGAAGTAACTTTTCTGGAACAATATGTTTTAGTAAAAGTGACTTCTCTGGAACGTTATGTTTGACTGGGAGTGACTAAACCGGAACGGGATGTTTTTGTGTGCAAGGGACGGTATTTATGCACAATTTAATGCCTTATTTATCTGCCTCGTAAAAAGTCATTAAAAAATTAAAATGCACAAGTGAGGTCAAATGAATTACCACTACATTATATCACCCAATAAGGTTGATGCCAATTTGATTTTAAAGGTCATTATGGTTTAGCCCTTTATTGTTAAAGACTGGATGTTTAGACATCTTGTTTATAGGTGTCCATTTACAATGATGGATCTGGCAATCAAACAACCAGGAACTTAAGAGACCAATTTGTGTGCCTATTCAAATGTTTCATTTCTACTACACCTTGAAGTACAATGACAAAAATGAACTTGTCCTCCATTTACACACCATCACTCTCCTTACCGATAATAAAAGTGCAACAAATAAGTACTCTTTAAAGTTTAACACATATTCTTGCATACAACACACTACATTTAAGACATATCACTTGTATTATGACATTGCATCCCTTTACATGAATTTCATGAAGTAAACAGTGCATTTAATCACATTTTTCAAGACGCCATTTAATCAATGCTTTACTCAAAGAAAAAGCGTAAGACAAGTTTATATATTGTAGTTTACTTGGTGAATGCCATTCATGATACAAACTTTTCGTCAGATGGGAAAGGATAGCAAATCTCTTTAACAGATGTATTTCATGTATCCTGGTAACCAAGGCGAATGCAGTTTGACTTGAATCACTTGAATATTTTGTTGTTCCCTTTATTTCCCTCAGTCATCAGAAAATGGCCTGAACACGTCTTGTCCAAGTATCTTAATAACAAATAGTGTGTGTGTGTGTGTGTGTGTGTGTGTGTGTGTGTGATAGAGAGAGAGATGTGCACTGAATGCTATAACTTTAATATCAAATCAAGGAGGAATGTATAATGATGTATAATGAGATATCTACCTCCTCCTGCTACTCATTCCAGTAAAACGTATCTTTCTTTTTAAACAATCACTTTCTTCGCTTGTGTTTCTTTCACTCTTAAAATTCCTCTTCTTTTTACATACACATTAATGTCCCGATCAATCGATCGAACGATTATAATTCCATCGATCACGATCTCAATCACTCTGTAGTAACCAAATGCTAGTAGATAGATCTACAAGCAATTCTGATAAAGAATAATTAGTACACTCCTAACTCAGCTTTTTCTACAAACATGTTGATTAACAAAAAAATATTCATCTATAAAAAGTTAAATGGTCCATATAATCAATCACTTCTTGAAAATCAGTTGCCAGTTTAATAGTTGTATTAATGCTGTATGTTAAGACCGTACAAAAATTAGTACTTGTACTAGAAAAAGACTAAATCAGTGACCCAGACATAGTTAATATAATGCTTGCTTGCGCACATGACCCAATTCGTGACATTGTGGCAGCCAGTCGTAATTGAAACCCGAGTAGAAATTAGTTATAAATATCCTAAAGCTCAAATGGCATACATATTGATCACGACGCATAACAATGGGTTTGGAGTTTGCGGGAGGGGGATTTTAGAGTGTTTGGAGTTTGCACAGAGGGGAATGTTTTACAGTGCATTTGAAGCTAAATATAAACAAACACAAGGCATCGTTTCAAGCAAAACAAAACAATATTGTCACGACGGCACTACTTTTTAAATATTGTCACGACGGCACTACTTTTTAAATATTGTCACGACGGCACTTCTTTTAAAATATTGTCACGACGGCGCTACTTTTTATACACAAAAGAATACCAAATCAGTTATATTGCAATGTGATACTTATTTCGTGATTATTCAACAATTCAGGCCAAATAAAATATTTATTATACACACGCGTGCTTGATGTCTCTGACAAACAAGATGTGACTACACAGCCTGTATCGTGACTTATTTATATGGAGACATATACTCAGAGGAGGAATTGAAAATATTTAACACAATCAACAATCTATCGATCTAATGATCTATTTTTAGCAGTGTTTTACGCTTTACCACGAGATAAAAATCAGTTCAATGACATTCCATTATTTTTTCTTACCGTTTAACATGAATGGATATTCTAAGAAACAAAGCATTCATTTGGGCACGAGATTAAATATATCAGAAAGTGTTAGCGACAAATATATTTTATAATTATTTGCTTCTTAAAGATGCTTTCTTAACGTCTTTATTTCACAATTATAGTAAAAGGCTACAAATGGTTGACAGGATATTTAACCAATGTTACAACGTCCCTGACACATTAAATCTATTGTGCTCGTTGGGTGGATTTGGAAGTGGAATCAATCTAATATCATATATTTTATACCATTTTTTTTACTTTCTGAATAATGTTCAATTTAGTGAAGTGTATTACTAATCGCCAAAGATGTTTGTTTTAAAAGAATCGTTATCTTTTCGTTTCCTTCTTTCCACGTATCCAATTCCCACTTCTCAGTTTCTCTTCCTTGCTTATACTCTCTCTCTCTCTCTCTCTCTCTCTCTCTCTCTCTCTCTCTCTCTCTCTCTCTCTCTCTCTCTCTCTCTCTCTCTCTCTCTCTCTGTCACAGATACTCATTCCCACATGTTTATGAAAAACATCACCATGTCAATGATGATGTAACTCATTATTTATGATATGCTTTTATCTATGTATAGATCCATTCCAAGTCCTCTGTAGGTACCCCAGCAGAATGCATCTGTCGTGATTGTTTAAGACTTTACGCACATTATAATTGTCTACTGTTGCTTCAGTATTTATTCTCCACCGTACCAGCTATAAAATCTTGAGAAGCAAGACACATCTACCCAGTCTATATCGTGATCAGATTAAGATGAAACAATGACACGCATACTCGTGTAAAATTTAATGTCTTTCAAACGAATGGTGTGCATGGGCTCAAGTCATACCTATAATGTATGTCCTATGCCTTAAATTCCATTTCAAAATTTAATTTAGTTTTGATATATTTCTTCACTGTAACCTTAAGATCTCTCTCTCTCTCACACACACACACACGCGCGCACACACACACACACACACACACACACGGTGTAATCTATACTTTTGTCTTGTTTTTTGTATAAATTACAATAGGCTTTGTTCCATTTTTCTCAAAAATCTGTAACAATCCATATGGGTATTTACAACTTGTCCAATATAGGATTTCATCCAGAAATACTCTGAAGATATTGCCAAATGAACTCAAAAGCTGCGAACTATTCGAGGAAGTGTCTGAATGTGTCGCATAGCTTTGAATCAAACAAGGAGTTCATTCACATACAGGATATTTTTCTTAAAAAGAAATACTCTAAATCAATGTATACATCAAAAGACAAAAAGAGAAATTTCAGATGAAAATGGAGAAGATTCTGTGTTCAAAATGATGTTCTCTTTGAGAAGATCACGGAAGATGAAAAGACCTTGAATAGTGTTCAAAAACAAAAATTCGGCCGTATAAGTGGTGTGAAAAGCAATTTCTATAATATCACAGAAGGATGTTATGGCCAGCTGGACTGCCACGTCCCATTCATAACTGTGATCGAACACTGATAATATGACTTTCATAAGGCGTCAAAAAAAAGCAAAATGACACAGAGACAGCTTTATGGAATTTATTAAAATTATCTTTCTTGGAGAACAATGTAAGACTTTATTAACTCATTTTCCGTGAAATTGTTTGTTCTACCATGCATCGTCAATTTGTTAATGAAAACTTTTTATGTATTCGAGGTGCGGAAGGTCATAGGTTCGAATACATCACATTCTCGAGGTGGTCAACAGATGTTCCTGTTGTTTGTAAGATATTGCGATCTAATTTGTTCTATTGTCTCATGTACAACATCATGCAAACCTAATTCTGAAAGGCAAAATATGTAAGACATGACTCTAAGAGGCAAGAAGGGGTTTTAATCCTACGTCTCCGAAACATTTTAGAATGATTTTATTTTTAGAGAAATTTCGGTTAAAATCTAGATTGATCATACACACAGACGCACGCAAACACATGCACAGACACACACTCAAACAATTTTCATGTAGTCACTTCTTTCACGTTGGACCCTATGGGTCTTTAAAACGTGCTATAATTGACATAGATTTAAGGAAAGTAGTTGCAATATTAAACAGTTGGTTCTCTCATTGTAGTCATAATTTAAGGAGTGACACTTTCTTGACATATAGTAATTATTTTTATCAGATTGAAAACCTATCAACCTTTACCACTTTAGGGGAACTCCAACTTTCAAAGCACGGATTCACCCACTTTATAATTCTGGACATCATTGAAATCTTTTCTGCATCTGCACTTGCTGCTACAATGGTCCTGAACATCTTGTATAGCATTCATTATGTGGAAACAAACAGTAGTTTTAGATCCCTAAAATTACTATTATCGTCTATTGATCTCTGTAGAACCTTTAATTAACGACTGTCGTTAATCAGGCTCTCCTTTCGCATCTTAAAATAAACTGAATATCATTTGCTTTGTCTTGAAAATTATACATTTATTTCACTGATATGTACCGTCCAACTGCAAACAACCTGATCCGCTGTAGATTAATGCTCCTGTAAGATTATTGCTATGTTTGTTTGTTCTGCTAATTACAAACTGTACAGACCTAGATCTGCCGGTACATTATGGGTCTGTGCAGTACACCATATATTGTTATACTTAAATAGCCATGCAGTAGTAAAATGAAAGGGAAACCTCGATTTTAATTAATGTGATTCACCCTTTTCTTCATGGGCTCTCAGTTTTCTGTGAGAATTATTTTATCACGACCAGGTCGTGGTATTATGTTTAATTAGCGAAATGGTCCTTTTTTTACCTTATAATGCAGATCCCTTAATCTTAATAAAGCGAGCCCCGGTTATTATTCTGCGTAGAGAAGTGCCCACCCCGAAAATTTTTCTTCTGGGATCAACATTGTATAAAATCAAAGTCTTGTGTTTCTTCCATAAACAAACAAAACCTATACTGCCTTTAACCTGCTTGTAGTTTGAAAGGTGTAAATCTAAACAGTCTCTTTTGTAAACTAGACAAGATGTGGAACGCTTCGAAATCACGAGTGTGTTATCTGTTCATGATGTGGTATTGTTGCTTGAATAGGGTCTGTAATACGTTTGCGGTAGTCATTGTAAGTGAGTCACGATTTCGGATCAATTCCAATCTGATATGGCTTCTCGTACACGAGTTCTTTATAATACAACTGCATAATTTATACTGTAGTATTATTCATCTATATTTTATAATGTATATTGTACATTTATATTTCATCATTTAGTTTTCGAAGTTTCTTCTTCTATTTCTTCATCATCTAGTATTTTCGTGTTTCTTCTTCTATTTCTTCTTCTTCATCATCATATTCATCATTATTTTATCATCAACCTCTTTATTATCATCATCTTCTTTTATCCCAAGTCCAGTGTATGCAACAGTAAAATGTATACTACTGATATCCTCATTTAGAGCTCAAGTACTTAGGTTTCTTCGTTGTTGTAGTTGACTCGAACCGACGCAGACAGTGGTGAGATGGCAATGATCTGTAACAGTGATAGCTTTAGACCACTCGACCAATAGTAACCCCTATATATATAATGGTCAAGTTGACATAGATCTATGTATATTTTAGTTTATTTATTTAGTTTGGGTAATTAATAATCAATTATACATGGTCATCTTCTTTTTTGGGAAAAGGGGCATGTGATGTGACGAATTTTGAAAACTCTTAGAAGCTTTGTTTAAAGGAATTGTATCAAAGTCAACTTAATTAAAGTAGAAAGGGCTAGAGATAGATGATTATTTTCATTTCATCTGTGAACGTCAAAAGGGAATTCGTTCTAGCCGACGTAACATGACCGAGTCAGATGCTATGGTACAAGAGAATGACATAAGACCTTTCCCCAAAATCGGCAGGGTAAAGGCGGCATCTGGCTATAGATGATAGCTCAAAGTAAATGATTAATTACGGCATGATTAGTTTAGTTTTCTCGTCAATCCAAACATTCTACGAACAGGTTTAGGAAACTGTCTATTCCTATTGGTTAATATGGATTTATGGGCGTAACTCTGTAAGAAATTAAAGGTTTTACTTTAGGGAAATTCTTTAGTCGTCTTCGATCTTTCGCAAGGAAAGTTAGTATGACTCCGAAATTCGTAGAAAGTACGTTTTCGTTATTGAGTAAGGGGCCGGATAGTTCTCTCAGGAGACGGACTATACGTGAGGTTCGTGGAAACATAAAGAAACGGCAAAAGGTACGCAATCTTAGTTTCCCGATTTTAATATGTTATGTAATTTTTGATCTATTTTGCAAATGTATTCTTGATATGATGTTTGTATGTATTATTTCATTTTTCAGGATTTTAGTGAAATGCTAGTCATTACATTTTATTCTTTGATTTCCTAATTATCAATTCATTTGGAGAATTGGCAAGATTGAATGTAATTAAAATTTCATTAGATTAGTTGAAAAGATTGCATGTAATTGAATCTTGAATACATAGGAGTGATTAGGAATTTAAATGAATTAAGTTTAAGGAATGATGGGTAATATTTCATAGTTTTATGGATTAACTCTGTCTAAAATGAGTATGACCTAACATTACATGCATATTCATATACTAGTTTGTAATATTTAATTGATCACTTAAGTGTATATCTATGTGCTGGTTTGTAATATCTAATTGGTCGAGTAAACTATTTTAGAATAGTTAGATCTGAGGGTCTAAGCATATGTAACTTAAGACTGCTAGATTGGTAGAGTCAGCAGTCGAGTGGGGGTTACATACGGGTTCATACGGCTGAGTTGAATTTAATTGACCATCCCTAGCGTGACCCGAATTAAGGTCAGGACAAGCATCGACCGTTTATGTAAACATAACAGTTAGCTAACAGAAGTTACTGCGGCAGAATTTATGCCTTTTGTTTTCTGAGCCGAATTAATGTAAAATATAGATATACTTGGGAATGTGACCTATTGTCTATTGCGAGACATTTTTATTTATTGAAGGAAACAGCTTTCCAGGATTCACATGAGAAATCCCAGGATTCACATGAGAAATCCCTGCACAATCACAGGACGAGAACAAGATATAAGCAGAAATCTAAGTCCAGAGACGATTGTTAAGTCCAAGACGAAAAAGCTTGACAAAGATCGACAGAGCAGGGACGAACGGAAGTCTTGATGTCTGCATAAATTAGGTGATGAAGTCTCTCATCGTTACACTCAAAGGTCACATCTCATTGGCAATGAGGATAGCAATTGAACGTTGAAAGCAATTTTACATTTAAAGAAATTTGTATTGTCTTTTTTATTTGAGTACATGTTAGTACCATTTTTCCTTCTTTTGTAACTAAGTCATTGATTTCTTTTCATTTCAAATTCTGTTGATAAACTGATTAAATTTTATATTTGTTCATTGAAAGGGGGCTCGTATTGTTATTTCTTCAATATACTCGTTCAGTGATCTGCATTCTTTTTTCTATCTATCCACACTGGGTAAACTACACCGCGGAGGTCATTCCCTAGCAACGAACCGTAGTGAAAGAGTTTGGTGTGTTTTGCACGCCGCCAATCTGTCACAGGGCACCAGACAAATGCCTCTCCCTACTTAACCGAAAAAAATATCTAAAAGGTTTATGTGCTTTATGTAGCTGTTTTAATTTGACAATTTGATCAAAAATTTAATTTTTTTAATTTTTTGTCGGGGTATTTTGTTTCTCCCTAGTGTTTTCTAAAGGTTCATTTCTCCGATAAGGCTTCTTTTTCCTTATCGATATAATTTCCCTTATTTTATTAGGTGACCTTGGCTAGAAGTTCCCTATATCCTGTGTATGCTATATGTTTGGTGCTTTTGTATGTTGCTATAATTTGTTTTCTTGTTATGACAGTCTTCTATATCATATCCTCCCAGTTGTCTATTCCATTATATGCATATCATTCTTTCTTTCTCATTCTCCCCTTCTTTCACTCATTCATTTTTCATTCTATTGATGCATAAAATAGTTATTTTTTTATTTCAAATTTTTTAAGTATATTATTTTATTTTTTTAATTTTGAGGTCAGACGGTGCACTAATTGAATTATATTTTAAAAAATATTAAACCTAGTGTTTTATATGTATGTCTATGATGTTCCATCTACCTTTACTCTTTCAATTTGTTGTTAAGGAAATAGGGTCTCAAGGTTTTTAAATTTGGACCCTACTTCCCCGCAGTTTTTCCAAATTCCTAATAAATAGTCCGAAAGATATGTTTTCTTTTTGTATGTCCACACATGGTGTTTTCTGAGGCTCTTCCGCAGGCCTGATCACTTTGCGTAACGCCATTTGATATAGCCCTACGACGTCCTTGTCATCTTTGAACTAAAAGGACGAACGAACAACAACTTGCATGTCATATTGTAACGAGGAAAACCGATGGACTTAAAAATTTCGTTACGTTGCATAATATTTCGTTTCGTTAAAGTTTATATTGTAATTTTGTATGCTTTGCAAGCTTTGTAGTGCCAGCTATCGTCTTAGTTTTGGGTCACGTGATTCCGCCTGGGTATATATACGGACCAGTTGTGGATGCTATGCTGGTTAGGAAACGGCGTAGAGTGAAGACGTCTCCTGCAGTGTAGCAGTATAACCACCCCACCAGAGCAAGCACACTTGGTCGTATTCCTTGGATAAGAGAAAGCCAGGCCATGAATCTTAAAAGGTTAGTGACACGGTCTTTCGTCGATCAGCAGCCCGGCGCTACAAGACTCGTCCAAGACACGCAGAGGTCTTGCGACAATACACAATTTTGACTGAGGATAGATCTTCTTTCGTCATTTCACACTGTCGTTCTCTCTCTCTCTCTCGACCGATCGATCGATCGATCGATCGATCAATCGATCGATCGAGCGGATAATTTCGCGAATCTACGACTGAGACAGCGACCAGAAGAAAACCCAGTCTGCGATCGTGCGACCAGTCGGCGACTGCGACACAATCGATGACCAGAAGAAGACCCAATCTGCGACCGTGCGACCAGTCGGTGTC
Organism: Potamilus streckersoni; assembly: GCA_016746295.1. Taxonomy (NCBI): domain Eukaryota; kingdom Metazoa; phylum Mollusca; class Bivalvia; order Unionida; family Unionidae; genus Potamilus; species Potamilus streckersoni. Next base: position 1,077,006 of record JAEAOA010000324.1, on the reverse strand, counting down.
TGCGCACAGTCGGTGACTGCAACCGAGACAGCGACACAGTCGGCGACTGTGACCAAATCGGCGATCCTGCGACCCAGTCGGTGACTGTGACTGAGACAGCGATACAGTCGACGACTGCGACTAAGACTGCTACCAGTCAGCGACCGAGACTGCGACAGTCGGCGACTCTGCGAGAAGTCAGCGACCAAGTTGGCGACTCTGCGACAAGTCGGCGACACTGCAATCCAGTCCGAGACTCTGCGACAAGTCGGCGACTGCGACCAGTAGGCGACCTTGCGACTAGTCTGTAACCAAGTCGGCGACACCCAAGAAGCCAGGAATAAGACGGTATCTCGCTGAGGTAGGAATCTGTCACACTCTGGAGTGCCAGTCATCAGACAGATTCAGCGGGGTATCACTCCAACTATAGACCTGTCATAAAGAACTCGAGATAGCGAAACTCAGGGCAATGTAGCCGAGTGAGTGTTCCGCTACAATATGTTTTTCATATATAAAGAATTCAAACTGCTGCTTATATACTCTTTAAACAATTTCTTTCAGTTTGCCTCTTACTTAGTGACCTTCGTTATAAAGGCCACCTGACTATAGGGAACTTCGGAGATTCCCTGTATGACGTCACAACTAAATGTTGGCAGAGCTCTGGTAAACAAGCGTATTCAATTAAAAATGTATAAAATGCCGCATATGGTCTTTCTGCCACCCAGACTAAAGAATCCCCAACGTGATCTTACCCTATAACATCAGGGTTAAGTTCTCCATAAGCATTAAATGTGGCCAGTCCCCATGTGACTACTATACTCGTATATTAATATTTGTCAATTAAGTTGTGTTGTTTCTTATTTAACTAAACTAACAAACACGTTCATGCAATAAATTTACAAGTCCATGAAACAAATCTGAAAAATGATATTGCTATATGAGCTGCCTATAAATAGTATTTCTAAAGGTTCAGGTTAACTTAAAACATATCTTTGTTTGAAGATTATTAGAATGAAAGAAAACCACGGTAGAATATTTCCAGACTGATCGTGACTGCAAATCCATAATCTTTTCTGCCGTGTGAAAAAAAAACTGCATTTAATGCTGTGTCCTTCATTTGTTATATTAAACATACCAGGAAAAAGTATGCGTGGATTAGCTGGTATCTTAAGGGACGGAAGACTCCGTGTAATTCAGGAATACTCTGACATATTTTCGAATATTTAATTAATGCCAATATATAAAAACTATCTAATAATAAGAACTGCATATATAAATCTCTGTGGAAGTATGGCATTCATTTAAATTCTTGTATTAATAGTAGATGGAACAAATCACTCTTTAAATGTCCTGTTTCATTTAATTTTTTAATTTTTAAGAATACAGCAGAGAGTATATTGTTGTATATGTATCTGTATACTTGTACATGAGATATCTATGATCTGTTTATGTTTGCGATGCATTTACTTTAGATCTATATTATAATTTAGATGTATGGGATATTTAGTCTAAAATAAAGGAATTCTTATATTCTTAGCTTATAAAGATAAATGCAAATAAAGCTATGGTTAAAAGTCAGAATTTTAGTCATCAACCTAATGAAAATTTTAAAATAATTAAATACTTAAAAAGAGATAATCGCACTAAATTTCCAGCCTAGGATCTTTGTGAGCTAACATAAACTCATGGCAAGTTTATATATATATATATATATATATATATATATATATATATATATATATATATATATATATATATATATATATATATATATATGTATGTATAGACATATATGTATATATGTATATAAATGTATATGTATATCTACATACATACATACATACATACATACATACATACATACATACATACATACATACATACATACATACATACATACATACATACATACATACATACATACATACATACATACATACATACATACATACATACATACATACATACATACATACATACATACATACATACATACATACATACATACATACATACATATTAATGTCAAGTGAATGATATTTTTTTATTCTTTTGCTTTGCTTTGCTTCATGATACCTATCCATATTTCTGGATATGTATCATAAAGCAAAACATAAGAATTTAATTCACTTGACCTGAGAAGTCAGTAGAATATCTTTCCACTTAATGTTGTTGTCCTAAGGCATGGGGAACTGTTGATGTATTTAGATGAATTCCTTAACGAAGCAATAATAATCGTGACAAGATTTTGACATTTCCAGGACCAATTCAAGGTTTTATACTCATATTTAGTATAAATCACGGACTTAGAGATGCAGACGGCAATCTAAACAATGGTGGGTGGTTGCCATACGTTCAGGAATGGAAGAAGTAATTCACACGTGGTTGATGTTTTCAGCGACAGATAAAAATGACATTATCAAACATGCCAAAGTCTCGTAGGTTAAAATTCATCTCACATCTCCACATTTAACATCAAAATGATCTTGACGCACTAAATAGACAAAATTGCGCATGCAAAACTCATTTCACAAAACCATTAAGGTATAATAATATTGTAAACCCATCATTTTTATCTGATTTTTTTATGTTTTTACATTATTATTATTGTTGTTATTATTATTATTATTATTATTATTATTATTATTATTATTATTATTATTATTATTATTATTATTATTATTATTATTATTATTATTATTGTTGTTGTTGTTGTTGTTGTTGTCGTCGTCATCATCATCATCATCATCATCGTCATCGTCATCATCATCATTATTATTATTATTATTATTATTATTATTATTATTATTTTTATTATTATTATTATTATTATTATTATTATTATTATTATTATTATTATTATTATTATTATTATTATTATTGTTATTGGAAAAGGAATGAACTTCTTAATAGTGTCAATTATTCTGGTTTGCTGAGTTAGGTATTACAAGGTGCTCATGATTTGGACTATAATATTATTCTGGAACAAATGTGTGTGTGTATATGTATGTGTTTGTGTTCATATTCGGTTTTGCTGCACGTGTGTTCTGTGTTTAATTTTTGTTGACATGGAGATTATTCACACATACAAGGTAATATGTTTAATACTACAAGTACTGGACTGTACTGCATTACAATCAATCTCAGCAGTAAGCAATGAGGCAATGGAAATTACTGATAGGACAATCTCATGAAGATGTACAACCATGTATTTAACTACGATGAATTTGTTGTTTTTTTTATAAATTAGATACAACATTAAGATCCTGACAAAGCTAAGCTTGCAAAAAAAAATGTGAAATAAGTATCCATTAACAGAACAGTTTTTTCTACGGTAATGAAGTGGTACCGGGCTCTGGGAGATACAACGTGCGTTTTTCGAACTATAGAACTCTGGGGTTATTATTCAAATTCTTCATGAACATTATACATCTTGCTAAAATATAGTCAGTCAACTGCCCTGATTTGTTTCAAAAAGAAAAATATGCCTTTTAAAAAGAAACAACTGTGCTAACCCAAGAATTAAATGGTCGCAACCAGAACCTCCAACGGCGAAAATCAAACTGTCTTTAAGCAAGACACCTTACCCTCACTGCTCAGCAAAGAATTATAAAGAATTATAATGGCCTCCTGTCAAAAACACTTTGATGCACACAGAGCCATCATGAGCCAAGTTAGGCTCTTCTGTATGCAACTTTTCAGAAAGACAATCAGCACTTGGTTGCAACTGGCAAGCCCGATTTAAATTCTTTGTTTTCATTTTCTCGCAGAGCATCAGTTCACTTTACTCACGAAGTGGACTAGGATGTTAAGGGCTTTGATTTCCAAGAGAAGCCAAGTGAGAAGGCTTTTTGACCCAGACTATTATCGACTGAAACAAACTGCGGCTAAGTTAATTATCGACATAAAAATCGAAAAAACTATTTTGAAGTTTGTTTTATAATGGGGAATAGTATTAGAAGAAACCTTTTAAAACTGCAATATTTTCCCACAAATTACTAATTTTCCTTGCTATATCGAGTGCAGATTTCAAAATAAACAGTTTAAGAGCATATTTTCTTATTAATTTGTTTGTAGATAACTAATTTGATGCGAGATAACTTTTGAAAGATTAGTAATTGTTTGTTGATTTACTTCCCCTTAGCAAGGGTGGCTCTATCCTTTCCTCGTCATCAGCAATAATACAGTGTACTAATTATTCTTTATCAGATTTGCTTTTAGATCTGTCTAGTAGCATTTGGTTACTACTGAGTGATTGAGATCGTGATCGATGGAATTATAATCTTTCGATCGATTGATCGAGACATTAATGTGTAATTTAAAAAAAGAGAAATTTTAAAAGTGAAAGAAACACAAGCGAAGAAAGTGATTGTTTTAAAAGAAAGATACGTTTTACTGGAATGAGTAACAGGAGTAGGTAAATAACTCATTCTACATTCTTTCTTGAATGAGAAAGGGATTTGATGTTAAAGTTATAACATTCAGTACACATCTCTCTCTCTCTCTCTCTCTCTCTCTCTCTCTCTCTCTCTCTCTCTCTCTCTCTCTCTCTCTCTCTCTCTCTCTCTCTCTCTCACACACACACACACACACATACACACAAACACATATACACACATATTATTTGTTATTAAGATACTTGGAGAAGATGTGTTCAGGCCATTTTCTGATGACTGGGGGAAATAAAGGGAACAACAAAATAATCAAGTGATTCAAGTTAAACTGCATTCGCATTGGAGACATGAAATACATCTGTTAAAGAGACTTACTATCCTTTCCCATCTGAAGAAAAGTTTGTATCATGAATGGCATTCACCAAGTAAACTACAATATATAAACTTGTATACTATTTGTCTTACGCTTTTTCTTTGCATAATTCATGTAAAGGGATGCAATATCAAGTGATATGTCTTAAATGTAGTGTGTTGTATGCAAGAAAATGTGTTAAACTTTAAAGAGTACTTATTTGTTTCACTTTTATTATCGGTAAGGAGAGTGATGGTGTGTAAATGGAGGACAAATTCATTTTTGTCATTTTACTTCAAGGTTTGGTAGAAATTAAACATTTGAATAGGCACACAAATTAACCTCCTGGTTGATTTCCAGATCCAACATTGTAAATGGACACCAATAAGCAAGATGTTAAAACATCCAGTCTTTAAGAATAAAGGGCTAAAGATAAAGGCCTATAAAAGAAGGCATAAAGGAAAATAGTCAAAATTGAAAACAATTCCAACAAATGCCTCAAAACTCATTAGAAAACAATTAATAATAACAGAAAACATGTTCATAATTCAATCAATCGAACACAGATCGTATGTTTAGAACTATGATAAAAGACCACTAATCCAGAGAGTGAGAGTGAGAGAGAGAGAGAGAGAGAGAGAGAGAGAGAGAGAGAGAGAGAGAGAGAGAGAGAGAGAGAGAGAACGCACCGACCGGAACCCTGCACTGTCTGAAACGAAACTATTGTGCCCTGTTCATTGAATCCCCTCCTCCTCCTTATTTCCTCCTCCTCCTCCTCCTCTAAATTGCCCTGTAATAAACCATTCACATGCAGAGTGATGCACCTGCAGGAATAAAAAAAAAGTTCTTACCTTGACCACCTTTTCCTGCTTCATTATTATTAATATATACCTTGACCGCCTTTCCCTGCTTCATTATTATTAATATATATCTTGACCGCCCTCCCCTCTGCTTCATTATTTTTAATATATTTAACCATTTTTATTTTATGTGATCGGCATAATATAGTTAAAGTTAACATGTGACTTAAAACAAAATGATTTACAGAATGATCGAAATAAAGAACAGAAAGGAAATTTTGATTTTTTACAATTATGACAAAGAATGTGACTGCTAGAAAATACATATGTATAAATAACCAATTCTATTTCCAAGACAAAGATTTTAAATTAATGGCAATATCACTCACTCAGAAAGTAAATAGTAAATTTAGCATACATAATATTTGGAATCATATTACAATTGATAGCCGTTTGGTGTGTGTGTGGTTTAATTATTGTATTTAAAAATTCATCCACAGAATCTGATAGCATCCTTAATAATGTTCCTACCTTGTTAATCAAAATACACACCTGAAGGAAATACATGAAAACATCGGTAGCAATTGCACGAAATCAATATGTATATCGTTTTCAAAATTACAAGAGATATTTAAAAAGAACATCGAGCAACAGGTGTGAAAATTTGACAAAAGATGGTTGCTGTAACAACGTAAATTTGGTCATGCAAATCGGCTCTTTTATCATACTCAATTTTTCCACAACCTCAGGGCCAGGAATACTTCAAAATCATTATACTCTGATATTCAAAGAAAAATAAATAATTTTATAGATGTAGATAATAATCTGATCAAGAAGTTTCATCTACACTGTTTGTTTTCTTTTATTAATCATTATCCTTCGTCAACAGTTGTCATTTTTATCATTTAACATGCGTTGTCCATTTTTTGTTTGTTCCTTGCACTTTTGTTACATCATTAGTAACCTGGGTTCGTTTCAACTACGGTCATTAAAATCGATACTTGGAAAAAATAATTATCGATTCAAAATATAAGAACATGAGCCCCTCCTTTTCGTCCTCGATGAAATTTGTGTTTTCAAAAGATTTTTCATTATAATATTAATATATGAGATCCTATTTTATTTACACCTATCAAACTTTTTTTATGTTTATTAACTCTAGTAACTCGGGCATCTCATGCTTGGACACCATATTCGTTAATATTAGGAATGCCCTCCTGACATGTACATTGTGTAATCTACAATTATCTCTATAACTGATATGTATACCAATATTTTAAAGAATTTGTTGATGGTTTTGACGGCACATTTATCAAATTATTGGTTTAATCATTCCAAGGAAATGGGAGCTGGGTGCCTTTTCCGAAGGCAGATTTCAGCAGGCAACTCGGGTTGGCCTGGGTGCGAATGCAACTTGCGATCCTTGGATTATGATTTCGACGCTCTACCATACGGCAATGTCTGTTTTCAGAAATAATTCGTAGTGGATGTATAGAAAACGTTTGTTCATTAAAAAATTAAAATGTGTGTACGGAGTTAACTACACTTCTGACATGCGACAATGATTGACTTAAACAATTATTCAAAATCTTTTTTAACATTACGAAAGAATGAAGGGAGTGGTATAATATGAGATGACTGAAGCAAATGCATATAGATGACAACGGATCATCCAATCAACTCTTCTTCTTGACATTGATGATGATAATGAGAAGGAAGAGGATGACCATAGCGATGTGAAGTTTCAATCAAACAAAGAATTGAAGAGTACTTTCAGGTTTGTATCGGTCAATTTGTAACATCCAATTTTTCAATCGGTAACATCAAAAGAAAATCATTCAGATGACACATTGTATCTAACAGCGTCAGCATTCCTCCCCAACACACACACACACAAACACACACACACAGACACACACACACAAACACACACACACACAACACCGCTTGTAAAATGCGTAGTGCCTGATCCACAAATAAATCAAACATATATGCTTTGTCTTGTTATAAGAGGGGATGGAAGCAATTAAATTATGTTCACATGTTCATAAATGAATTTTCAAGCCTTTTTCTCAATATCATTAAAAAATACCTAGACCACCATGCCATTTTCATGTACATTTTAGGACTATTCTGACACATAGCAGTGTTTTCAATAATTTAATTACTCTGCACACTCGCTTATAAGATGAGTCCAACTGCAAAATGCACAGACCCAGATCGGCCGTCGCATAAAACACCGACAGAAGTATTGCCTGTGCAGTTAAATAGGATTACTCACTAGAAAAAACAACATAGACCTTGAGTATCATGCTACGATCGTTGTTGTTTGCTTTTTAATTCGATTTATAAACGAGTACACGCATAACGTATAACGTTCTTCTGCAGACAAACTCCTATGCATGATAAAACGACAAATATGCATTACGGGGAGGGGTTCTTGCTTGGCAGATGCTCAAATTTTTAACTCTCATTAATGAGAATAATTTTCTTTACTGAACATCCTCCACAAGACAAGAGTTGAAGATATTTAGATTCCGTTAAAGATCATTTGGATTGACTTTGCATCAGAGTTTAGAAATCCTTACAAAAGTTAGTGTTGCATCTGCATTGTGTGCAATACTTCGCATCACCTTAAAACAATGCCTTTGAACAAATGCCAGGAAGTGCAAGGTAAGTAATGAAGTGGAAGCTGTGCGCATCACACACCTGTGCACTATTTGGCCTGTCCTTGAGAAATCAAGGAACCGACTGGATAACGCCATATTTTTCCTGTTACCTTTTTGTTTTGTTTTTCTCCGCCCTCATCAAAGGTTAGAGTGGTTAAGGTCGATACTATGATTTCAAAAACTTAATAAAATGCGAAGTGTATTGACAATAATACGGTATTCTTTGATTTAATTACACTGTGAAAGTCGATTTGGATATGCCATGGGTCGATACAACTTTCAAAACATGGAAAATCTAATACGCACAAAATATTTCTTGAAAGTAAAGTCGGGCGATGTTATTATAATTATGTTAAGATAAAGCGATCGTTTGCTTCTGCGATAGGTATATAACATTTTAATTATATCTCCACATTGTTACGACTTTATGGTTATAAACAAAGAAGCATAAAGAAGTAAAACCTACAAGTTTAAAATAACTTAACAAATAATTTAATTATCAAAGTTATAAATGAAAAGGTAAAAGAAGCTTACAGTACTATGAAGTGAATCCAAAAAAATCATGTTAAAGTTCTATGAAAGTCCAAAAGAATGAAAAGTTTAGTATAAATTTCAAACCCAGAAATATACTGGTCTGCCAAGAATCTTAACGTTGTTAAGAAGTCCTTTGAATTATTCACAATAGTTCCAGAATATTAGCATACTCTAAATGATGAGCACTTTCTATTTCCATGGAAGCAAATGTTTACTCTGCAGAATAATATCTAACTACAACATAAATCACGTCTGTAGACTTACAACAGAAACTCAAGAAATGATGAACAGTTCTGATAACTTGTAATTAATTCTACGATTTTTAAATAATATCAGTGAATTTAAAATAAATAACACAATATTAGAACAATTTATTTACTCAAATTTACAATGATGAAATTGATACAGACGGATGTAGCATTAGCTACTTCTTGGACTCCATAACGTCATGCCATAAAAACAACTGTGCCATAGTTGTTTGAGAAGCGCAGATCGATTACAATATCTTTAGTTATCAGAGAGACAAAAACTCCCATAAAGTACACAAAAATAGAGGCTGTGAAGAGCTCCCATGACATACAGAATTAAATGCATACATACATACATACATACATACATACATACATACATACATACATACATACATACATACATACATACATACATACATACATACATACATACATACATACATACATACATACATACATACATACATACATACATACATACATACATACATACATACATACATATAAATGACACGCAAGCCAATAATTTTCAGGCTGGGAATGATATAAAAAGTTGTTTAAAAGCTCTGAATCAAGGTCAGAAACTAGGTCAGCTGAAACACAATATATCTATACTGGTTATTTACCAGGTCAAAACAGAAATTAACTGAATTTTCCGGGAATAAAGTTATCTTTACAATAACATGTAATGAATAAAAATAAAATAAAAAATTTAAAATTAACACTCAAAATATTTAAATTACATATACGTAACAGATGTTATAACTTGCAAAATATTTTCCTGACATTATTTATTAGTACAGCAAAAAAGCAACAACTATACCATAAATACACTTATAAACATTCATATTTCTTGGCCTGTCGTGAATAAGCTATACAATTTTAAATGAAAATGTATTAATTTGCTATATGCATAGTTTCTGACGTCTAGAGCAAAAATAGAAACAAAAATTTGCTTTTGGTATATTATATTAATAGATGTCCCTTCAACCCCTAAAAATCATGTAAAAATAAAAGCATCATTTTTACTGTTATTTCGAAAAAATTGAAAGGGCTAAAATATTACATTATAGTATTTGTTTACAGAATAAGGAATTAAAGAGCAAAGTACAAAATACATTGACAAATTTATGTGTAGTGATTCACTCTCAATACGAAGTTTAATATTTCAAATTATGAACAATATGTAGACGTCTCATCCGCTATTGAAGCCCAAACAGACAAAAGCTGTTTTGTTACAAATCCACTTCTTCATTACCCCGTGAAAATTAGAAGAAAATGGCATATTATACATGCAAATTGTCAATATATATCACTTTCTGTCTGAAGCAGCAGCACAGATGTAATTAAGTGAAACAAGGACAAAACGAAAAGAAAAATGTCAGATGAAACGTTAATATTCGTAATTATCGCATACAAAAATAATTTTCTGTTTCAAAGACTTCCTCGCAGTGTAATGTACTTAAATTATATAGTATTAAACTTTGCAAAAAATATATGCAAATAGAAGCAAAAATTCCTGAAAATGTTATAATTATTTTGTTGGGGTTTTTCTAGATGTAGGATACAGTTATGCCAGTTTTCCCAACAAAAAAAAGATAATGGGTTGCATGACAGGTTTACAATTTCAGAGTGTGAATTAAATAACACAGCCTTAGCTTTGTCCTTGTTATTGGACTTGTGTTGATGGTCCTTACATTACTCTTTCTGGCAATACGCATTTCTTTCATTAAGAAATATTGAGTCCCAAAATTGTGGTTAGGCATAACTTAATTTAATTAATCCGGAAACAGTGCATATGGTCCAGAATATTGTAGATTTTAATCCATCAATCATTTGATTGACGAGTCCCTCAGTGAAACAGGTGCTCGTTTACCGTTTCCATAAGAGTCAGCCTCTTTCGCGCTAATTAGCTCCCCCGGTAATAGTAATTGTCAGAAATTACAAATTGATAAGGACGGTTTCCGTGGACAATTATTAGTGTCTTCGAAATCTTTAGATTTATCACCTTTTTCGGGCATGAAACAGACTTTAAATTGGCTACATCAGCAATTGAGTATCCGACAAAGAGATTCATAAAATACTAGAACCATGCCGCTGTCATCTGATCTCATTAATTGCCCCCATATCGTGTGTATAACTGTCATACAGAGTAAATTATAAAAAGCACATTCAACAATAAGAATACAGAATCTTATATGTCAAGATTTTATTGGATTTTGCAAGTCACAATAGCTAACAGTAAACTGTTCTCATTTTGATTAGGTTTCCATTCTTTGGTACATTTGATGTTATTGAATTGAACGGTACCTTAAATTAATTGGATTTAAGATGTATTCCAAATGTTCACCATAAAACTATCGAGACGAAACAGAATACACAATATTGTATTGTTAGTACAAAGGAAATTTTAATACCTTAAGCAAGCATCATACCTAATTATCTCAGCTATACCTATCAAAGATACCCCCCCCTCCTGGCATGTTCTGAAACTATTATGCTGTATTTATTCAAATTAAAAAAAAAATACCCATGCCCTTTTCGATAACTGTGAATCACATTTTTAATCTTCATGAATGCAGGATGGATAGATGCTGCAGTGAGAATTTACATATGGTTCATGTCCTTGATGAATTGTATGTAAGACGTCCTAAAGAGACAAGATAGGTAGTATAAATTTACTGACTAATGAAAACAAATCAGAATTAAGCTTGGTAATTTAAAAGTGAATATAATAAAAAGTTTAAGAGTTATGCAGATCAATTATCTCTTGCATGAAAATTTGGATCAAATCAAATGTTATTTCTGTTTGTAAAGAAAAATAGAGAATTATAACAAGGACAGAAACAAAAATAATTGAAATTGGAAAAGAAAAATAGAGAATTATAACAAGGAGAGAAACAAAAATAATTGAAGTTGGAAAAGAAAAATAGAGAATTATAACAAGGACAAAAACAAATGTAATTAAAGTTGGAAAAGAAAAATATAGAATTTAAAACAAAGGTGTTAAAGAAAGAAAAAGTCCCAAATACAAAAAGAAAATTATCGCATCAGTTATTTTTTTTAATTAGTGTCAATCCAAAACTTCTTTTAGATTTAATGAGGAAATAAAAATAGTGACTTCAACTGATAGTGCTGCGCTACAGATGTCAAGAGGAACCCTTTTGAGACAATACACGATTTTCGCCTCTAGTAAGGTATGGTGACTCTTGTGAAGTTATAGGGGTATTACTGTACTAAATTGCTTTTGAAAATTATTTTCCTATTTCAAATAGATGAATGTAGAATTGAGCTAATGAAATTGCAAGCTATTGGATGCATTATCTGATTTTGAGAAAGGACTTAGTTTCTCATTATTCAGTTAAATAATATTTACATCATGGAAAATAGCTTTATGCAATGGTTTTAATTTATTAGTTTTTAAATGCATTTGTTACAGGATACATATATATGGTAAAATGTTAAATGATCTTCATTTTAGTATGATGAAACCAAAACATGATTTCAAAGTTGAGAACTCAACGTGACTATCGGTAGTAAAGAGATGGCTTGATACAAGGTGAGGTTTGGTCGCTGATACCTTTCTACATTATTTCTAGTTCTGGGAATGATATTGCAATCCATGGAATATATAGGTACAGAGATAAGAGGAATTGTCTTTTTTTTCGTCAATGTTTGTCAAAGTATTTTAGTATTGGTTTACAAATATACATTATAAAGTATTTTATTTAGCACTGCATATAAACAGCTATTGATTGAAAATGAATTGAATATTATCACTATCTGCTTACACTTCACAGAAATAGTAGATAGCAAAGTCAATGAGAATCCATTTCGTATGAAAAAGGAATTTTCCGCATAGACGAATGGATTAGTGTCTGACTTAAATCAGCCATATCTTACCATCATCGATTATTATGAAAAGATAAATAAACCTCTAAAGTGTGATTTACAGGGAAATGAAATAATCCTAATGCTAGTATTATTTGCATAATTCGAAGTTGATTTCAATAAAGTAAAGCCTGTCGCACCATTAGTCTCAATTCCTCTTATGTAGTATTGTTTAAAAATCTCATTTTTAAGAGTTATCCAAACAGTGAGGAACACTTGGCTTAATTAAGCTTATGTTCATCCCACTTACTCTTCAAACACTTATGTTTTTCATTGATTTAGGCAGGACCGCTCCGGTAGCCTAGTGATTAGAACGACCGACTTGGATGCAGAAGGCCGTGGGTTCGATCCTCGGCCAAGTCATACCAAAGACTTATAAACATAGTACTAATAGCTGCCTCTCTTGGTGCTCAGCATTAAGAGGTTATTGTTAGGACTAGTCGGCCTGGTGTCAGATTATTGTGACTGTGTGGGACATTATACTACATGTTTGCGGCATGATGCTAGACATTGCTATAAACTGCCACAGTGCATACATCTTAGTGATATGACTGAAAATGTTTTAAAGCTACGTTAAAACTCCAAATCACACACACACACACACACACACACACACACACACACACACACACACACACAACTCACACAATCGATTTAAGCAGGTTTTGTCGTTCCACACCAACTTCATCGTTTTCGTCTGCTAAAGGTACAAGATACTATAAAAACATAACTTACTTTTAATGGTGTTCAACATTTCTTTTCAATCTCATCCTCTTGCCAATTTGATTTGTGTACTGTATGTCATCAGGCATGAAAACATTGCAAAAGTGAGTTCAAATTTGGTAGAAGATTGCTTCATAGAAGATTTGTAATCGTTTTCTTTGACGGCATTTCATTTATATGGGGTATCGTTTACATTCCACTTCAAACCAAACGTTGTTTTCTGCTTTTGTGATTGTTTGTTTTGTTTATCGATTTGAGGGAGGGTGGAATTTTATGGTTGTTGGTTTGTTTGAGGGGAGAGTATAGTTAGGTCTTTTGGTTTTTCGTCTCAGCTAGCTGACTCAAGAATTGATACACAAATTAAAGAACAAATTATTTTTAAAAAAGGTAGAAATTCATCTCCAAAAGGTGTCATTTATTCGTTTGCATTGAAAATGAAATTCTAAAGCCAGAGCTAAAACAGCCAAACAACCTGAAAGACAGACAAAAGAGGAAATAAGTCATTCAAACTCTAAAAAGAAGTATAGAAGCAAAATTTTAAAAAATTCCAAAAAGTCTCCTTCGAGAAGGAGAGGTGTTACCACTAGAGCGAATACAAATTGAAGAAAAGCTCGCTCGATGATTACTTCTTCTTACACTTATCCTGCTTCTCCTCTATTGTTTATAATTGCTAAACATGATTTAAGACCAGTGCTTTCCAATTTGAAAAAAATAGCAATAAATTTCTGAAGAAACTTCTGCTTCGTCAAGATCTTTTTCTACTGCTCTTTCTGTTTCTGCTGCAGTCAAAAAAGTGATTTTTTTCTAAGAAAGTTATATACGAAAACACGGGTATCTTACAAAGTGCACTGAATCAGTCCAGACAATAACATGCATTATGTACTCTGTTGAAAACACAAGTACCTAAAGCCATGTTGATACAACATCCCAACAATCAATGGAGACGTATAACAGAATAAAACATAAGATGTGTTGCAAACGATCCTCTTCTGTTGCTACCACGTGAAACAAAGCTGTCACAAAGTTCACACTATCAACCAAACACAACTTCCAAAAGAAGCAACAAGCGATCCTCCTCATTTAGGTTATCGTTAGGATGTCTTGTCAATATATACTAAATCCAATGTCACATGCACTTTGAGAAATTTTAAAAATATAATGAAAAGTGAAGAAAATCAAAAGCAACATAGGCGATGACAGAAATGGTAATATGAATAAAAGAGGTCGTGGAAGCAAGAGAAGTGTTTAAAATTCAGCAGAAGAGGATACCGTTTTTGATACATTCACATATACCCAGACAAGAAGAAACGAGAGCTTGGGTCAAAAAATGTTGGCGCCCTCTTCATAAGAAAAAAATAAAAAAGGGAAGACAGAAGCTAAAAAGTCAAATGAAAAGGGACCAAAGAACTGATAACTTCTACTCATATTGTACCTGGTCCACATCAACCATCACAATCCAAATTTACCACATAAGCAACCGCAGAGAAGTATTAAACAGTGGTGAATACTTAAAAAGCAGCCAATACGTATATACACTTTAGCCGAATTTCTTAGCAAAAGGTTTCCAGAAATATTTTCACCACTGAAATTTCCACAGCAATGGCTGGTGTCGTGGAACGTTTGCAAAGATGTTCAAAAGAACTAAAGTGGAAATAGTTTAAACATCAATATATTCTCACAATACATCGACGTCTTTCCACGTCTAGTCAAAACTGTTTCAGTTACGCGATCCTAGACAATTAAAAAAGATGGAAGCTATGGAGATAGGTGAAGATGATGTTTTCTATCCAGTCACAGACCACAAGAGAAGAAGACGAACAACAACAACAAAAATAAAGTCATGGTGTCAAGATGCTCAGCACAAGAATGATACTTAGTCTCCTGTTCTGCTCATGACTTGGCTAAAAGAATCACACAACTGACCAGAAAGCATGGTCATTTTTGTTAAATCGATCATCCTTGCTAGGAACAAAGGAGTCAATAAGATGACTTGGAAGAGGGTCCGGACTCTTATCTCAAGGGGAAGATTTTGAAAGAGTGGCATGAAGATTTGAGTGACCATTACCTACTTCCATTGACGTTTATGGAAACGAAATACATCAAAGTCTCTTACAACAGAGTTATACGGTTTTACGTTCGTCTCCTTACTTGGCAGATATTTTCGAGGAAAAGCAATGTATGAACTCAAGAACATTCATTACTTGCGAATATTTTAATAGTTGGGAATATCAATACCTTTTGACTCACAGGTAGTTCACAGCTTCTTGGAATCTGTCGGTGTGTGCTAAGATTGACTTACTAATCGAAAACCTACAGACGACATTCATTACCCATGAACACAATGTATAGCATCCTACTTTCCCAAAGACCACAGAGTGAAATATTTTGATTCCAGATTACCTCTTTTATGAGACAATATAATTAACTTAAGTAGAAGAAATGTTGTATGTATTCAATTCAAGGAGCAGATTTTACTGTATGCACCATATGGTGTATATTTTCATCATCAGCTCTGTCTTTGATTCCCATTAGAACATTATCTGACCTGTTTTGAATGTAATTTCTCTTGAAACGATGACAAAATGCGTAAAGTGCTTTCGTGAACATTATGGCTGTTTTTCGTTAACACAGAAATGTAATTTGTATCAATAGCAAAAGGACAATGTACCAGATAATTTGAAGTCTAAATACATTCAAGTCTAATCATTGTTATTTATATATGAAAATAAAGAGTTAGGAATAATCCTTCCTCTACATTGATTTTTTGTTGTTTCACTGAAAGTAGCTGATTCAAACAAGATGTCTTCAAACAAAAGCGTCGATGGCTCGTACTTAATATAAATAATTTGGACATGTTATTTCACATTCACTATCTAGATTGTTGAGTCTTCGTTGGTTAGTAAGTGTAGTATGTGGTGGAGTCTTAGTCACTCAGAACGATCGATGTATGTATGTATGTATGTATGTATGTATGTATGTATGTATGTATGTATGTATGTATGTATGTATGTATGTATGTATGTATGTATGTATGTATGTATGTATGTATGTATGTATGTGTGTGTGTGTGTGTGTGTGTGTGTGTGTGTGTGTGTGTGTGTATGTATGTATGTATGTATGTATGTATGTATGTATGTATGTATGTATGTATGTATGTATGTATGTATGTATGTATGTATGTATGTATGTATGTATGTATGTATGTATGTATGTATGCATGTATGTATCATCAAAATATAAAAATTTTACTATTTGTGAACAAATTTCAACGTTGAAAATATTCTGGACATTTTTCAGTCTTGGTTGAAATATGCATAATCATTATATTTACAGTTTAAAGAAAACATTTTACAGTTATTACATTTAGGGAAAATTTACCTTTAATCTCCTCTAAAATCGGGGGGGTCTAGCAATTTCAGTATTACTTATAGTATCGACCATAGTTCAGATTTTTGTTCGAGATATTTCCAATAAAGTCCATATGACTTTTAATGTTATTTTTTTTACGGCCCAAATATAATTAAAGACAACATACCCTCCACTGTTATTTTCATTCTTAATGATTTAATGATAAGCATAGATAGCTCTTGTTTAAGATTTTTTTATTGTTGTTGTTTTGCACTAGTTGTGCGTATTCAACTCCAGCTTGGCACTAGGTAACAGCTATAGGCGTCATTTGTAAGGTCTACGTCTAATGTTGCGACTGCATTCATTCAACAACAATTTTTGGAAATTGAGATAATTGCACGGCATTATTTTGTTTCTCCCAAGGAATAGTGGTATAACTATTTTGATGCTAATCAAGAGTCGTGATAAGAAAGGCAAGGGTGGCGTTTAAGCCGCGACCTTAAACGTCGGGCAGACGATGTTGTTTTGAATAAGATGTAACAGGATTTTCCCTGTAAATTGTTCGTCAAGCACTCGTGACACTCTGTCAACAAAGTGGTCAACAGGTCACTGAGGCACAAGCGTCTGTATAAAATCCAACCCCTAATTAACTCGTGTTGTTGTAAATCAATGTTTTGAGAGCACGTGCTCTCGCAATCCTACGTTGGTAATTTGGTGAGGTAAGTAAAAGTGCCAATCTAGATGAACATACGATTTTTAGACTACAAGACCAGGGTTATAAAAATTTTAAAGAAGCCATAGTTGACAATCTGGGTGGTGGCATGAACATCTTTTTTTATTGTAATGGGCTGTACATTCCAAAATACTGTTTGAAAACCAGTTTTGGGAAGAAATGCAAATTAGGGTCCCTAAGTAGTATGCGTGCTTAACGACGATGCCTTCATTTGTAGTTTATAAATAATCAGAACTGTTCTTTCGCCAAGTGGCGATGTTTGATGAAATCGGGCAATGATGAGATTTTACAAATAACTTCACCCTGAATAGTAGTTTTAAAACAGTGAGTAAAGGGCTGAAAATCATAACACTGAGCTTGAGTATGTCTGAATTGAGACTCTCGTAGTATCAACGGCCATTTCAGAATTACCATTTTGAATTTTATTCATGAACACGAACGAACGTTTTGACTGGATCACATGATGAATTGTTACGTCACAGTTTAAGTGAACATCAAAGTCTCTGATTGAAAAGCTATTTTCAGTAACAATACATTTCTTAGTTTCAACATGTTTAATGACCCGTTATTTACTTCGTGTACGAATTTTGTTTGTTTGATGTTTGATTATTTAACACACAATGGAGGAGTCATATATATATATATATATATATATATATATATATATATATATATATATATATATATATATATATATATATATATATATATATATATATATATATATATATATATATATATATATATATATATATATATATATATATATATATATATATACCAGACAGTAGAATCTTGATAATAGTGGGCAGAAAAAATAGTTTAATACAAACAATACTATCATACATGATAGAGAAATCAAATTCGTACTCAACGGAGTTTCGAACCCAGGTCTGCGAGTAAATGGCACCCATCGCCTTGCCTGCACGCACCAACCCATATACCGTCATAACAAAGCAAGCAAAGTTGTTGTATAAGCTCGTGCGTAGCAGACACACTTGCATGAAGACCTAGTATTTAATTCTCATATATACACTCAGTCGATCCTATGAAAGAAATCAAGGTATATAGGATTTTTGTATTACAAATAATTATAAATATATAATATAATATAATATAATATAATATAATATAATATAATATAATATAATATAATATAATATAATATAATATAATATAATATAATATAATATAATATAATATAATATAATATAATATAATATAATAAAAGCATCACCAAAACAATGATGGCACTGAATCGTTGTTATATAAGCTCGTGCCTAGCAGACACACTCGCATGAAGACCTAGTATATATACACACAGTTGTTCCTATGAAAGAAATCAAGGTATATAGGATTTTTGCATTACAAATAATTATAAATATATACCAGACAGAACAGACTGTGCTATCCCTGGATTCTGTAGTAGAATCTTGATAATAGTGGGCAGAAATAATAGTTTCATAAAAACAATACTATCATATAGGTTAGAAAAATTAAATTCGTACTCTACGGAGTTTCGAACCCAGGTCCGCGAGTAAATAAAACCCATCGCCTTGCCTGCACGCACCAACCCATACACCGTCACGACTAAGCACGCATCACCAGTCGTGATAATAATTATCTGTATAGTTAAACCTCAGACATATTGAGTACCTGTGAAAATAATTCTCTGTATAGTTACACTTAAGACAGATTGAGTACCTGTGAAAATAATTCTCTGTATAGTTAAACCTCAGACAGATTGGTTACTTGTGAAAATAATTCTCTGCATAGTTACACCTCAGACAGATTGAGTACCTGTGAAAATAATTCTCTGTATTGTTACTTGTCAGACAGAATGAGTTCCTGTGAATATAATTCTCTGTATAATTGCACCTCACACAGATTGAGTACCTGTGAAAATAATGTTCTGTATAGTTACACCTCAGACAGATTGAGTAACTGTGAAAATAATTCTCTTTATTGTTACATCCCAGACAGATTGAGTTTTTGTGAAAATCATTCTCTGCATAGTTACACTTCAGACAGATTGAGTACCTGTGAATATAATTTTCTGTATTGTTACAACAACCCTTTGCCCCTTTTTGTCACTATTTTTGTGTACATTTATCTTATCAAATTCATTCCTTCTATTCAGCTTGTATTTGATGGTTGAGTATTATTATTTATGATATCAAATATCATGTCAAACTGCAACATAAATTGTTTTATTGCTAATTGAAATCTTTAACGAACAGTGTTCCCACAGCACAGAATTGAAATAGGATATGTCTGCTGGTTAATTGAAAATATTCTATCATTAATGATTGAATTTTCTTACGAACAGCGTCGCATATACTACATGACAATTATGATATTTAAATCTCTGACAATGTTCCGATAGTAATTAGAAAAGGAATTAAATATTTAAGATGGCAAAATCTAAGAAAAAGAAATACAAAAAATCACAAGCATAATGTTCTATGAAATAATAAAAATGTTCTGTCCTATAGCGGTGAAAAGGACAAAAAGATATTTTCTAGTTCTTACTTTAAGTCAATTGATAGAAATATATATATTTTCTAGTTCTCGTACTAAGTCGATTGAAAGATATTTTCTAGATCTCAAATAATTGTATTATGTGTCTGAACATAGTGCTTAGGGCAAGCAGTTTTGCACTAAATCTTATTTTGACATATACGTAAAAATGTTTAGATATGTGAAAAGAATTTGACATATATAATATAAAGGCTTATTTTACGCATTTTCAAACTTTGTTCATGTAAACTTCTATTCCAAAAGATGTGGAATTATTTTACTCATGTAAAATATATAAATTTTCTGACATATGCAACAATTTAATTCACTATAACTTATCGGTTATATCTCATAACTTATTTTTAGTTTAGATAGATCACTTGTGGACTTGGTTATCTTGTAATTCTAAACAGTTGTTTTGTATGTAGAACATTTTTAATACAAACTATTATGATCCATCAAGATAAAGTCCCTTATTAAACGCTTGATTTATTTGTATTTTATCTGATTTCCATAACCCAAAATTAATGGTTAAACATTAAATGAGCGTAACTGTGTAAGCTATGTTTCAACGAGTCAAATATTTGCTGATGAGTCTACTTTTGCTAAAAAGCTCCATCTTTCGCCTGGCCAGAAGTGAGACCCACTCAGCGTTCTCCGGTCAATGGGAAGGGGGTAAGGTGTTTGGTACATTTTTTAGCTTCATTGATGAACTGCAATATGACACTTTTATATTTGTTATGTGAACAGTACAGTGATATACTCTAATGATATTATACCAACGGAATAAACTCCATAATCTTATGTCTGTAATATCATCAGAATAATTCCATTTTGGGTGCAATACATATACAAAACTGCATACATATATTGTTCGGAGCAGGCGGGAAATAATGAGTGTGATGTTTGTAGGGATACATGGAAGCAATCAGTCCGAGATATATTCATGTAGCTAATTAAACAAATTATTTCCTAAAATTCAGTACAAAACTCGAGTGCGTTTTTATATTTACTATATGTCCCCTTTTTTCTCTCTTTTTAAATATTTTTAGTTTTGCTGTATATAGGAAATTTACAACGAACTTGGATTTATACAAGTCTGACTGACTGAGAAGAGTTAAAGTCGCCTATGCTAACTAAAAGCTTTTGCAACTCGTTAATGCATAGTAATGTCGGTGTTTCAGGAATGATGCCGAAAATGCACCGCCTTTATGTACGATAGTCGTACTTTTTGACTGTATGTTATGAGGTGGAAAGGAGGAAGGGGAAGGGGCTTGTACGCCCGGACCGACGTGATTGTATGTCAAATTCTGTCCAGTTTCTCTAGTGGACTTTCACTATACCCAATATTGTGTTGGCTGCCTGTGCAATTGATATAAGTTTCTGAGTTGAAGATCGCCTATTTTATCCTTTGTGTAGTTTGAATTTTGTGTACTAAGTATACTATTTATGGCGAAATTACACCAATCAACCGGGTGTCAGCAAGCCTGTGAGTTGTTTTTTTTTCGGGTGGGGGAGACGAACTGATAGTTATAGGTGTTGTTTATTATGGCGGAGGGACTAAAGGATCAGGGTGGTGTTATCGAATGGGGAATTCTATTGCCATTTAGAGTGCTTCTCGTGTACGTAAAAGTAGGGGCTGATAGTAGAGACAGGGGGGTGGTGTTTGTGGGGAAGGGGATTCTTGGTGGAAAATCTGTGTGCTACACAGGCTTGTTTTTTTTTCAGACTCCATCCAGGTGTTGCTAGTATATTTTCCCTAGCACCAGTTTTAGGCCCTTAGTGCAGTACCAGATTTGCCATTGTACTTAGGCATTTTGTACTTAGGTGTGCTTAAGCACATGGCCCCTATTGACCTGGTCACCCATCCTCTTGGTAAAAAGAAATAGGATAAAGTAAGGGGCCTCATAACATAACTAGCACAGGGTCTCATTTGTCCTAAATCCGGCACTGCCCTTGTTTTAGTAAAGTTGAGTTGAAATAAAAGGAAAGTAAATTGAGGGCTTATAGTAGAAAGTCTTTGTTCAACATAGGCCTGTACGCAGGATTCCACCCAGGTTTTTGCTAGTCCGTTTTCCCTTGCGCCTATTTTGGGCCCTATTTGTTAGTGAGGAGGGTAGTAAAGGATGGGTGGAGCCAGTGCTTGCTCGTGGAGGTGAACAAGTGCTTGCCTAGGTTTGTGCAAGTGCCTTCACGGATAGATGGGCCATTGCTTACCCAGAGGAGGGTATGGATTTGATCCAGTGCTTGCTGCTATGTAGACAAGAGCTTGCCCATGGGAGGGAATTGGAATTTATTGTTTTTAGTTTTTGATTTGTAAGGCTAGTACGTGCCCTATGGAGATTCTGAACCTTCCTTGTTCTGTTCTTCCGGAAGTGCTCGTTCTTATGCACCAGGTGGAGGTTAATATATAAAGTTGTATAGTGCTGGAGAAGTGTTGTTTTAGTTTGTCGCATATTTTGTACAGAGTGTATTTTGTGGTGTTGTTTAGTCAGTATTTTATTGTTGGTTCTGTATGGTTGGCTTTTGATGTCTCGCTCCTGTTTGACTTTGTTATACTTGACTGTTTTTCGACGCGATTGTGTTTATGATTAAACATATCGGTGTCCATCTGTGGCGCTGTGACCTCCTTGTTGTTAAAGGTGAATTTCGGTTCTTTATGAGTGTAAGTTCTTATTAGGACTAGGCTTTTGGCTTGGCAGCTTTTGCCATAGTCCTGCCTCCATTGTTGTTGCTAGTGCCCTTGTGTGTCATTATGTCTTGGTACTTTAGTTAATATTTGTCCATTATTTGGTTCTTGTGTCATGGTCTTATTTCCCTAGTTGAACCTGATGTTTAATGGTATTTCTGGCTCTTTCGTTGGTGAGTTATGTTTTCAATTCCTTGTGCCTTTTAAGGCTGATTTCAGGAGTTGCTTTTTAGCTGGCGTTTTCCCATAGACCTTCTGTGTATACATTTTGCTTTACTGTGTCCAGCTTAATCTTGTTGTTTTCATTGTTATGATGTCAGTAGTCCTTGTTCTCTAGTCGTTATCATTGGATTTCGATTCCTTATACATTTTTGGCTGGTTTGTAAACTTGCTTTTTAGCTAGCGTTTTGAAGGCACCTAAGTAGTTCGAATCTTGGTGTGCTACATAACACGGACTGAATAGCTGTATTGAACATCGGTGCAAACATGTAAGATTAAATGATTATCTAAAAAAAAAGATTCCGATTGTTGGAAAGACGACGTGCAAGAGCAAATACATTCAATAATAATAACTTGAAACCTAAATTCTTCAATGTGTATATAGATGTCAGAAATTGTTTTTAACTCAGTTGACCGGTATGCTTAATTTCGTATATAGAGGATCTCAAATGGATAATGAATAATACTGAATTTATGAAAATAGTTAAATGAAGTCCAGCTTTTGAGAGCCTTCGCTGAACATTATTCAACGAGTTTCGTAAATCTAATATTAAACATTATCCATTTGAGGTCCTTTAAACACACAGATTTTATTTTAGTGGAAATTATTTAGAAAGAAAGAAGAACGAATAAATTCTTTTATTCTGACAGCCGTTGCATGTTTCATTTCTTGTGTGTAAAAAAGCAAAGCTGAACTAGTATAAGTAGATAATACTTTAATACAAACAATTAATCAAAGAACAATCGTCCAACCAAATAAAGCACATTTTATAAAAAAAAATACAATTATTTTGCAACACAATATATCCAACGCGAGTGATGTCACGTTGTCTGATACGATACACAGTACCGGTTAAAGTCCATGTTCACCATAATATGTCACTTTCACAACTAAACTTTACATTGTTGCAATATTTATGTGAAAAGAAGGTTACTGGATGCATAAATTTCCATATTCACTGTAATATTTGTGACCCGATATTTAGAACAGTAGACTGTACAGACAACGTTAACAAAGTCTTTTGAGTCGGATTTGCATCATATATTTACCGCGTAAATATGGTGGTTGTATCAAACTCTGTCCAGTTGGGAGACAGATTTATTTCCACATTCTTAAGTGAACAAAAGTGAGTTTATTTACTTCTGGAAATTTATATGTAAACAACGCTTGTATATAGGGTGACTATTTTGTTATTGATATACCGTCCCCTCCTCCACCCCACAAACCCGTTATCAAATGAAACATACCTTTAGTATTACATTTTGTTGTTGTTCTTATATTGGCGATTACTCCATTGTTTCACATGATGATATTGTTATCCATGACATAAACACCCCTGTTGTGATACATTGGCCATATTGAGACAGATGAAATCATTTCCCCTCAATTTTCTTTCTTGAGTCGAATCTAAAAGTGGCCGCCAAAATATTCATTGAAAGCAAAACTAAAATCAGAAGTCAGGGTTAAAAATGTTTTCTCCAGATTGCACCCAATCAGCAAACATAATACTGCGCAAGAATTTCATGGTCTTATGTTGGACCAATCAGAATCACATAAAGTGATATGTAGCACGTTTATCAAATATATAAAACTACACATACTGTAGGAAAATTATATATACTATGTGATATATTTTAAGTAAATTAATCAGTTATTTTGACAAGAATTGTTCGACTAATTTAGCAATTCAGTCTCCGCTCGGTCTGTTCTTTTGACCTTGAAATAACAGCATTGAACGTACCAGAATCGTGTGTTGCAATCATATTGAAATATAAACTGTGTAGACTAAACGTTTTACTGAAGTCTTTGAGAGCTTTTGTTGCTACCACTTACTCAATTTTACCACCATGATGTAACGTTTTGATATATTTAATTGGCCGCACTTAATCTAGACTTAAATTACATTCAATGAGCCCTGGATTTCAACGAACAACCTCTAAGTCTGGATTTCAACGTAAGCCTAGAATACAATAATTTGATTAGCTAAAAATTTCAGTTTAGTGTAAAATTTATTACGTACTGGAGTTTAAGACTTGTGTTCATAAAATGTAGTCATGTTGGATATTATGACACTTCGAATAACAAGTTTTAACATGAAATAAAATTAAGGTTTTGGTAACGTCACTCTTTATTTGGAACATGCTTTTTTTATAAAACAAAAAGACGTTAAGTTTAGTAATAAAATTGCAATTGCTTATTGGATGTTTATTTTTGTGCAGAAGACAATTTTTCTATTCTCGGAGTAATTATTTGCTTGAGGCACAAGTCAAAGACAACATGTGTGTCCATTTTGTTTCCACGCTTGATAATACATGTTTACTAACATAAATATAACCTTACTTTGACTGGTTATCTATTCATTAACACATGTGTCACAACGGTAAGCATATTTCGACTAGTAATGTATTCGTTGCTATTCAATAACAAATGTTTCCTTCTAGCACAAGAGTAAATACTTTCTTTGGTTATGTACTCGTTACCTGATGCCTAGTACTAAACAAAACCCGAAAGCGATTATACTTTCATTAGTTATATACATTTATTAACAGATGTCTACTAAAACTACAAAGGTGTATACACTGATTCTGCATGATGCTTGCTGCATTGTTTAGACAACTGAAGACCAGAACTGAGGAGTCCTTGATTTTACTAAAGTTTAGTAGACAATGAAATATCGGAACTGAGGAGTCCTTAGGCTTAAGAAAACGTTGATTAGTAGTTAACAATACCTGCTGCACTTTGCATGCCCAGGAAGAGGGATACAGACAGAGCTTCTCTCAAGGATACACTGCTAGTCTAGGCTGGCTAAGACGAATATCAAACATTTATAGACGGGTTCTCTACCAACATAGCTACATTATTGACGGGTTCTCTACCAACATAGCTACCGCAGTTCTCTTTCAAGAAAGACATTTACAGTCGTTTTTAAACAATTGATTAAGGTGGCGCTCACCAGTTATTATGTACTTTTGAGAGAGTGATGTATGTAAGGTGAAGTTGTTTGCATTTTAAACATGCACAGTGGAGAGAATGTTGGCATACCTATATACTACTTTCACGTAATGTGGATGAAATTTCTTTGGATATTGTACTTTTGGAAATTTAAAATGAGCTTAGGACACTGCGAACTAAAATGACTGCTCCCTTTTGCTCCAAAAATCAACCAAAATTTGTCTAAAGTACACTATTCTTGGCAGCTATTAAAATATGGAAAATGAATTTTGACAAACTAGATAATACCAGCTTCTAAAAGTGCAATGACTGAATTACCAAATACATAAAATGTAAAAAAGTTATCGGCTCTTTTTTTACAATTTACCTCTGAAGTTCGAGAAGTGAAAATGAGCAAGTAGAGCTAGCACTTTTTTGAAAGGTGCACATCTGCTGTAAAGTCAAGCTGTATACTCTCTAACCCATATTACACCCATCAATCATACATCAAAATAAAGGGAATTAAAGGTTCTTTGAACAATTCCTAAGATATACAAAACAAATTCTCTTTTAAAACACCAGTATAACTAGTGAGGAAAACCGGGGAAACTCTTTTTCTTTAAAATTTTAACTCTATACTAAATACGAAACTGTAGAGCGCCACCTTAAAAACAAATATAAACATATGTGCAATTATTTTTCTTATTTTCATATTATTATGTATGATCTTCTGAGTATAATGGTACATTAACAATGATTTTATTCATGAAAATAAGCTAATTATGCTTATTTTTGCTCTAGCATACCTACTTTGCTATGAGGCATGTTTGGGTGAGTAGTGACCTTCATTATGGGGAAATTAGAAGTCTTAGAATATAGAAATAAAGTCAACTTAAATTGAAAAATGTTGCAATAAATAACAGAAATACATAGTAAAAATGTTTCATTTCATTTATTTGCAATGAAATTAAAAAATAAATGATAATAAAGCAAATTTGCTTTCTTCCATATCAAAAAATTAGTTAATATTTTACCCTTTGACCTTTGACCTTTATGAACCTCACCTGTAATATCCCTTTTATAACTGTAAAATTTATTGTTGACATTTTAGGAATAAATATAGTTAGTTTCATGTTCCTGTCTATCAGCATAACACTGGTTGCTATGTTGACAAAATGCAATGCACATTTTTAAAATTGTTCACTTTTTATCATAAGAAGGGGGGGCTGTACCGGTTTAAGACTCTGACTCTAATAAATGCTGTTCTGAGGGGGAAAATATAGGACAATTATTACAAAGGACTGTTTGGATGCTTGCAACTTAAATATTTCAGCCATACAATCAAAACTAAATCATACAATAATAATTTCTATATACTCTTTATGGTGGCGCTCACTAGTTATTATGTACTTTTGAGAGAGTGATGTATCTAAGATGAAGTTGTTTGCATTTTAAACATGCACAGTGCAGAGAATGTTGGCATACCTATATACTACTTTCATGTAATGTGGTTGAAATTTCTTTGGATATTGTACTTTTGGAAATTTAAAATGAGCTTAGGACACTGCGAAATAAAATGACTTCTCCCTTGTGCTCCAAAAATCAACCAAAATTAGACTAAAGTACACTATTCTTAGCAGCTATTAAAATATGGAAAATGAATTTTGACAAACTAGATAATACCAGCTTCTAAAAGTGCAATGACTGAATTACCAAATACATAAAATGTAAAAAAAGTTATCGGCTCTTTTTTTACAATTTACCTCTGAAGTTCGAGACGTGAAAATGAGCAAGTAGAGCTAGCACTTTTTTGAAAGATGCACATCTGCAGTAAGGTCAAGCTGTATTTTCTCTAACCCATATTACACCCATCAATCATACATCAAAATAAAGGGAATTAAAGGTTCTTTGAACAATTCCTAAGATATACAAAGTCTCTTTTAAAACACCAGTATAACTAGTGAGGAAACTTGGAGAAACTCTTTTCCTTTAAAATTTTAAGCCTATGCTAAATACGAAACTGTAGAGCGCCACCTAAACTGACCCGGATTTCCTAAACGAGCTTATTTTACATTTTTTGAAAGTTGTATGTCTTTTAATTTGCCACTTTAAGTATTCGACTTAACCATTGGAAATTTTGGAAGTCATTAAAAAATATTTTGACACCCACATATTTTTTAATGTTCCAAAAAATAGGTTATGATCACTGGGTTTAAAATTATTATTATACCTATTGGCACCTTGTCAAATTCTAAGCATTCTTCAAAGCATTTTTAAATTTTAAACTGCCCATTATTTAAAATGTATACCATTTTATTTATTCACAAAACGGGATGATATTGTTGTTTAAGTGTTTACATATGTACTGAAGAAATATCTGCCTTGATCGAATAAGTTTTAAACAAAAACAAACAAACGCAGAAAGAGTAAAATCAAAACTTTCAACTACCTTTTTAATTTCTTTTTGCAGCGAGTGGTGAAAAACCTAACTTTAAATTTACGCAAATCTTTATGCAATTAGTTTTCACAGATAAATGTTAAAGGTGAAGAGAATCAACAAACAACAAGGGATCAATGAGAGAGAGAGAGGGGTGGGAAGTGTGTGTGTGTGTGTGTCTGAGAGAGTGTACTTGTGCATGTGTGTATGTGTGTGTGCGTGTGTATGAGAGAGAAATATAGTGAGAGATGGGAAGAGAGTGTATATATTGTGTGTGAGAGATAGTGTGTGTATTTGTGTATATGTGTGTGTATGTGTGTGAAAGAGATAGAGTGTGTGTGATAGTGTATGTGTGATAGCATGTGTGTGTGTGCGTGTGTGAGAGAGACAGAGAGACAGACAGACAGAGACAGAGATTTGGATTTATAACATAGTTTTAACAACTTATTAGTCATATCACTACGATGTCTGCAGTGTGAGAGTTAACAGTTGTGACTAGCACGGGGATCATGCCGCATCCAAGTAACACCATATGTACTATCCAGTCATATTATCTTGATAACAGACCGACCACTTCTAACACTAACCGTTATTCTGCAAGTGTGCATGCCTTGGCCTGTCAAGTAAACACTGGTAGACAAATATTACAATTTTTATATGCATTTTTCACTTA
The DNA here is from genome assembly GCA_016746295.1 of Potamilus streckersoni. Lineage (NCBI taxonomy): Eukaryota > Metazoa > Mollusca > Bivalvia > Unionida > Unionidae > Potamilus > Potamilus streckersoni. The sequence goes on along the minus strand of JAEAOA010000324.1, from coordinate 1,047,862 downwards.
GTAACATCTACGACTATTAAAAAAAACTATTAAAACCAGCATACTCAAATTAATAAAATTGCACAATGCGTATCAAGATCACAATCAATTGTAAGTATAACACAGTAAGAGAGAGTCATACAATAATGGACAGAGGGAGCTACACTTATGACAGAACCTCAAAATACATTTTTATAAAATGCGCGAAACAATGCATATGTGATGTTAGATATATATATATATATATATATATATATATATATATATATATATATATATATATATATATATATATATATATATATATATATATATATATATATATATATATATATATATATATATATATATATATATATAAAACCAATTCTTTACAAATAATGATTGTCAAATTGTGTATTAATCTCTCTCGTGGACTCTCTCTCTCTCTCTCTCTCTCTCTCTCTCTCTCTCTCTCTCTCTCTCTCTCTCTCTCTCTCTCTCTCTCTCTCTTGCAACTATAGACAATTTTTCATGGATTGACTATTTTTAAAGTGTGCAATTCCAATAATATATTTTGCATTGTAATGTACAAATTAAAAGTAAAGTAACATCTAAAAAAATTTTGAAAAGTACATTAAGGAGAAAATATTGAGTGTTCTAATATAAATTCCAATTTGTGAAGTCTAGACTTGCCTAAGTACAATACAATATATACAGAGAGAAATCTTCTTATACGATGTGCCCTGGCGTTCACCAGCACAACAACATTAATCGATATGTATGATTTGGTGAATCTCTTCTGCATTTGCAGCATTAAATTATCTAGCATACATACCATTATCCAATTCATGCACATATATTGTTCATTTAACTGGATTTTACATTAAAGTTGAAACGATCAATATCAAAATGATAAAATAAGAGTCACGCAATTGTATCAAATAAATAAAATATACTTAATATGAATCCATGACAATGTAAGACATAATTTTATCATAACTGTTTGCGGGTCATATTGAGAACACATCATTGTCAATATTGAACTACTTCCATAGTTTGTTCATTTACACGAAATATACGCAATGAGTTCTATGAAAAACACTTTCACATTTATTTTTCCATTGTATTTGATTGGCATACATGTTAATGTCATATAGAAAGAATAGGTGGTAACATCAAACGTTAGTCTTTTCGAAAACTCCTGAAAAACCTAGAATTCCAATATTCTCACAAAGCAATACATGCTCAATCTGGTTTCACAAAACATTACAATAATTCACTGTTTGGTTTAGAGATGCAACAATCATTGTAGGCCCATATCTAACACATCTATATATGTTTGTTTAATGAAATGACTGAATACCTTTTAGTTTCAATAATATCACATCCTTTTACGTTCTTTGAATGAAACTCAGTGATACCTTGTGCAAACCACCTTTCGACGAAAGCGAGCAAAAGAATCTCTTGTCTTTCTTTTGCTAAGGCATATGCTTTAATTCAGTTCCAACACGTGATTCAGATAGGAAATATAGCATATCGCAAGTCTTAATATTTCAATCTTCGATAGCTTCTTGTCTGGTGGTAATGTTGGCAAGAGTTTTCTTAATTCCGCAAAAGCAACATTAAACGCCTCAACTCTAATTCTCTCCCTTGTCGCATGCGCAGTACGGTATTTTTGAGTAGCACGCCTGCGTCGCCGTCTTTCTTCCCTACTCAAGGATGAATTTTCTTGATTTCCACTTCTTCGCCCTCGAGAATTTCCGTGCAAGCATTCTCTGTTATGAATCTGCATCGTTCTGCTGTGATAATCGGAATCTCCGGTGTTTTCCGTTCTAGAGAATGTTATGGTCATCAACGTAGTATCTCCGTGCATCGTCACCATGTAAATACGTAATTGCCAGAGAAAATCACAATCAGCGAGGAAAATTATAGAGGTATGCCATTAAATAAGTGATTAGTTTAAAAATATTTTACGATGAAATGATGAATGTATATTATCGAAAAAGGTGACAGCAGTGCGTATGGGACTTCGTTTCAAAATAAGCCGTATTCAAGATAGGTTCCTGTAAAGATAATAGTCGTTATTAAATATTTCATCCTGAAATCTGCATGTAAATAGCTAAAAAAATATAAGACAGTTTTTGAATAAGTGTAATTTGTAAATTAAATAATAAACAAGAAACTGCGAATTTAAGATGTCCTAAAACAATTATTTTTCATAACCGTGAGGTACAATCTAAACTTTATACACTAATTTTTCAGAGGACCATCTAGTAATGATCTGATTCAGAAGATGGCCTTCATGATAAAGAAAACGTGCATTCATTTATGAGTTAATGGAACCGTAGTCTTTATACAGTAGGCCTATATACTAGACGGTCCATATAGTAGATTTGTCCGAATATAAAACTACGATAAAAACGTGCAAAACCTTTTCTCGGTAATCCAGATGTCAAAACAATTGTACAGTATTTAATTATGCATATGTTCTACCAGTAACATGGTATGATAGTACTTCGCTCGTTGAAATAACACTCCAGATTTACAAGTTTAAACAATTCTTGCATTACTCTATATAATTCTAAATTTTCTTATATTCATATTCTACGAGCAGTTGCTAAAGTAAACATGCACATGGTTTAATTCCTACGAAAATGGTTTAATAATTATTTCCTTTAATGTTAGACTTTCCACACTTAAAAATCATGTTACTTGAGATTTAGATAAAGATTGGTGGAACGAATGGTTTGATCTTTAGTTTTTTACTAATTCCTATCCATTTGTTAAATAATGTCTGCAATTTACCATCTGTACTCGCTTAAAAGTCTAGTCCAACTTCAAACTGCACTGATGCGCCGGCGGATCTGGATCAATGCCGGTTGTTAGGAGTAACATTACAAACAATACAGATCCTGATTTGCAGGTGCATTTCGCGACGATAGATATGGATGAGTGCAGCTTACAGTTTGACTCGACTGCAGATCCTGATTTGCAGGTGCATTTCACGACGATAGATATGGGTCAGTGCAGCTTACAGTTTAACTCGACTGCAGATCCTGATTTGCAGGTGCATTTCACGACGATAGATATGGATGAGTGCAGCTTACAGTTTGACTCGACTGCAGATCCTGATTTGCAGGTGCATTTCACGACGATAGATATGGATCAATGCAGCTTACAGTTTGACTCGACTGCAGATCCTGATTTGCAGGTGCATTTCGCGACGATAGATATGGATCAGTGCAGCTTACAGTTTGACTGCAGATCATGGATAATGTCTTGCAGTTGAAACGGACTTACAAGCGAGGACTGATTGTGCGTCTTGTTTTGAGAAAACAATGTTGTCATTGTGTCAAATAGAGCAATAAGATTAAATATAAAATTGATTGTGATGATGGAAACTATATATTTCATACTTTTTAAAATCTTTTTCCCTGTTAAGTCCACATGAAGAATATTGCAACAGCTGATCTGCCCCTCTTTGCTTTATCAGAGATAACACATGCATTAAATGACCGTAAATTCAGTGCAGTCTAATTACACATGTATATCCGTATTTAGATTATAATACTTAAATATTAATTCCCATAATGTTCTCCTCATAACTTTATATCAATAAATTAATAATATATGAATCTCCAAGACAGTTAAATTTATTTATTTAGTTATGTTTTTTGTAGTAGTAGTAGTAGTAGTGAATATATCTTTTCGCTTGCAAAGTATAGTAAGCCTATACCTAAACCTCACGCAGCACATAAAAATACCTTTCTTTAAAAAAAACAGAAAAACTGAATGGCGAAATGGTTTTACACACTGCAAAATAAACCTTAAATTATCAACCTAATCAAATTTGATTTGACATATCATGGTCATTAACAGTGCCTGTTAATCCCACATTCTGAACTTGATATGTCTTTCTTAGTAATTTCAAAGGAGTTTTCGAACAAACGTGTGTACATGCGTGTGTATTTCTAAGGTGACATGTCAAAGACGTTTTTTTAGAGCTAACATCTTCCCCATTTCCTTCTCGAGTTATGCCACCGGTGAAAGTTTCCAGCGAAGTTACGATTGTCACCTTTAGTTTTGAGCAAGATAATTTAATTAGTTTCGTTCATTTTTAACTCATTAACTCTCAAAACGAACCAGTTAATATCTATTTTAAAGAAGCTAAGGGTGTCAATCTGCTGCGAAGGTAAAAAATAGCAGCCCAACATGACGGCGCTAAAACCACAGAGGCCATTTGTATCGACAAAAAAAAGGTTCTAAATGATTTGGATTTCAAATGAAAGATGACAGTCAGTAGTTTTTGTAGGAATTTCGCGTCACTCACTGAGAGGACACCAATCCATCTAAAGTCATCTAACTCTAATTAACGCCGTTATGTGTAACATTTTAACGATAAACCTAGCGATAATGTCATTACTCAGGCAATAGAACGGTCCAATGAAAGAAAAGGCTGCCGAATTCTATTAGACAAAACTCCCATGCGGCCCATATACTGCGGACTCTCGTAATGATTCGGTAATTTGGGAAACCACGTGCTAACATGCGCAATCGTCGACAGTTTCCAACTTCAAACTTCATTTTAGAACACGGCCTCAGGTGTGTAATAGATATTTTCATCAACTCTTATCTCGTATATTGTGCTAATGCGTCCAAACTTTTCAGACGCAGCTGGAAATGATAGCCATGTTAGTCACGTTTTACTCCTGCTGTTAAATATATGGCTATCGTCTTGTATAAGCAAGCTAATTTCTCTGACAACAGTCTGCAAGAAAACAGATGACGCCCAACACGTCTTTGAAAGTACAAATACGGAGAATATAGTTTAGAAAACAAATTATAAGACTGAATTATCGTTTTCATATAACTAGTATGTTTGTGACTGCGACAATTATACTTGCGTTTTGATCGATAAATGAAAATGTAATTGTTTGCTGTTATATGATTAATACCGTATGTACTGATTTATAAATTGAGTCTATCTGTAAACTGCACAGACCTAGATCTGCAGTCGCATAATGCGCCGGCAGATTTGGGTCTATGCAGTTTGATCGGGGAAATCAGAAGAACAAACAAAGAGCAAACAAACAAGATGGACTCGAGATCTGCAGGCGCATTATGCTACGGCAGATTATGATCTTGTGTTGTTTGCAGTTTGATTTGTTTTAAATGTGAGTATAGACAGTGCTGTGGTTCTGTCAACAAACAGCATATATGAGGTTGTATAGACGACCAATACTATGGAGGAAAAGGCAGACATTGTCCGGTACATGACATCAACAACTATCTATTCACAGCCAGCTTTACTTAAGATTATTGTTAATATTAGAGCGAATATGTATTAAATATGTTTGTAGTTGATTTGAAAGGCGTGTCAACATAATAATAATACTGTTATTAATCGAAGTTGGACATAATGTCTGACATTCTACGGTGATAAATAGTACCAGAACGAATTCGATTTCACTCAGGTACTTTATGTCACAAATATTGCTTGATTAATAATTTACACACGCGCGCGCGCCCGCCCGCCTATATTTGCATACTGGGCTGTATGTATCTGACAATTGTACACAAGTTGTAATGTTCAGTGTTTGTATTTATATTTATCAGTTTGTATCACTTTGTTTATCTTCCTGCGTGTAACATACATGGCTGCTAATATTCATCAGTTTGTGTCACGTTCTACTTCTCCCTATGTGTAACATATAGGGTTGCCTGTATTCATCAGTTTGTGTCACTTTCTACCTCTCCCTATTATGTAACATATAGGGTTGCCAGTATTCATCAGTTTGTGTCACGTTGTCCAACTCCCTATATGTAACACACAGTAATGTCAGAATTCATCAGTTTTGTCACGTTGAACATCTCCCGATCTGTAGCATGCAGGGGCGCCAGTATTCATCAGTTTATGTTACGTTGTACATCTCCCTATATGTAATATACAGTGGTGCCAGTTTTCATCAGTTTGTGTCACATTGCACATCTCCCTATATGTGCTTGCAAGGGTGACAGTAATACAGGATTCCCAGCATTCATCAGTTTGTGTCACGTTGTACCTCTCCTTATGTGTAACATGCAATGGTGCCAGTATTCATCAGTTTGTGTCACATTTTACTTCTTCCTATGTGTAACATGCAAGGGTGCCAGTTCCATCAGTGTGTATCACGTTGTACCTCTTCCTATGGTACTAAACGAAATTAGTGACTGCTGTTTCTGCAGGACACTGTTCTGCTATTCTGCTTTTCTGCAGGACACTGTTCTGCTATTCTGCTTGCTCTTCTGCAGGATGCTGTTCTGCTATTCTGCTTTTTTGCGGGATACTGTTCTGCTATTCTGCTTTTCTGAAGGATACTGTTCAGCTATTAAGCTTCCAGAATGTCAGAACAAAAATCACAAAGCACGGTACTTATGAAAATATAATGCAGTGAATGACGAATGTCATATTTGCTCTTGTGTGTTAGAAGTATTATCTGTGGGCAAAGATGACACCAACTATATTTCATTCACTTATGTAAACCAAATTATTCTAAGACTTAATTATTTTAAGACCTAATTATTTTAGAGAACAACACGATTTATAAAAAAAAAACACTAAATGATAGGTTGTGTATAATTGTTTGAGTGACATATTAGGTTGGAAAATGTTTGAATGACATATCAGGTGGGCAAATGCTTGAGTAATATATTATGTTGGAAAATGTCTGAGCGACATATGCTGGCAAACGTTTGAGCGACATATTAGGTTGTCAAATGTTTGAGTGACAGATTGGCAAATGTTTGAGTAATATATTAGGCTGACAAATGTTGGGGTGATATATTAGGTTCAATTTGTTTGAATGATATTAACCTGAAAATGTTAGAGGTATATTTTATCTTAACTAATGTTTGATATATTAGGTCGAAAAATTTTGGAATGATAGATTAGATTGACAAACGTTTGAGTAATATATTAGGTTAAAAAATACAAACACTTTTGATATTTATACATTTCATCCTGCTGTTCCACTTGCTTCCATCCCGATCCCCATAACACTATATTTATATTCAACATTCATAAAATAATATTCTAGGATAAAATGTATCCTGTATTACAAGCAAATGCAGAGGAGTTTATCCCCTAAAAGAACTAAGCATTTTACCGTCACGCTTTTCTAACTAAAATATTGTGTATTCTTACCAATCCTGACGTGTGTTGAGTAAGAAACCAAACAATTTTATTATAAAATACTATTAAATGACTATAAAATGTTTTTACTTTATACTTGTTTTAAAGTTTTAAAAAAACCCAGAAACTTTTAAGATACCCAGGTTTGAAAGAAACCCATATTTTTATTTACTCTTTTAGAAACACAAGCATGAAGAGAGCAGTTTGAATACATTACTTATTTAACGATGAAAACGGAGAGCTTTTATGCAAGTCAAGAGCACTTCATGGAATGTGGGATGAAGGAAAAAAGTAGGGGTGGGGTGGGCCAAGAACAGTCGTAGTCTGGGTTATTAGATATACTGTTCTTTGGACACTTGATCCCAATACAACCAGCTCTTCCACACCCCTTTCAATTATGTCATTCCGTAAGTTATCTTAAATACCATCGATAAATTGGCCACTTCTCACAGATATAACGAACGTTGCGTTTGTTCGGATACAATCGACCTTATGATGCCCTGTACACAGTCATACTTGCACTCAAAGAAAAATCCCAAGTTTGATTGACATCCCTTGGAATAGCAATAAATTCTATTAGTTTAAGTTGTATGTTCATTTGGAAGCGGGGTGCCTGTTTGTCAATATTAATTCACTAGAACGCCGTTTGAAGAGGGTCGAACGAAAACCAATTGCTCCCAAGGACAGTGCCTATTGAAGCAAATACGAATCTACTCAGAGGCTGTTGAAAGCGATCGCTTAATTCAATTTTCCTCACTCTCACCAAATCTAAATAATACGGCATACACTATCCTCTGATGAAAGGTCATTTAAATAATCAAATCTAGCCCCATAACACGATAATGCAAAATTCATGATATAATGCTGTGATGGTTCTGCCGCGTAAATCCGTATATGTCGCGCTCTCTCATGGCCAAGTTTGTACCGATGGAATCGCAACAATTTTTTAAGTACTTTATATAATAACTTATAAATCCAATCCAGCTGCAAACAGACCCGAATCTGCCGTATTGTAATGTGCCAGTAGATAAGAATCTACGATTATTTTTGTTGTACTGATTAATCCCAATAAAATTACACAGACTAAATTCTGCCTGTGAATTATGAAATGACAAATTTAGATCTGTGTTGTTTGCAATGAGAGCAAACTTACACGTGAGTATATACGGTACCTTGTAACTTAGCTCCGACCCAAAGGAGAGAAGAGTGTTTTTGTGTGCTTAGGTCAGTTTCTATGTAGTTTTAACGCCATCTTCCAACACATGCTAGATACTGGCCAGTATATTCGGTGGAGAAAGAACCCGACAAGACCCAGTGAAGAACATCCAACCAACGAAAAGTACTGGTAAGCTCTCCGCATACCCACGTTGATCAAACCGCGAGTCGAACTCAGGCGGACATGTTGTTAAATGATCTATAGATGAGAACGCCTTAGACTGACTATTAGGTTAGCCGGGAACACATGAAGGCTAGTAGACTGACTCTTCTGCCAGCCGGGATCATACAAAGATGTGTACATTCGTTTCAAACCTGCCGTAGTATAATTCAGATCATTGTCTACGCTGTTCGTTCTACATGTAATTTAAAATAAACAACTCGTGTTTCGATCTGCGATATTGACTGACTGCATATGATGGGTCAATGATGTCTGCAGTTGGATGCATATAATATGGAACTAATACGTTAGTTATAATTCATGATTATATGGTCAGACTTGGATAAAAAAAAACAAGAAAACAAAACGGTACTAAATATGAACATTTCATTCTAAAAACCGTTGTAACTACTCGTTGGATTAGGCGATACAGTATCAAAGCGAGTTAAATTCCCAGAGAATACTTACATACATTGAAGAGTCCCTCAAACAGACTGGCGCTCTGCTAACCGAAAAGGATTTTGAGGAATCCAAGATAAAAACAGATCTTTATAGCTGTCGATTGTTGAAACTATATCTGAGCAATAGCACGATTTTCAATATGACTAAGACGGCAGCCATATTGGATGTCAGATTAGTACCATTTTTTCATTAGATTAACAAGACATCGTAAACTTCTTGGTGAAAAACCGACGTCGAGATGGAGCATAGTAATAACCAGATTTTCAAAATGTCTGACATAACAGGACCAACTAAACATAATGAACATATTGGGTGTCAGAAAGGGCAATAACTTCATTGAGGATCAGCTAGACATAATAAAAAGTCTTTTGTTGACCACTCCATACTTGCATGATCATTTTTTAAAACTAGTGGCGACCGTTTTAATAAAAGACCAACTTGAAGAAGGGATGAATGTGTGTGTTTGTTGTTGTTGCTGGATGTGTGTGTGTGTGTGTGTGCGCGCAAGCGCGAAGATTCGTTGTAACCCTTTAAATAGTTTACTACAAGTTATGAAATAAATAACGTTTGCCAACGGACGCACGACAGGATATATTTTAGCCCTCTACCATGATCGATAGAGCTGAAAACTTTGCAAATTATCAATCATGATTTCGAGTATTATGATTATTGTTGTTCTCCTTAGTATTATTATTGGAATTATCTGTGCTATATGTTTTATTGGAATTATCTGTGCTATATGTTTTATTATTATATTAGTTTTATAAGCCTCATCTTTTCTTAAATCTAAAATATTACTTTTTATTTGTTCTTTACAAAGCTTTTAATAATCTCTCCAGCTAAACAATACTTTCCGATTTAAGTTCATTGACAAATGTTATCAGTTATTAACACACGCAAACTGTTTTCCGAGGAAATAACAAAGACAGCATTATTATGCAATACAGGAAGACTACAACGCCGTGAAAAGTCCCCTATGTATCACCAAATTGTTTGGGCAAGAAATTAAGCCAAAGACAGCAATCCTTCAAATTTGACAATCTGTAACTTTATTTAGAATCAAGGTATAATGTTTGAACTTTTGGATTTCTCATTAATTAGACTGTCACATTTCCGTAATGGAGTGAATAAGTTTAGTACCGTTTTTAATTTTGGTTCCTCTAGGAGACTGCTAAATTTGGATATTGTAGGGTAGCTTGGGTCCACCTCCTAGACGGTCAAATTTCCACAATGTAGTACGTACCCTTAGTGCCGCATCTAACTTGGTTCCCTCCACTAGACTGCTAAATTTTTATATTTTAAGGTGTGCCTCAGTACCGTGTCTGACTCTAAGGTCTTGAGCTTGACTTAGAATTTTGCACTCAAAGGTTTTTGGTATCATCCACCACTTCAACTGCAACCGCAACCATTCCTTTATTCTGTAACATCGAACAAGCACGAGTCTGGCACCGTAATGTGTCCTTGGGTAAGGCACTGTACTCCAATTGTTCTGTGCTAAACAGCCTATTCGTGTAGCTCTGCCGTAAAACACGAAACCAAGTTTTCTTCTGTCTTTTCATAATATTCTAAAATATTCCCCTATCTTGTATAATATTTACCTTTCAAATTCCTATTCGATTGTTATGTTCTGCTCGCCACCTGGCTAACCATTAAAGCATCTCTCTCTCTCTCTCTCTCTCTCTCTCTCTCTCTCTCTCTCTCTCTCTCTCTCTCTCTCTCTCTCTCTCTCTCTCTCTCTCTCTCTCTCTCTCTCTCTCTCTCATACACACACACACACATAAACCATAATTCTTTATAGCTAGGAAATATGTTTAAAGTAAGATAACAGAACTAAACAAACGATTTCATCCAAATTGTTTGTTAGGCGCATCCATCTTGGTCCAACTCAATCCTACCCTTACCACCATAAACCAACAAGAAAAAGAACAAATTGGAAGACAACGCTATGAATCAGAACAATTTGCAAGCACATATTTTTCCAAATTAAATGAGAAAACTCTTTTCTCGAAAAAAAAATGTATAAAATATTTCAACTGTGATTAAATTATTCGAAAAATATTAATGTCACGAATACACTCAATTGACTATTCACGTAAAATGTTATTATGTCATATTATTAAGGTATGTGTGGGTATCTGTAACAACGTTTGATATTCAAAGCTTCCTTCCTTCTTTCCTTTCTTTATATCTAAATTGGATACGTAATTTCATCTGAAGAATTGTGAGAAAACTTAAATCGATTTATTGAATAAATCAATAATTGGATTTTTAAAATGCCTGTATATGTATTTATAAGTAACTGCGGGCACACGTGCAAGTGCGTGTAATGATGACAATTTGTACACCTTGCAGTTTTACTAGTTCCTTATTGTAAATACATCTTGGTTTTATTGTATTTATGTTTCTATTTCATCCTATATCGCTTTGAAAATGGCTCCCTACCGAGTGATGAAAATCATAACAGATGCTTAAAACTGAGATTAGTTTAAGTGCGCTTAAATACCACATAATTCTGGGATAAGAGGATTTTGATAAATACTCCCCGATGTTGCATTGTCCTTTAGCTGTTACGAATCGTGCTAGCTTTTGTTATCCTCGCCGACAACAAAATTGTCGCGTGCAGCGCGGGTGACTTTAGCGCACGCTCAGATACAACTTATCAAGTTTCCTCATCATTATATTTGTAAACTGACTATACCAAGTAATTCCTCTAAAGGAGATTATTAGCTTCCGGGAAACAAATTTATCCTTCAACATAAAACGTTCTTTGAAGTACTGTTCCTTTGAGACGTAGAATCTCGGATTTCGTACTCGACATTTCTAAGTCGGTATTAAATCACAGAATCATAACTTTCAGTATAACATATTACTTGTACACTAAATTAATGCAAATCTGTGTTATAAAAGGAAAACTGATTTATTAGTAGTTATAACCGAAATTGTAATTACCTAAAAAGCTGGATCTGTGCTTTGAATCATTTGAAAATTTCAGGTTTGGAATAAATCTGTTACAGTCTAAAGTTAGTGGTTCTAAAACATAATCTGCTGTTTCTTTGCCTTAGGCTGTAATGATGTACCTGTGTGATGAGCTAAAGTGTGTACATGCATTGCAAGATTTTATACGCAAAATTTAAACTTTTCTCATAACGTAGGCTATCCGTTTCTAAGTGCATCTTCTCTTACACAAAATATAAGGAATGAAATGTTTGTACTGGACTACAGACCAATTGGGATACTATTTTTAATATTTTTTTAAACATATTTTTTGTACAATTCTACTTTAAAATGTTGAGACATATTTACTCTGTAGTTACATTTTTAAAATTATTTAAAAGCAGAATCATATTGTATTCTATCTATTTGGTAGCTATATTAATATTAGTTTGCTATTACAAGCAATTCAGAAGACTTTATAAGTAACGAATCAACATTTTTTGTGATGTAATATATTACATTGCATTTCTATACTTTATCTTAAAATCTTCAGAAAATGGAGGAATAAACGAATAGCAATCTCTCTCTCTCTCTCTCTCTCTCTCTCTCTCCATTTTTAGACTGGTGTAAAGGATATATATATATATATATATATATATATATATATATATATATATATATATATATATATATATATATATATATATATATATATTCTTTACATGAGTAAGATATATAGATACATATCCTTTGCATGAATAAGTCCACCAGTGTCTCAAAATGTCCGATTCCCAATATATGTCTCCAGTTTCACCAAAAGTCTCTTTTTATTAAGGGTACAACCGAAATATACGATGTGAAATTACTTATTGTGTATATGCAGTTTACCTATTGCTTACTATTCATATAGTTTACCTATTGCTTTATATTTATATAGTTTACCTTGGATTCGGGGGCCCCGAGTGGCCAAGTGGTCTAAAGCGCTGTCCGTTACGGATCACTGCCACCTCACCTCTGTTTGCGTGGATTCAATGCTAGGATTTGGCGAATGTGGATAAGTGAGAAAGTTGCCAGTAGCTTTTCCTGGGTCGGTGATTCTTTCCGGTTATTTCCTGGTTTCTTCATCCACCATTAATACTGGCAGTCATGTATAGCCTATATAATGCTGAAAATGGCGTTAAACCCTACAACAACACAATAACAACAGCAACCTATAGATTCCTATTGATATACAGTTTACCTATTACTTCCCGTGTATAAAGTTTACTTATTGCTTACTATGCATAAAGTTTACTTATTGCTTACTATGCATAAAGTTTACTTATTGCTTACTATGCATAAAGTTTACTTATTGCTTACTATGCATATACAGTTTACCTTTCGTTTTCTATTTATATACAACTATCATTTCCTGTTTTTATATAGTTTAACTAATTCTTTTATTTATTTTTTTACTTTTTTATTTTATAGAAATTTATCTTTTGTTTCCTAGGTATATAGTTTAATATTCCCTGTGTATATACAGCTATGGGGAAAACAAATTAAAAATAAAAGTACAATATTTATATTCGAAAAAGAATTAAAAATTAAAGGGAATATTCCCTTTGTTGTCGCAGAAATTATTAACAGATAGGAATTAAAAGACAAATTTATGATTATAAAATAAATAAGTTTTTCCTGTTTTTGTTGTTGCTATTGTTGTTGTATTGTCATATTATTGTCTTTACTACTCTCGTTGTTATTATTATTATTATTATTATTATTATTATTATTATTATTATTATTATTATTTATTATTATTATTATTATTATTATTATTATTATTATTATTATTATTATTATTATTATCATCATCATCATCAGTAGTAGTAGTAGTAGTAGTAGTAGTAGTAGTAGTAGTAGTAGTAGTAGTAGTAGTAGTAGTAGTAGTAGTAGTAGTAGTAATGACTAGGAATTTTGAAAAGAAATATCTTTTCCGTAATTAAAAGCTCGTACGTCCTCCTGGGAAGATTTTACAAAATTCACGTTTTTTTTCATCTACTAATAGTACATATTGAATATTCAAAGATATTCTCTTTTTTTTAAATGTAGATGTTTAATGATAATGGTTGAGGAATTTAGAAAAAAAATTGTTATAAATAATCAATATAAAAAAATTATTTTTATGCGCTTAAAGATAAAATAAACTTGCAATTTTTAAATCACCCACGTCCATTAGGAACATTCTGATACGTCAGATAATTGCTGATATGAGTTATTGTCTTTAAATTTAACTGTAATGCATAAGATGCCTGGACCATATCATTATATCCACAAACGTCATTAAATTCTTATCTCAATAAATGCCATTAAATTCTTATCCCCATAAATGCCATTAAATTCTTATCCACACAAATATCATTCAATTATTATCTCGACAAACGTCATTAAAGTCTTACCAATACACATGTCATTAAATTCCTATCCCACAAACGTCATTAAAGTCTTATCCACACAAATGTCATTAAATTCTTATCCCCACAAACGTCATTAAATTCTTATTCACACAAATGTCATGAAATTCTTCCATTTAAACATTCAAACAGTCAGAAACTGCATTCCTCTCCAGAAAGATCGAGTCGTAATCGTTAGAGTGAATATTTTCAAAGTGCAAAACAAACAAAGAAACAAACAAGAAACGAAAGAATGTACCAATAAACAATGAACAAAGACAAAAAAATAGTTCTAATAAATTAACTGATTCTTATTACGCGGTAAGTATATTTTTACAAAAGTTTCCATATTATATAATGACTATAACAAACGTCGGATATGTATCAAATTACAATGACAATCCCGAATTGATAAAATTTGTTTGTAAAACAATAGTTTTGGCCGAAATAGTTATATGTATTCATTGTCAAAACGAAACTGCCAATTCAATAATAATAATCATAATAATAATAATAATAATAATAATAATAATAATAATAATAATAATAATAATAATAATAATAATAATAATAATAATAATAATAATGATGATGATGATGATGATGATGATGATGATGATGATGATGATGATGATGATGATGATGATGATGATGATGATAATAATAATAATAATAATAATAATAATAATAATAATAATAATAATAATAATAATAATAATAATAATAATAATAAAAACAACGATCATCATCATCAAATTAAGTCAAGAAAATCTGTATCAGAAGAATAATAGTGGTGTCATTATGCTTTCAAATAACGTTTAATCAAACATTTGGAAACAAATGGTACATGGGTTTGTTTTGCACAATCTGTGAATCCTTTACATTTAATTCAAATGTGTATGTCCAGTTTCGTTTACGCAAAGAATGGTTACATAGTTCATGAATATTCCTCGAATAAAAACATTATTAATCCAAAGTGTCGAATATGTTTTCAATAAAATATTTAGCATAAATTAACTTTAATTATAATTTTAATCTTTAGACTTAATTTATACATTTCATCTTCCGATTATATTTTAAATAAGTGTAGATAATTATGCTCAAACAGTCTGCGTTGTCAAAAAATAATGTCTTCCCACGCCCATGACAGATGTGGAGACATCGGTCAGACATACGTCAGCGTCCAATTTTTAACTAGCATTCCAATACTTCGAAAACCCAGTCACGTGTAGCTTGTCAGGCGTTCGCTGAGAATGAATGGGCATCCTCAGTAAATATTGGTTCACTCAAATCAGATGAAATGTCTAGAATTACAACCGGAACAAAGCCCGGTCCTATGTCAGGTCACGTGTCATAAATCGTAGAAAAGAATGCAAAGCAAATCGCGTGTGATGAGACGAATCATTCCTTATTAACAAAGTATTTAGTCATTGAAACACTGATATGAGGCTTGTTTTTAGACAGGCGTCATATTGCTTTATTCTTCTATTATGTTGTTATTATTGTTGTTTAAGGTAAAGTGTGAACTACTCAAATTTTTAAATGTTTTAGTAGTAAATAAAAAACATCTTACGTATCATTATTTTTAATGGACACTAAATGATAACTTATTATTATGCAAGTACTGAGCTCAAATATTTCTTCTATTGCAAATGTATATATTAGTTATTATATTATGAACTTATTGCGGTGCTCTAACTTATTGCTGTGTTCTATTTCATCATATCCGCAAATAATATGTCCAATTTCATTAAAAAAAACTTATTGATGTGTTTTATTTTAGCATGAATCTATTGATGTATTCTGGTCTATTTCAATATTAACTTATTAATGTGTTCTGTCTTTTTTCATCGATGTGCAGAGAGATGAGATGGCAGTGATCCATAACGGACAGCACTTTAGACCACTCGGCCACTAGGAGATCCGTATGTGGCAAATGTTGAATTTACGTTTAAAGATATGAATTATATGTCACTTCCATGCATCTTCCATGGGAATATTCAACTGCTTCTTTCAATCTGACAAAATTGTAGATTAAAAAAATTATACACTAAAGTTATCTAGATTGTAACTATTTTGTTTTGTCCTGGCCGCTTTTTTGTTAAGCATTGTTAAATTCAGGCTCGTCTATAAGACCCTAATATTGTTATTCCACAATTTGTCCTTTCCGAACTTGGCGCCCTTGCAAATCCCCGTCAGGTAAATTCATCCAAGAACAATGATTCATCCATAATGTTCGAATGGAGAATGAAGTAAGGTGTAGGATAAGAAAGGCTGGTGAGATTTATGGAATATTGTGAACACAAAAGGTCAAACCTTTTCCTGAATGGATAAAAGAATTCCAATAATTTAAATAGTTAAATCTGAGAAAAGCGACGTCTTAACAATGCTTGCTTGAAGTTGAATCATTGCTTTCGCTTTGGAGAAAATACACTGACCTTATTAAACGCTAAAGTAATGAAATTAGCAACAGAAGCCAAACGTGACTCATCTATTGAAGAATTCTATATTCTGTTTTATTTTTTTTAAATAGACATAGTCCATAGCCGGCCTTTTCTTTTTTTATAACATTATCTTATTTACATATAGATATTTCTGCTTTTATTCGCAAAGCAACGAATTCATACAAAATGCACATATCAATTTTATTCAAATAAATTGTATACATTGGTAACTTAAGGGTGTGTATTATAAAACTATTTCACTATTTTGTACATTAGCAATTTCAGGCTCCAATTTCTTACTTCCAAATTTGATTGGCCAATCGTAAGTCAGACTTAAATTGATCTCTGTATTTTAGTACTATGCATATTTCTGTGTATGTGTGTGTGTGTGTGTGTGTGTGTGTGTGTGTGTGTGTGTGTGACGTTTGTCAATGATTGTAAGTTGTACTTTAGATAATATAAACTGAATGTTGCAAATAAAATATTCACATAATACTTCAACTCGAAATATTCTATACCCAGTCTTGTTACATATGTACTAGAATTTTCCTTTGGAATGATTCACGTCTGGTTCAATTTAAAATGCGTATAAATAGGAATATGATCAACAAATAATATATTCCTGCTTTAGTTTAGACTCTGGCAATTCATTTGTGATCATTGTTTACATTTGTTTTAGAAATAATATGAGAGAAATAATATATTTAAATTATTAGTTGGAATTACTAATGCGTTCATTCACTTTAGGATTTATATACAACCTATTTGGATTATTGGGAATACAGTCAAAGACTTTTTGGATTGCATCAGATCATTCAAGACTATTGCAATTTATTTGGAACATTTTATACTTTTGGACTTGTGACAGAACATTTAGTAAGTTCCTGTTGAATTTTACATTTGTAAAGAAATAAATTGCTTGTTGATTTTACTTAAAGGTGTTTGTTTCACTTTCTTTGTGCTACATAATTTAAGACCGAGAATCGTAAACCAGACTTAATTGTATGTCATGAGTCATACTCAGGAAGACTATGGATGGTGACGTAGTTGTCAAGTCTAGTTACATGAAACTTTATAGGTTCAATTACATTATAATATTTCAGCCAAATATGCGATTTGCAGTCATGTAGGCTGCGCTTCAAAATAATATATCTACACAACAGGATTAACATCACATTTTTTAATTCTACTAAGTCTGAAAAATATATTTGCAACAGGGTTAACATCAAATTTTTTGAATTCTACTAAGTCTGAAATAAATATTCCTAATTGAATAGGAAGTTGAAGTTACTAAACGCTGTGACTTAAAGTCTTTTCGTTGCAGAAACAGAACGGACAATATTGCTTGAAAGTAATTCCTACCAAAAATAGTTTATCATAGATATCTGAAAGTAGACAATGAAATTTTTTCAAAAGTACGTCAGCAACAAGGTTAATTTTAAACTCATTGTAATCAATGTTTTCAATTTTATTTGTGTGTTTTAGTGAACTGAGTTCTGTCTAAGTTTGATGGCGTGTCTAAGAGATGAAGGTTTGAACTTGTAATACCGTCAGTGAAATGGAGATAGAATTCCATTTAATCAAGATCCTCTCCCAATAGTCCTTCACTATTATGATTAGAGATGACTTGTGTGCCCCGATGATTGAACCGAGGGGAGAAGTCATATTATCGAAATGGTCTGACGGCTCAAAATGTCAATCAAATTTAAATTGTATTGTAACCCCTTAAATTTGTGCTCACGGTTATTATAACTCCATCTAAGAAGGAAACTTGAAAACATCAGATATTTACAACAGATAAGAGAGGGCAAAAATGGAAAAGGAAATCAAAAAGCAAGTGCAGTATTTGCAGATAGAAAAAAAATTAGAAAAATTGTAAGAAACTTTGTTCTAATGAATTCGTTGCCTTGCTTTGCAAAAAGGTCTTGATGCAAATTAAATATTCTTTTGTCAGAAAAAAAGCTTCAAAATTGCAATATGCTGATCCTGTTATTACTGGCATGATTTGGTGTCTTGTCATTACTGATATGTTTTGGTGTTCTGTCATTATTGTGTGTTTTGGTATCCTGTCAATGTATGTTTTAGTGTTCTGTCATTACTGGTACATTTGGTTGTCCTGTCATTACTGATGTGTTCTGTTGTCCTGTCATGACTGGTATGATTTGGTGACCTGTAATTTCTGGTATGCTTTGTTCTCCTGTCATGTCTGGTATGTTTTGGTGTTCTGCCATTGCTGGTACGTTTTGGTGTCTTGTCAGGTCTGGTATGTTTTGATGTCCTTTGCTTTATAAAGTAGTCTAATTTCTCCATAATAGGGTAGTGCTCTTTGCCGTTACGCTTCTCAATATACAGAAACTGTAAGTTCGTTGTAAAGCGCGTGAGGACATTTTGCGTTGGTCAATAAACTACTTTGACCTATTTAAAATCTTGCAAAAAGAGATGAGATTTATACAGGTGTATAAAGAAAGAGAGACAAATAAGCAGACATCTGGATTTATTTGAATGGCTCACAAAATTAGGATTACAGCGACAGCTTGAAAATCATAACATTTTGATTTTTTTTAAAAAAATTCACCTTCTAAGAACCATTGACCACAATCTAGATTTCGGAGTACTTATTGTCATAGATGCACTTAATTTCACTTTAATCTATTGCTGGCATTATCAAATTATGGGCTTTCTCAAGAAAAGAGACCTCAGCCCCTATCTCAATGTATCCGACCTGGACTGGTCTGGACGGTATTGAACTGGCGACCATTGGATTACGAGTGTCTCTGAACTACCAATATATAAATGAATGGATGAATGAATGGATGGATTGTTGATGGGTAAACGGACAGACAGGCATATGAACAGATAGATAGATAGATAGATAGATAGATAGATAGATAGATAGATAGATAGATAGATAGATATATAGATATATAGATAGATAGATAGATAGATAGATAGATAGATAGATAGATAGATAGATAGATAGATAGATAGATAGATAGATAGATAGATAGATAGATAGATAGATAGATAGATAGATAGATAGATAGATAGATAGATAGATAGATAGATAGATAGATAGATAGATAGATAATACAAAATGCTGCTATTACACAATTTAAAGGCATTTATATTCACTCTGAAATACGTTGTTTAAGACAAAAGGTGAACAGTTTATTCTTAAGACGACTGCATCTCATTTCTAAAATCACAAAGCAGATGATGACGTTGTTCAAAAACTTCTCTCTCTCTCTCTCTCTCTCTCTCTCTCTCTCTCTCTCTATCTATATATATATATATATATATATATATATATATATATATATATATATATATATATATATATATATATATATATATATATATATATACATACATACATACATACATACATACATACATACACACACACACACACACACACACACACACACACACATACATACATACATACATACATACATACATACATACATACATACATACATACATACATACATACATACATACATACATACATACATACATACATACATACATACATACATACATACATACATACATACATACATACATAATTAGATCATACACTGCAATTTTCATTAGCGTTATTATGAAACTCAAAACTTTTGTCACTTTGCAGATTAAATAGTGTCCCCAGCGGAAGGGTACTCGCTTACATGAGTGAAACAACTTTGAATATGATGACAAATTTGTGCAACTACAAGGATCGCAGCAATGCTAATTTCATTTCCCTTAGCATCTCCTGACTTGCATGGAATTGATCATTGTCTGGAAATACTCATTTATTTTCAGCATTTGCTATATGTTGAATTTAAAAAAAATAAAAACGGACGTTTTACAATTATAACCCCAAAAAATTAACCACAAGAGGAGCATAAAACCATATTATTAAATTCGACATGTACCTATATTTGCTACACACAAACATTCCTTGCATTTTTACATCTGCTTTATAACTATCAAACAGATTGCAAGATAATGTAACTTAGACTTAATCGAGAACTGTTTAAATCCGTACATATATTATTTAATTTGTTTTTCAAATAAAAACTTGATCACAGCGAACCTAGAACTAACTATAGCGAATAATCCACACAGAAATGAATTTTGTTCTGATGTTGGCCAGGGGATCGATACAAGTACGCAAAGTGCACTGAGCTGCCTTCAAAGTGCGACTGTGGCAATTCTATAAAGCTTCATGACAGATGGCGGGAAAATTGGGTCTCGACAGTTCATTACATTCTAATTAAGTCTTACCTAATTAACACGCGCAAGCCTGTATCTTCACGCGCTCTGCGAGATGGGTCAATAAGGAAAAGTTTGGGTGTTAGGAGTAATGGACGTAGTGATCTATGTGCGCGAGAAGTCGTACATTGACAGCTAGTTGAAAGAAAAGTCGAGAGGAAGGATGAAACTATTGATACCTATGCGCCACAAAATTAAGATGAAAATGAAATTCTCTTAATTGCAAATTTAGTCGTAAAGTTAAATTCAATAACTATAAAAGCGATTTTAATTCATCATCAGTTACGTTTTTGACATGTTATGGACATACAAAGAGATCGAAATACTGAATCTGCCGAGAAAGCATTAAAGAAACTTCCATATTTTCTACTGGTCATGACTTTCCAAATTAGTCTATTTTGTCAAAACATTCTCAACATTTCATATAAAAACAATTTCAGATTTTCTTAATAGTGTATGTCAGACGCTAGAATAACCACTTTCTTTTCGTTGACAAATTTTTCGTTCTTTTGTTTACAACGCAACTTTATAACTGTGGAACTGGGATACCGAATGTATCCTTAATAGTCATAAAAATCTAAGTAATCCAATTAAGCGCGCGCGCTCGTGTGTGTGTGTGTGTGTGTGTGTGTGTGTGTGTGTGTGTGTGTGTGTGTGTGGTTTCCTGCGCTATTTTCTGGTTTGTTTTACTACAAATTCATTTTTACGACTTCTATGTTACAATCGACCAGATAAATGGAAACTATTCTCGTATAAATAGTGTCTTGTTATATTGTTTAAAAATATACCAGTATCTAGCTAGCTGAGAAACATTAGTACTCTCTGGACTGTAAATTAAGCATATTCAAATTTGTGCATAAGCTCACCTCACTCAAAAAATATATTATTCGTTTTTAATCTAAGTTGAAAGACTTCTGTTTTACAAAGTAGACAAATATTTATATATAAATATGATTCTTTAGATGCACCGAAATATTATGTTTCTAAAGTACACCAATAATGCCAATGAAGTTAATGAGTATGTTTTAGAACGAAACTTTATGACAGTATAAACTGTACAACGGCAATCACAGGGCATAAAGTGAGCGTCAAACAATGTATATTATTACCATTCGTGTAGGGTTAATCTAATTAGTCAAAAACTCTCAAATTCAGTTTTAATTATCAGAGTTATTGACTTACGACTTTTGCGAGAGGGGTTTGTATCATTTTAAGAGGGTAAAACCGAGTCGTACAGTGATGTGCCGTAAATGACAGTTATTTAATTATTGTTGTAATTAACTCTTGTTTATATTAGTGTTTTATTATCTCTTGTTTATATTAATGTTATTTATATCAATGTTATATTATCTCTTGTTTATAGTGTTATTTATCTTAATGTCATATTACCTTTTGTTTATATTAAAGTTATAATATATCCTTTTTATATTAATTTATACTGTATTCTGCTTATATTAATGTTATACTGTATTTTGTTTATATTAATGTGAAGCTACCTCTTGTTTTAATTAATATTACATTGTCTCTTGTCTTTATTGATGCGACACTGTCTCTTGCTTTTATTAATATTATACTCTCTTTTGATTTTATTATTGTTATACTGTATCTTGTTTAAATCAATGTTACACAATTTCTTGCTTACATTGTCTCTTGTTCCTATTAAGATTGCACTATCCCTTGTCTGTTTTAATGTCACACTGCCTCTTCCATTTATGAATGTTATACTGTCTTTTGTCTTATTGTTGTTATAGCAGTCTCTTGTTTCTATTAATGTTATGCTGTCTCTTGCTATCGCTTTGTATTGTCTTTTATTTATATTAATTTTATACGGTTTCTTTCTTGCATTACTATTATACTGTCTTTTGTTTCTATTAATTTTATACCAGCTTTTTCTTCCATTAATGTCATACTGTCTCTATGAATGTTATGTATGTTTTAAATATCAAACTTTACTTAGATATTATAATTTTACAGCGGCACGAAATACTATTACAGTTTTCGTGTTCCCGATAAAATATGAAACCGAGGAATAACATAAATGTTAGGACTTTTTTAGTTATCAGTCTATTGAAAAAATTGTATCGCAATATAACAAAACTGGCCTAATCTATTTTATGTTTTGTTATGATATAATATATGATATGATACAATACGGTACGATGTGATATGATATATGATACGATACGTGTTGGTGTGATGTTATATTATATTATATTATATTATATTATATTATATTATATTATATTATATTATATTATATTATATTATATTATATTATATTATATTATATTATATTATATTATATTATTTTATATTATATTATATTATTACTAAAAGCACGAGCGAATATATGACAGTTGTAAATATATTGACATAGGTGCATATTCGTTTTTGTTGTTGTTGGGCTTAACGCCATTTTTCAGCACACGATAGGCTGGCTATACAGGGCTGCCAGTATTAATGGTGGAGGAAGAAACCAGGAAATCACCGGAAAAAGCCACCGACCCACGAGAAGCTACTGGCAACTTTTTCACATATCCACATTCTGTGAAGCCGAATTGAATATCATGATAATACTAGAGGTAGGAAATATTTTTGGCCAATGAATCCTATCATAATTTTTATGTTTGATTTATTGCATATGAATTTTACAAGCAACTTTAATCTGAAATAAACTTTTTTGTTGTGGAAATAACTGTTAAGTATTTGGCACGTACTGTCTATTTTCTATTTGTAAAAATGAGGAACTCGATTGGATTTTATCTCTGAGATCACATGTCTGTCAATTAATTGATATCTGAGATCAAATGTCTGTCAATTAAAATTTGTGTTGTCTGAGTAGGATCTAATATTTTAAGATTTGTTGAACAATATAGGATTACAAAGCTATCTACATTTTGATGACTAAATAATTGATTTGTCTTGTATGTAAATGACGGTTTCGTGTCTTCTTTTGGTGGAGATCTTGTGAAAGTCCTGGATTTTGCCGAGCTTTGATTGAAAAATGACATAAACTTTCAAACGTAGTTCACATTAAAAGTTAGGAATAAATATACCGAATTTTTCATGCAGTTAAGTTTTATCTTAAGTTCTCTCTTAATTTTGTGCTAAAAGATAAAATAATGTTTTTGTACACAGAATGAAACTTCTACATTATATATGTTGTCTCTAACTTTAAGCTGATTCGTCAGATATTGTTATTAAAGTTAATATGACAAAATTTTGTGATAATGCTATAATAATATATTATATCATATAAATGATTAGAAAGAATGATTAAAGAATATTGGTATTTTATTATAAATTAAATTTCGTAAACATCAATCCCTTCTGAACATTAACGGTGTAATAAGTAAATTTACTCACCTTCGAATGCTTTAGCTTGATTTTCCTCCCAGTTTCTGAAGAATCCATAAAAGAGATTTCCGACTGGTTCTTGCATTACAATGTTGAATAGTCTTAAAATGGAGAGTTATTTTACAATATTCTTCTTCTGTCGAGCTCAGTTTGCTCTGGACGTCCATAAAACAAAATAATTTCGTGAAGTGTCTCAACACTGCGCTTTATGGTGGAAACATTAGATTAGAGCATAGTTTTCGAGCTTGAAGAATCACTAAACTCTGTGGCCCATAAAAGTTGAATTTATGTCAGAAAATTTAGTGACAGATGCCTTTAGAATGATGATTTTGTGTTTATTGATAGTGATCGCCAGAATCAGAAGGATGATTGGTCGAGACACGAGAGCGCGTGCTTTGGGCGTATTCAGTACGAAAATCGATACGAAAACCCGTAACTTTGCAACAACACGGAGCGTGGCTAAGTGACAAAAAACACCGTAATTTGAAATGTCATATTTTTTGTTCTATCTCCGTCCTCTTAAAAATCATGGTCAGTAAAAGTTTGACATATTTCGAATCAAACATAAACAGACAGATGGGCTGCTAACTATCAAATATACACTGTTTTGATCCTTTAGATAATGTGCGATCTAAAATTGAGTCTAAGTTCAGAATATATGATCGAAAGTAAGTTTATGCGGTTTGAAGAATTGAAAGACGGTTGCCTTTATATAACTGAATTTAAATGATTGTATTATTCTATGTTTGTATCATGCAAAGTAACTTTATAACAATCAATACAGACGTAATAATGAAATAATTGTTTCTGAATTATAATATTATACTGGGTGGTGGTGGGCCGCTATCCGTTTATGTTTACCATGCACCAGAAGGTTCAGAAGACCATTTTAGGCAATTTACAGTCAATAGATGTTTTGAAGTTTTGACACAATATTGCATATATCGTTATTTATACCTTAACCAAACTAAAAGGTACATCAACGTTGGTTTTCTTTTTCCAGTTCAATCCATCTTGTTTGAAACGAGCCATATAATATAAAACTAATAATTCACAGCAATGCATGAAGTTAAAATGTCAATGATAGAGTACAGATCAAATGCAAATTCAGAAATATCATTGTAGGGGAAGAGAGGAGCGGAAATAAATAAGCTAGGGGTTGTGAGACGGATTGCCCCTCAGGGGCCGAATCCAAAAAAAATAGCGCTTACATAGCAATAATTTCACCATTTAACTGAAAAGAAAACTTACAGAAGGAAATGTTTTTGGTTGTTTCAGGATAAAAATGAACCATTTTCGAAACTATTGTATTTTATGAGAGCTTAAGTTACAATTATGCGAACGTTATAATTTGGAATATTTATTCAATATATAGACGTGGTCAATTCATCTAGTGTTTAATTGTTTGGATTATATTACCATCTTAATAGGTTTTAGATTACTTTATAAAATAAAAATATTACTTGTATTAAAAAAATGTCAACAGTTAAAGTTTTATGAAATTTAATTATTAATTAGTCAACAATTCCAGTGACGTGTCCACGAGATGAAAACGTTTAAGTTAAAGACCAAATCAACCAGTATAATCAAAAGATTCGACACCGACGTTTTATTTTTTTGGGGGGGGGGAGTGGAGATCTGGAAATGAGATAATAAAGATCAGTCAATACCCCTCCTCCTCAAAATTTCAAGACCGATAGATTTTGTATTGAAATGAACCACTGAATAAAAGCTCTCTAACTGTTTACAACTTTTATTTGTTTTCTCTTCATACAAAATGCGTCTGGGTTTGTTTTGTTTTGTTTTGTTTTGTTTTGTTTTGTTTTGTTTTGTTTTGTTTTGTTTTGTTTTGTTTTGTTTTGTTTTGTTTTGTTTTGTTTTGTTTTGTTTTGTTTTGTTGGAGGGGGGTGCCCACATATAAGTCTCGTCCTGAAAAGGTGACATGAAACTTAAAGTTATATTTTCAAACACAGAGTGATTTTCCTTGCATAAGAAAGGACCAGGATGTAAACATGTTGAAAATTTCAAATGTTCTATGATTCTTTTTTCACTTTGAGTTATGCAATGTTAGGAATTTAAGCTTTACTTAGACTATGCACATATGCAATAATAATAATAATAATAATAATAATAATAATAATAATAATAATAATAATAATAATAATAATAATAATAATAATAATAATAACTTAACGAGGATAACACATTTCTTCATGAAAGACCTATCTATTATGCGATCCTCAAATTTTATAACCGACTATGTTACAAAAATGTCACTTACACACACACACACTCAGGTATGCTCACACACGTACTCGCACAAATTTAAAATGAATCATAAAACGTAAATAAGTCAAGAAGTACATGTGTGAAATATATTACTATATACAGCTATACGCGTTTCAGCATGTCTGATGTCGTATATACATTGAATAAAACATGCACATATTATCTTTGGATACAATGATAAAATTTTTCATTAAGAGGCTGGGCACAAAAAAAATATTTAATGACGTTTAAAACGTATCAAGGAAATTTGAATTAATTATCCTCAAAGGTATGAAAATCCAAACTATAGGTGCAGACTGTTTTATTTATGACACGTGACTTCTTCATGTGATACTAAATGCATTTGAACATACAAATAATTTCTTTCTCTTTTGAATATCAATATGAATAGTTAGTTCATAGAAAGCAAATGTATCTAAACATTAAGAAATTTGGTATCTTTTTATTTAAATATGAAGATTTTGAGTCTATTCACGAAGTGAAAAAGAGCTTAAAAGCAAAAATATGTCTGTTACATTATACACTCAAGGCGAGATATATACGAATAAATTTTGTTATTAAAATTTTTATATAATTACGTTGATATGAAACTACCAGAGACTTTGGTGAAAAATATGTGCAGCTGAAGCTTAAAACCTAAATTATAGTATTATTAATTTATTTTATGTCTACACTAAAAATGATATATTTCCAATTTCAATGTAGAAGTCTAGTGAAGGGATATTAAAAAATATCTCACGGCATCCACTGAGTTTATTTTCCATTCCGTCACACCTATACGCAATGAGAGATTCTGAAAATATATGTTTTATTGTCCATAAGTTCTATATTAATTTGCTGATTTTAACCATAATTAATGAGTTGGTATTTCAAACATAAATCATAATCAAAATCACCGTCTTTACATAAACTGATTATTCATTAGCTTTACTAAAGTATATCACTGAAGAATTACGTTTTAAAAATTAAATCACAATGTTTATAAACAGGCCAAATTTGGATAAGAAAATAATAATACCTGTATATAAATTAAACTAGTTCCAAAACATATAAAATGTGTTAAATCCGTCTGCTGTAATGCATTCTGCACCTGCTAACTAATCTACCGACACCAAGACATGCAGACAGACAAATAGATCGAGAGGAAATGGATTTCTTTTCACACGTATTTCGTGCTTATAATATCATGGTTGAAAGGTTCTTCAAAAAAACACCTGAAAGATAAAAAAAAATCTCGGAAAGCTTAATTTGTATGCAATATGCTGTGAATACTTATTCTTTGAACTGATGGTCAATAGAGACACGCATATTTACAACATAAGTGATTCTTACTTCCCTAGTCACAAAAGATGACACTGTTAAACAGTATAAACCACTGTTAGATAGTTATATGTGGACACACTTCAAAATCACGAGGGTGGTATCTGTTCACCGTATGGTCTTGTTGTTTGAATGGGATCTGTCATATATTTACGGTAGACAATGTCAGTAAGCCACAATTTTGGATAAATTCCAATCTGAAATTGCATCTCGCTTACGCGTTATTCTCCAATATAACTACTTGAAGTATACTCTCTGTCTGTCTGTCTCTCTGAAAACATTAGTAAATGCTGAATATTAGTATATTGTAAAATGAAACCGCCAACAGCTGTTATATCATAGCAAAATAAGCAGTGATGAAAGGAATGAAATACAAAAGACTTGAAAATGTTCATAAGATACTGATTAAAATGTTTGTAAAAGATAAAAACTCTGGTCATAAGGGAATAAGTTGGGTTGACGTATGAAATTCGTCTATATAATTGACAAATCATTCTGCAACTAATATTGCGATCCGGCATCAAAGTTGTTCCAAAATTATAAATTGCTACAGATTCCACCGTAAGCATTTATATACGTCTCCTTTCATTGCATTACAGTTACTCTTACCTTAGTCCTACAAAGACCGATTCGGTGGTGAGTGCGTCAGCGTCCGATGCGGAAGGTCGCGGGTTAGAATCCCAACCTAATTACACTGAAGATTTATAGAAATAATACTAACAGCTGCCTCTCTAGGCACGCATCATTAAGAGGTTAGTGTTAGGACAGGTCGGCCTGGTGTCAAGATAATGTAAATGGGTGTGACATCGTGCTAAATGTCTGCTTCACGTTACCCCAGTGCTAGACATGTAATACACTGCCATACTGCAGACATATTAGCGATATGACTAAAATCTGAAACACACACACACACTCACACACACACACACACACACACACACACACACACACACACACATTTTCTACAAAAGCAGAGTATCGCTTCTGGTTATTAAGAAAATATAGCTGTTCTGTTTCTAGTAGAGTCATTTGTGTTTCATCGCTCATTGTTTCGATTTTAAAACTGGCACAGATGTTAAAATTTGCTTCTGGCGTTCTTTATTCGATGCACCATATTCAGCGTTCTTGAACCATTTTAACATTAAGTTCAAGTTCAGACCAGAAAGTCAGATTCAAATTTGTATTATATTTAGACAATATTTATATCGTCGAAACTTGTTATGGTAAGTGCGAAACCTAAACAGTGTATGGTAAATATGAAAATAAAAAATGGAATGGCATAAGTGAAACCTAAACATGGTATGGTAAATGAGAAACCTAAACATGGTAAATATGAGACCTAAAAATAGATTGGTAAGTGAGAATCATAAAAAAACAAAACATTTTTTTAACAAATCCGAAATTTCCGTTATTCCAATATTTTGAAAGTTAAAGATATAGACTTGCCATAATTTTGAACTTTGGTCTTGACTTTGTTCTCATGATTTGAACAGGTTTTAGTTGAGACAACCCATATTACAGCATCCAGTTAAAGCTCATTGGTGATACGATTTAGAGGTAAAACCCAATAAATTGTTTCTGAAGCATTTTTTAATAAACACGATCATAAAAAATGTGTCTATTGAATTTTGGAAATGGCTACAGAAGTGACGTAGCATGAGTAAAGTGTGGTCGAAAATATTGTACATGCATTTTGCTGCTTGTCTTATAAATCAAATCGCAATAATCAATAAATTTAAGCTGCAATAACTCGGAAGTCTTTGTTTTATTTATAATCGATTTATACTTTGGAAATTATCACAATTTTCCACTAATGAAAAAGTATTGAATTTCCTATGCAAATTAGAATTAGAGTCAATTTAAGAAAGGTCATAAGTCACTCTTTATAAAGGGAATGAATTCATAGGACTATTATATAAAATAAGGATACGTAGATAGTCAAAGATACGACTGCATTTGTCCCTTCGAGTGGTACGATTAGGACGTTGTTAAGGTCTCTGCAAAGGAGCATAGGTATCAGATGTGTCTTGTTGTCGTGGAAGTAGTGGATTAATCATACCTTACAAATAATCTTGAGTAACTTTTACTTTGCAAGCAAACACAGACTTGTTTAATAAATATGTACAGAGTTAATGTGATTGGAAGATTGTACTGAATCATGTTTTATTGATGTGCCAGGCAAGGGTACTAGATTGCTTATGATAGTCTATCCTTTGTTCCTCGTTGAAAAACAACCGTAAATTATTTAAAAATTGCTTCGTCAGGCATTTCCTATTATTGTCTTTTCTTCTCTTTCTTTATCTCAAGCAGAAAGAAATAAACTTAATATATTTACTTTATGGTATATTTTCATAGACACAGACCTTTATTGTCCTGTTGAGTGAGGAGTGCAAATTCGAATGAAGAATCTTGTAACAAAAGCTAATCGTCTTTAATACGTGTTTGTACACTGTGCTACTATTTTCATTATTATTCACGATTGTCCTATTGCTTTTATTCTTGTCTTTTATTCCTTCATATTTTTTTTATCTTATTTCTTCTTTGCATCATAATAAAGTGCGGTTATGTATTTTTTGCCGAGATTTTTTTTATGCGGGGGTGCCATTTTACTTTTTTTGAATCCCATCAGCACGTAAATCAATATCTTTTTTCTATCACAGTTCATGCTCAAGACGCGTTTCGTTTTTCATTTTGCAAAAGTAGAAACAAAACAATAACGTCTTAAAAATGATAATGATTTTTTTTCTAGAGAAGTAAATCAAATCAGTGATCAAATTTCGATACAATATTAAAAGAAGAGTACGTTACAGAGCAACAATAAGCAGGCGAATACGATCTGCAACCCATCAAATTATCGCGTCAGTCTCGCGATTTAAGAGATTTTAAGCACGCGTCTCTCTTTGACCCCCATCGTTGATAACAATACATTTTTCTAACCTTTAATTAAACTCTTATTCGAAAATACTCGGCACCATACGGTGCAAAGCAAACACAATACGAAAAAGAGTGTGTTGATGTTTTAATCTCATGTTGATTTCATGGTAGAAAACGACCGTAAAATTTCTCTATTGCAACCCTGTAATTTGGCATCGCCATTGCTCGCGGTTACTGGCAATTAGTTGAACCAAGCCTCTTCTGATGTCTTTAACAGTTGGGAGGACATCTTGATAATCTGAAATACTGCTACCTTTCTGCGAGAGCACGTGTCGCCTGGAAGGCTTCTGTCTGTCCCTTTGATGTGTAAATTAAATTAGTAAAGGTGAATAAGAAATTGCTTCCCCGGGGCAAAGATTAAAATAACAACGGTGTGCTCTCATTAGGTGTAGATATATCCTTGTGCGTTTAAGACAAGTGAATTATTAACGAATTTATGTTGCATATAAATTTAGAGACAAAACTAAATTCATGATTTGACAGTGATACCTTTATGCAAATAATACTGCGATTCGTTATTTATTACCACAATTCTAATGCCACAAATAAACAGTTATCAAAACAATGTATATTCAAATATGAATTTGACATTTTCATTATATACAAATTGATTCATAAATGAACAAAAACAAAGCCGACTAAGTATTTAAGTATCTATTTTCATATCTGGTATGCGTTATCAGTAATCCTACTAAACAATACAAAAGCAGATGATTGCAAGATTTTATTGGAGGTACGATTTGTTAGATATATTTTATTTCTTCCTTTTCTTGTCTGCAGTAGTAATAATAGGTTTGTAATTTTAAGTTTTAAATCTAGTGATACTTCACAAGACACACAAGTGAGCCTGATATCGCTCACCTGTTTACATAACAGTGAAACACTGCACTAAGCAGTATTGTGTGGCATCGCAAGAACACATCCATGTAAACTATCTTCCACGCTTTCAATTATGTTGACTTGACCTATTTCACTATATTCTGATCTTGTTCTTTTTAAGAAGATAATCTTTCAAAAGATAAATGTGTAATTGTTATGCACATTTTCTTACACATACTTGCAGTAATGCATGAACTTGATAATTAAGCGAATGGATCAACAATATGGCTTCAGTAGTGGTAAAACAAAAAACAATTCAGCCAATCCGATACAAGATCATTTCATTAACATGCATTGATCGCACTTACTTTCGATGATGCCCAATATCTTGACGATAAAAGTCCCTATTCCATTTTTGATCGAAATA
The DNA here is from genome assembly GCA_016746295.1 of Potamilus streckersoni. Taxonomy (NCBI): domain Eukaryota; kingdom Metazoa; phylum Mollusca; class Bivalvia; order Unionida; family Unionidae; genus Potamilus; species Potamilus streckersoni. The sequence continues at coordinate 1,015,674 of JAEAOA010000324.1, read as the reverse complement.
GAATCAGAACTTTGGCTTTCATTTTGGTAATAAGTTTCGTCAAGTACGTACAATATTATCTCACAAGAGGGCGTGGATTATTGAAACAGTTCAAGATGCAGATGATATAACCATACAAAGTTTGTTCAAATTAAATCACAAATGTGGCTTCCTGGCAGTGTAACATGTTCAGTAAACCAGATCCAAAAAATGCTCGATGATCTTGATGTATACCAATGATACAAATTTGATACAAATTAGGATCATGAATAGGCTTTCAGACTGCTGACAAGCTCATTTTATCAGCTGCATGATCTCACTCATTATCAGTCGTCTGAAATATTAATGATATAAAAAGCATAAAGTCAATTTTTATCAAGCTCGAGAGATAGATATATTCAAAGTTGGAGAAAAATCGGACACAAATCATGGCCTCCAAAGCTTGTCATATATTTAGTTTATCAAGATCAGGATAGCCTCATTGCCTTGCGTGGACATCGATCAATATCGACCTCATTGTTTTGCATGGACTTGTATCAAAATCGAAATCATTAAATATTTTGATCATATAAAACCATATTTCAAGCTGATCGACAAGGGCAGTAATAGTCCAAACTTAAGAAGACAAAATCCAGAAAAGATACATGTCATAAAACAATTTTGACATCAAATGAAAATGAATTATTTTGAGCTATGATAATTGCAGGCATTATCCTATATACTGATCCTATATATACTATATACTATATATATTTTATCGACCAGGACCATAACATAGTTGGCAATGGTGTAGACAGATAAAACTCACAAAAAGCCTGTTTTCCATAAGTTTCTATGTTGCGACAAGATTTGCGTAACAAAGGGCTTAACTCTGTCCAAAATGGAGTAGACAAGACAATAATAAGCACATGCAAGTCTAAGAGACAATGCTAATAAAAAAAATTAACGTATCGCCGTAGCTCACTAAAACCCTAATATGCGCCAATGTCTGTGTATCACCTACCAGTTCCACTGCTGGCAAAGATATGAGCATCACGTGATTTGCATGCACATTGGTAACAACGACCTACGTTCAGTGAAGTCATTATAAGATATTGCCGTAGATAATTTTAAGTCCCTAACGTTGAGTAGGCAACCCAGTGTAGATAATAAAATTATTAATGATGACATTAATGACATTGAAACGATCAATGAAGGTAATAACAACAGTGAAGATTATCAAGAAACACATTAATTAGAAACATGATATCGGCATTATAATATATGGATACACCAACGATACTTACACCTATGAGATATTTACAAACTGAAGAGTCTAAGCGGCATATGTAATGTCAGGAGTGAGATATTTACAAACTGAAGAGTCTAAGCGGCAGATGTAATGTCAGGAGTGAGATATTTACAAACTGAAGAGTCTAAGCGGCAGATGTAATGTCAGGAGTGAGATATTTACAAACTGAAGAGTCTAAGCGGCAGATGTAATGTCAAGAGTATTATGACAGGATATTTACTTGCAAAGATACAGCAACGCCCAGTGTAAGTCTTCTAAAATCATCGGATGTCATTGAATAAGCGGCGGTCATTTGCGATTTCGTACAAGACATTATAATGGCCAGCGTGCAGTGATCTAACCAAATGCTGGATTGAAAAAAATTATGTTCGAGCCTTAAAAGATACTTAATGGTAATTGTGGTTTTGCGTTTTGATGTTAAATCTTTTCCTTACTAGTCACAGTCCCGAGTTTGGAAATTCCTATCATGGATAAAACAATATTTTACAAAATAAAAAGTATCCACAGGAGTATATTCTGCATCTTTATACGTTCATTGAAACAATCAGTGGGATATACCCAAAGTTACGCACACCATCAATCGAGAACATAGATGACTATTTCTATTAAAAAATACAATTTACAAATTCAGTGGCATTTGGAAGTAGTCAGTGCAAAGGTGCATGCCTTGGAAAACGTGAACTGCGACAGAACATGCCATTGTGCATATTTCCAATTACATTTAATTGTGTTACATGTTGGCCTCGTGCTCAATTATGCCACAGATGGCGTATCAAAGTAAACTTAGTAATCAGCTTTTCCAACCACGCTATCTGTTCGCGAGTATTGTGGTGCATGCAGTCAAAAACTCGACGAAACTATCGTCATGGAACCATTTGTTATAAAAAAAAATTAAAAAATGCCCCGATGATACAGAAGCCAATGAAATAAGAACCAGGACTGATGTGATTGCAGCTTTTGTCCCGGTAAATGTAAAACTATTACAAAATTTATTGATGGAATCAGCAATAAGAAAATGATTTTCCCTTCATACCAGCATGCCGACTGTGAACCAGCTCAAACAACTCGCGCGAGAACGTGGAATACGAATACCAAGAGGTGTGCGAAAGGCAATACACAAACTTTCTCCACAGACGCCACAGTTGACAGTGACCACAACTCTGCAAAGTAGTAGCACCGCTGCAAAGTAACATTTGCAGGTTATGTAGTTCGCGATGAACAAAAGCATCGTGACCCTAAAGTACCGTTGTTATTGATGATGCCGCAAATGCAAAGCGAAGTTAAGTTCCTAAGTTCGAGTTACTATATATCTTTGTGATTTACAAGATTATCGGACAGTTTTTTTCTCGATCGAATACGAGCGAGGTGAAGTATCGAAACTTTTATCAAAACGGTTGAGATAAAGATTATTCTTCATGTGCTTTTCATTGTACTGCTTGACTATGGTAATATATTTAAAATCACTGCCCCATGCATTCAGTGGTTACATGTGATCGTAAATAGAAAACACAAATTACCATAAACAATAAAATCGATAACAGTTTGCAAAGATTCTCGAAACGTTGGAAAATACACAAATGCAGAACCAGACTGGACTCTGAACAGATGCATGGAAACACAACTGCATAATTCAGAGTGAAAGCGTTTTCGCGGGTTAAATTATAAGAAAACGCTAGCGCATGTCGTACAGCGAGCAGTAATCAATGTGAAAACTTATGACAAAGTTTTGAATGGTTTCTCTTACAGACCAGTCTCAAAAATGCCAAGTTACTGGGCAAATTTAAGTTTTGTTAACGCTGAATTTTTTGTACAATTTACCATTTATCAGTAAGTTAGAGTCACTGAATCCTGACATCGCTGTTACTGTGCCTATTTCGAAATAACCGATTAGAGCGTCTGTATACATTTAAGACAAAAAATCATGGAGTCGGCTTAAATGTTGGTTTATTATTGCTGCACGATCCAGGGGCCAGATATCATTTACCACCCGAGGACTTTGACCACGTTTAGCAGCCGGGTTTTTGTTGATGTCGACCTGGACGATCTTGTAATTTTCCATATTCAAAAAAGAAAATTTAAAACGTCTAACGTGGACATTCAACGTGTTCTTTAGTTGCATGGCGCCGTCGCGAAAAATTATCTGGTGTTACGTTTTGCTTATTTAAAACTACGTGAATGCAAAGGCCAATCAAATGGTATCACAACTATCTCTGTGATTATTTCTGCTGTCCTTGTTTCCTGTTGCATCACGCTGAATTGGGACACAGTGTAGTAACTTTATGCTTGGGTGGGCTTGTGCACGCACTCAATGATGTGTGAGCAAAATCACAGGGAAGGGCGTGCAGAAGGCTTGACCTAGAGCAGTAACCAAAATCTCGAACCACTATTAGCACATTACTACTTGACATGGTACTTACCAATGTAATATGCTCTTCGTCTACCAAACTGACTTCCATTATATATATATATATATATATATATATATATATATATATATATATATATATATATATATATATATATATATATGGGTTGCAAAGCTTTGGTGGTTACAAGAATAGTGAATAGGTAGATGGATGGATGGAAAATGGATTACTAAAGAGTTCATGCATTTCAATGTCTGGGCCATAATAGCAGATGGTATTTACATTGCAAGCCAATATCCTAATATTTTCCAATAGAATATTTTCTAACTACAACAGATTTAGTTATAAGACTTTCTCACTGTTTGAATTTCCCTGTCAAACTAATTCAACACTTTCATATTAAGGGATGTAGGTACAGTTCATTATCATCAGTTAATGAAAATTGGTTTCTAAATGCATTTCATAAAATGGCATTTGCAAGCCACCGAGTATTTTCATCAATTAAATTATACGGCAAAAATAAAATCCTTAGAGAATAAGAGCTCATGCAGTAGAGACAAATGACAAAAACTTAGCTTAAAAAGTATATTTGTAAAATATCCCCAAAACATATTCACAAGCATGTAGGGTGGTTTTCTTCCTGAGTAGGTAACAATTTCAAAATTAAATGTTGACTATCGTATTCAATAAACCAATCAACTGCATGCATGGATCAACAAGGAGTCTAATGGACATCAACTTCAGTACTACCTTTTAGAAAATGGAGTAATTCAGTTTTCACTGCTTTTGTAACTATAGCCATACCATACAGCACATATGTGTCAGCTCTATAAACAGACTTGACCAGATTGCAGAAAATTGTCATATTTTGTCCCTATAGGCCAAATGATTCATGTGAAGATGAAAATAGTAAAGGGCAGTAGATGCCTGAGGAACAGTACACATAACTAGATCTATGTTTGTAAAACACATATGCCTGCACTGCATACCCAAAATGTTCAACTCCAAAAATATTCACATCAGAAGGAAAATAAAAAAGATTGCTTCAGTGGCATGAAAATCTAATTAGGTCACATATCTGAAAATCTAAATAGGTTACCTAAACATGAATGCCTATCAATTTTCATTTGTCTACCTCAAGAGGTCTTTGTTTAATTGTGCTAACAAGATATTTTAAAAAAATTTTTTAGATGCTAATAGCTTAAAAAATGTTTGTAAAAATTGAAAATCTGCCATAAACTAAAAATGAAATTAGGCTATCAGCATGTGTACACAAAAAAATGCCTGTCAAACAAATTTCTAAAAAGTTTGAGAATGTGTACAAAAAGTTGAATAAGCTGACCATTATCAGTTCTGTGTACAAATAAGTGAAATTTGATCTGAAACCATTTTTCTTTGTAGTTGCACTGACAATCACCTTTCAGCCCCAAAATTAGTTTTCCTTACCCAAAGTATAAACCATTCACAAAATCCGGTCCAGGTTTGTGGTGTTAATTAAGGATTTATAGTAGTAGCCATTTGTCTTCTTTTAGTCAGTGTCCATAACTTTACCTTCTGACTACAACACAAATCATCCACTATATTTGGTTAAAATATATGGTGCAGAACCAATCTTTAAAACCCCAAAGTTTTATGTTCTTTCTTACTGCAAGTGCAAAGTCTGGCAAACGAAAATTTGTGGATAACTCAAAAGGTTATGCACAAAAACATAAATGGTAACTGACAGATGGACAGAGATCATATCAATATGCTCGACGTTATGGTAGGCATATAAAAAATGCTGTAATTGCCACAAGTTCCATCATTAACTGCTGACTATGATAATGTGTGTAAAATTTCATGCTTTTATCTCCACCAGTTCAGCTGCTATCATACTGAAATGGATTCTTGACATATGGATTTACACATGGACCACAGCAAAGAAACCTCTTTCCACTAATACAGTGGGGTCACAAAAATTTAAAACAACATTCTTGCAATGGACACTTCCTCTAAAGAAAAAAAAAACCATGGTGTTCTTCGAGAAAATATATGTCCAAGCATGAAGATCAACATTTTTATTTTTAATATTTACACAATTACTTAGTTTGAGGAACAATCCAAACTAAAAGTGGCTAAATATCAAAACAATTACCTCCCCCTAACTTCATGTGTTTGTGAAATAAACAAGACACTGGTATGGTTATTTGTGACCCATTTTCTCAAATGAGCCAACTTTTTGATGCTTTTTCTATTAAAAGAATAGTGCTGAGCGCAGCAACTTGCATAAACAGCACCTAATTTGAACATTTTATTCTTTGAGTTTTAAAAATTGTGTTACTCAGTTCTGTGTGAAAATCCCATGATAGTGCAACCTCTCAGCATCTTGGAATGTTTATTTTCTATTTTACCAAATTCTTTGTGCATCTTATATCTGGCAATCAAAAAGAACCCTATTTTTAATAAATTTTTCCTCAATACTTTTGGAACATCTTTTCCCTGCTAAAATTAAAGTAATTTTGAACAAATAATATATTCCAGGAGTTTTTCTTCAAGTCTAATACACTCTCATGTCTAATGCTTAATTAATGCTCATATTAAATTTTGAATACTAGGTAATCTGCTTGAATCGACTAAAATTGCTTAAACTAATTTAAGTTAAACCCTTCTCCACTACCGTCCATTAGATTGTTAATTCTACCACCTCCATCTTCAGTCTATGTCTTATACAATAATAAGATTATTTCTAATTCTATTATTGTAATTATGCCACATGGGACCATTAAAAATATCAGCAAGTACATTGACAAATTCAGAAAGTGTCTCTCAGGTACCTCAATTTTTTTTCTTCTGGTAGTTAACCAAAAACAATGAAATCAATGATGCCTCTACAATATATTCCTATTTTAAGGATGATGTTGCTAGTCATAATAATAATAATATTAATAATAATAATAATAATAATAATATTAATAATAATAATGATAATAATAATAATAATAATAATAATAATCTTTATTTTCTTAAGGTACATTTAGCCAAATATTAGCTAATATTCCAGAAGTCCCTCAGAGCATACACGATTCAAATGTATGTAGACAATATTTTTAAAATGAAAGAATTATTACATTGTGGGATAATGCTGCACAAATATTTCACTTCAAATGTGTATAACACACACACACACACATATATATATATATATATATATATATATATATATATATATATATATATATATATATATATATATATATATTTATATATATACACACACATCATTTTATCAAGTTTGTAACTAACCAATGCATACACAAAAAAAGAGACATTGATGAATTATTGGTGAAAAATATATACTTTTGTAGATAAAACCTCCCACTTTGAACATGGTAAGATTACTTTTAGTTCAAGTGGTAGCTAATTCCATTCAGTAGATCCTGGATTTGCAAATGAATTCCTTATTAATTCTTGGTTTTGAATTTTGTAAGCATAGATTTTGATGTTGTTCTTAAGAACAGATGGAGATAGCACTGTTAATTTGGACATGCACATCACTTAGGTAAAAAAAGGTGAAATTATGAAGGGCTTAAAAAATGAAAGCACATCTATGATTAATATTAGCATGAGCACATGAACCCATACTGCATAAAAATAGTCCATAACAGGTAGCATGTAAGTGGAATTTTTAAATGATTTTTAAGGTTTTAAAAATGCAAACACATCAACCTTTTTGAAATCTCCCAAACCATTATAAAAAATTATTGCTTTTCTTCTCACTTCATCAACTGAATCATTCCACCATTTGTTACAAGTAAATATAAAAGTCGATTTATTTAAGCTAATATTTTATCTAATGATAATTTTTCCTTTGCTTCTAACAAATGATGCCATAAATGTTTGTCACCAAAGATTTAATGAATATTTCATACTTTTAATTTTATTTTTCATAACTTATTCATACCATATCCTAAATTTATCCAAAACTTTTACATCAGTCTTCATCAAGTCATCGTTTTCCCCAACTAATCTAATAATTCTGACATAATCCATAATCACTCCCAAACCACTGAACGTAACTTTTATCAAAAGTAACATTATGATAAGCAGATCTACAGCACTAAAATGAAAGATCAGCAGATGACCTTAAAGATTTAGTAGACACATCCGAAGTAAAGATTAAAAAAAGATATCTGTTACTGAGATATCAAACATTCTCTATCATTCTTTGGTTGAAACAATATCCACAAACATTGGTACATCATAGAAAAAAACAATTTCACAGTAAGAGAATAGTCAATTCTAAATGTTTCACTTGCTTCAATATCAATATGCATGCTCCTCATAGGTCGTACTTTTAACAATATATCCCTGCCCTAATCATATTTTGACCCACATACCATGTAGGACATAGTTTTTTTATCCATGGAATAAGGACCATGAATAATTCTTACAAGCAATCCCAAGCATGCACACAAATCCTATCAAGAACAAGAGCTAAAGAACCAGATTAAATATGGTAGCTCAAATGCATTACAATCAATTGTGACATCACCAGACCTGCCAACCCTGACGCGTCCGTCTCAGTAAGGCAGTTGATTTTTTTCTGTAAGTTTGACCAGTTTTCAGTAAGATGTAAAAAAAAATAATTTCCATAAACTGCTAGTGTAAAACTCAAAAACGTAATTAAAAGTTCAGTATTTGTTACATGCAGCGAAAATAAACATTATGTTCAACTGAAAAGTTTGTAAAGTATGCATATACGTTTTTTACCACTAGTACAGTTGCACAGTTCCAACACCTACACATCTCAATGGCTTTTTGGGGCACCGAGTGGCCTAGTGGTCTAAAGAGCTGTCCATTACGAATCATTGCCATCTCACCTCTGTCTGCGTGTGTTCGAGTCTAGGATTCAGCGAATGTGGATATGTGAGAAATCTTGCTAGTAGCTTCTCGTGGGTCGGTTTGTTCTTTCCAGTGATTTCCCGGTTTCTTCCTCCATCATTAATACTGGCCGCCATGAATAGCCTATCGTGTGCTGAAAAATGGCGTTAAGCACAACAACAACATCTCAATGGCTTGTTGCTGTCTCTCAAGAAGACATAATTCTTATCTTTTTCCATTGCACATGACAAAATCATATCTCCCACCACGAGTCATACTCAATATGGCATGTGATGTCCAAAAAACATAATTGTGCCCGTTCCATCTTTTATTCACAAGAATCTGAAAATTCCTTTTTATTCTTTGGTGTTGAATAAGAGGCTTTTTTTTTCCTTTCGTCTTAAAGATGTATTGCTAGCTGGACGCCATTTTTAAACAAATTCTATAATCAACAATTCAATCATGCAGATGCTTTGCATGAACAAATAGTGGCAATTCAAAGTGTCTGAGTTGCTGCTGTAAAGTTAGTCTGGTTGACTGACAAATTTCACTCATTCTAATTGAAACCCACATCCAAATCAAACATTGATGAATAAATTTTCCGGCAATGGTAATTTTTCCATAGTTTTTGTTTTTATGCAGAAAGTTTCTTATTTTAAGGGTAATTTTCATAAGACTTAAGGCAAAATCGTAAGAGTTCGCAGGTCTGCATCACTGGTATATCATGACATCTGACCACATGCTACTTTAAAACATTATTGACAATATGTTACATCAATAAAAGGAAAAATCCCCAAAATTTCTTTATCTCTGGCATATCAAACAAGACATTCAGACTCTCAACCAAAGACAATGACTACAGAGTAAATAAAATGGAAATTATGATTTTTCTCATTGTGGCATTCAAGCACTAAATATAAACTATTATGGCAGTAGGGGAAGTAACCCATTGTTAGTAGTGTGAATGTGCATTAGCATGATACCAGGACAATATTGCTGATAAAAGGATGTCAAATATGGACCAAAAACAATATTTAAATGCATGTCAACTCATAATGTACATGTACTAAAACTGTTAGGTACTTAAGGCAACATTTTGCACAAGAAAACAAGCATAATTTAAGATGGCATGAATTAACACTTTTCTCATGATACTTGAAACTGAATTGTGGTAGTCTGGGATTTGGTTTTTCTTTCATGAAAAAGCAAATATATATTTTTTTTCTGCATATGTACAATGTTTATATCACCATTACTAAGAAAACAAAAACAAATTTAAATATAACAGTAAAACTCTCATCAATAGACATATATTTTGATTTGTAACAACATTCATAATGGGACAAACTAACATACTTGTTCACACTGCAATTATTAATGAAAGCTAAACTTTCATGCATATTATTGTAAATGTGATACTGAGGCATATATGACATACACTCACTTAAATGTTGGGTCCAATTGCAAACAACAGAGCCCAATTTTACATTGTATACTATGCCAGCAGATCTGGGCAACTGTTGTTTGTTCTGTTACTCATAACAAACTGCATACAGCCAGATCTGCTTGTGCATCATGCAAATGCAGATCTGAGTCTCTTAAACCTGGCCCAACTTTAATGCAAGTTACATAAGTACATTTATATCTATGCCTTTTCTGTATACAAAATTATATTCTGCACATTTATGTGCACAAATAATAGCTATACAATGATCCATATGTACATACACATATTTTTATCTATAAATTTACCTATGTACATAAAGAGTATTCTGCATATGTGCATATATCATGGGTATATAACATCCTTTCAGTTATCCAGAAAAATATTTCTCTCACAATTTCCAAGGAGAGGTGGCTACTGAAGAAGAATCACTTGCCCCATGCAAAAATATACATTTTCTGAAGAATGTGTTTTTACAATATAAAACAATTAATAGACATCAAGGTCAAGTTTAGAAAGCCCCTGGCATAGGGCTATCCTGGTGTTGAAGATATTCCTGGGATGAAATGTATGTATATATCTTGTGATGAGGAGTCTCAAATTTTATCAACACGAGCAACAGAAATCCTAAGACAAAGGCCTAAATGGTTCTTTCAAACATCCCAATTATGGGCACAATAAATGAGGCAATTGCATGCCAACAACACAGAGCATATTCAGTTAAAAAGAAATCTTAATTCAAAATAGTCACATAAAAGAAATATTCACTAAAATTTTACAAGAAACTTTATGCCTGAATAAAATAATCTATGGTAAACAGCAGTCATTTTCAGCTTATTACTTAAATGCATTTTTAACGCAGCAGCAATGTCTAAGCACTTAACACACTGATACAAGGAATGAAAAGACAGATATTAAACAAAAAAATTACCTTCAATAGTTAAATATAGTCTGTAACATCCTACTTCAGTTCTTTTCTATAACACATTTATACCAGTTCTTCTATTAACTAATAATAAATATATCTGAATGAGAGAAATAACTTGAAATTTTTTATTTATAACTTTTAATTAAGTTAATCTTATTGGTTTTACATTTTTTTTTAAATACGCCTGAATTTTTAGATCACTATTAAAGATTAGAAGAGAATGCCAATAGAGTCTGTATTTGTTCGTGTTGGTTAGGAAGACAAGAAAGTCAACAGTAAAAAAAAAAAAAAAAAAACTTTAATTTACAAGAGCCCTATGTCTCAGCAAAATATACAAGGTTCATTTAAACATACATATATAAAGAAGAAATATGTCTATTTGATTGTGCAAAAAAGACAGAAGTTATGGTAGCTCACCAGTTCATGCAATGCACTCTTAACCTGATAGGTGCGGATTTGATTTCTACCATTAAATCAACCTTAATAGACTATCCTGATGCATCCTTGGGTAAGGCACTTTGCTGCTTCACCATGATATAACCTATTAACTGTTGATGTGCAGTAAAAACACCACCACCAAAAAAAAACCTGAACCAAAACAAACCCTGAGTGAAAATAGGAGCATTTTTGAATAATTTTTTCTAAACCCAATTTCAGAATGATCACAATCATGCAGAAGGAAAATGTTTATATAAAATAGTATGTATTCACTAAAACCTCAACAAGTCAAACATTAATTGCTTTAATATTCAACATCCCAGGAACTACCTGCTCAGCATAAAATCTCTTGCCAGCAACCTCAAAAAAAAAAAAATTCAACAACCTACAACTCAGATGAAATACTATAGACTCTTAACACTTTGCATTTTCAAAATTTACTTATGTACAGAAAGACCACAAAAGATCATTTTAATATACACCATGCAGATTATGAGGAACTGTGATACTGGTATTTGCTGCTATAGCTACATGCACCCGCTATAACAATGGTAAACTTATCACATACAGCAATGATATTTTATTAAAATCACTCCCCCACTATTCCACTGTCTGTACCGTATGTGTCACCATTTTAGTCTCAAAAGGAATGATTTTTTTTAGCATTGCTGGCCTTGTTGTCTCTCTCACTCGTTGTACTTTTCTTTCCTGACACATGGTAACTTGCCGATTCAATTCTGCAGCTGAGTATCCCAGCAGCATCTTCAGATCACACACAAACTTGTACACAAAACGTTTTCCATGCACCTGAAAAGCAAATGCATGCGAGTGTTACAGCTTCAAATTTCTCCATATCAAGCTGTATTAAGTATATATCAGTAAAATGGAACATCTAAATATCACATTATCATGCACTACAAATATTAAACACCACAGAAGCTGCACCAAACATAAAGGTTTTGTGTATGATGTAATTTTTAGATGACAATATAAAACATGAGGTCATAATTTAATTTTATATTAATGTTTTAATAAACTGAAAACTGATAAAACAAGGAAATGGACAAAATAAAAGGACTTAAAAATCATCAATAGAACAAAAATTTTATAAGGGTTATTACACTTATGATATAAAACAATGTGAATATGCCATACTAATGATAATACTAAAGGACAATGATACAAGTCAAACATGGGTCAAACCTCTTGTTAAAATTTGTTGAAAGATAATGATTGTTAAACTTGACATGGATCATTTTAAAGCAAAGCTTAAAATTCATTAAAATATCTTCAATGGTAACAATATATACTCTGTGACACAGTCACTACATATTATATAACTGGCTTGAGTTTTGTTAAAATATCTTCAGTGGTTACAAAGTTATAATCTGGACAAAGAGCCAAGTCACATAATTACATTTTTCCTTGCTATGACCTTAACCTAAGACTAGGGGCATATCTAAGGTATGCAACACACCATAATTGACTGAAGTTTAATTACGCGGTTTCAAAAACTACTGTGCACAAGAATTAACAAAACTGAATATTTTTGTCCTTCAGGTACACAAAACAATCTGGTCAAGAAATGTGCTTAAGCAGAGTTTAAAAACAATGAAAATTACTGGACAAGCAAATGTTTAACTGGGAGCTTGATACACAATGCCACAACATAATAGGGCGAACTTGGGAAGGATCTAGGTATATACTAATCTTTCAATAAAACAAAACAGGAAAAATTCTTGGGAGAAAAGGTTTTAGTGCTCATGCATAAATGTGAAATACTGATTTTACTCAAAATAATAATGTTGACAAACCATAAGATTTGTGGGTTTAAATGCCATTTTTCTGCATATGATAGGCTTAAACATAGTAGTCAGTATATATGGTGAAGAAAGAACCCAGGAAAATCCAGAAAGAACCTATGATTCATGGGAAGCTACTGGCAAGATTTTTCACATACCAAAATTGGCAGAGTTCTGACTTAAACCCACATGGACAGAGGTGAGATGGCAGTAATCTGTAATAATGAGACCACTTGGCCACCTGGAACCCTGATTCAACTCATAAAAAATATGTACACTTCCAAAAGACAAAATTCAGAATATGTGGAATTATTCTTGACTTTGCTGGTCAAAGAGCAACATGTTCTGTGACAATACAAAACTCTCAGAAGCCTTAACTTTATCCAAATGGAGTTGAAAAAATCCATAAAAGACAAATCTGGTTATGTTAGTTTGCAAACCATATTGCATCAAAATATGATTAACAGTTCCTAAGCTATGCTGGTTACAAAGATTTGCCGTAGTGGAATTTCAAAGTCAATTTAAATGTGGAACGAACTCCATCAAATTGGACCCCCAAAAATCCACCTTTGAAAACGGCAGTTCACCTGCTACATGGCATCTAATTATATGTATGGCATTCTGAATTATCATGGTTATAAGCAATGCAAACAGATGAGCAGATTAAGGCATTATCTCAATGCATCTGAGTGCTGAAAATAATCAATATATAATGTATCTATTACCTTTGCTATCATATCTCCATCGTAGTAATATCTCAAAGCTCTACTTAATTTCTCATAGTTCATAGTTGGTTTATTTTTACGCTGGCCCCACATCTGTGCTACCATCTCTGGATTGTTGAGTTTGAATTCACCCTCATCTCCAACCCACTGAATCACTTCCTTACAGTCCTTGTCTGTTAAAAGCTCCAGTAAAAACTGCCATAGCTGAATCTGACCATTGTTACCTAAGAAAACAAAATTAAATGAAATAATGGATTTATTTTTTAAAAGAAAAACATGGTCCCAAAATCATGATAATGAGCAATATTCTGTGGCACTGGTACTTGACAGGTAAAGTAAAATCAAGAAGGTAAATGAAACAAAATTTTGTTTTTGATTTAAATATTGAAAGACCCTGAATTTTAAGGTCAAAGTGTTACATTTTGTGACTAAAAGGAGAAATCATTATGAGACAAAAATATTCCAAGCATCCCTTGTTCAAACCTGACCCAGTTTTGGCTTTGATGATCTTAAACAGATTTCTCAGGTCGCCAGCTAAAAGTTTCTTGAGACGTATTCATTCACTTGCAAGCCGTTTTTGAATTCATATATAATGAAAAATGATGCTACCTTTTAACAGTGATAATACTGCCAGGGAAACAATACTAGATACAGCAAAACCTATCTATAAAAGACACACAACAGATCACTTAAATCTGTCCAATATGGGCAGCTATAGGCTGTAGAGATTTGAAAAGACAGAATCAAACCTGCAAAGACAAAGGTTTAATTTGCATGAATGTTAATAATAAAATCAATATAAAGTCAGCAGAAATTCACTATTTCAGGTTGCAGCCTTAATACACTGAAAATATAACATCTTGCTGGAACAGACAGTTCAGCAACAGTGGATAATATGAAATATATATATATGTAATGTACACGATTATAAGCTACAAACTACACTGACCCAGATCTTACCATATGTGGGTCAATGCAGTTTGTTATAAGTAATCAGTACAGCAAACATCATTGATCTTGACCTGCTCGTGCATTGTGTGACATCAGATACGGGTCTCTGTTGTTTGCAGTTGGGACTTAACTTGCATGCAAAAATATATATGGTGTAAATCACTGTATACATCATAAATTTTCTGCAGTCATTTCAAGTATTTGAAAAATGAATAAGTACAAATAGGTTTGCTTCATAAGCCTTGTGATGAAATCGCATGGTTGGCAGGTCTGTAGTCAAAAGTTATGTGGACAAAAGAACACTTGTATGATATCTATAAAGCAAATTGTCAAATATACTGACTGCAGAGATCTTTTATTAAAAAAGTATGGAAAAATATAAATTTCAGACAAAAAGATCCATGTAGATAACATCAGAAATTAATATATTTGAAGAATTCAGGTCAGAACACTTTCAAATGGCTCTAAAACTCTGCATGTTCACTCATTATTTTACAAGTGGTGTCTAAGGAATGGCAAGAATCTTTATAAAAAGCATGTCCCTTAAATAATTGTCATTTAAAGAGGATTCATAATAGTACTATTTATGAGCGAGAAGCAAAAGTTAGAAGTCTTTTGAAGTGTACTGGACAAGTATGGAACTAAAATATTTTTGAATCCTGTCACTACCAAGTTTGTTTAAAACTGGTCCAGCAGCTTTTAAGAAGTTAAAAATTGCAATTTTTGACTGAGGACACACGATGGATGATGCAAGATTGGATAAAGAACCATAAAACAATCTTATTTGACTCCAGGTAAATTCTAGTCCCAGAACTTAAAATCTTGGGGAAAATCCCACTTACAGTTTTAAAAAATGTTGGGGATTTTCTAATTAGAGACAGGATTTAATGGTGAAATTAAGAATAAAGGGCTCTTTCCTTATCATTTTGAAAGAAGACATGAGAGAGAGAGAGAGAGAGAGAGAGAGAGAGAGAGAGAGAGAGAGAGAGAGAGAGAGAGAGAGAGAGAGAGAGAGAGAGAGAGAGAGAGAGAGAGAGAGAGAGAGAGAGAGAGAGAGAGAGAGAGAGAGAGAGAGAGAGAGAGGGAGGGAGGGAGGGAGGGAGGGAGGGAGAGGGAGAGGTAGGGGGAATTAAGGGGGTCTGAACCAATAATAATCCCAATCACCTGTTCTATTTCCTGGAGAAAAACTGTGGTCCCCAGTTATTCTTGGAGATCTAGTCTTTCCTGGCTTCCAGCCTTTTCTTCCTGCTCCTGAAAAGGCAGAAATTTTTTAAATTTTAATTAAAATTTGAAAGAGGTTTTTTATGACTGCAACAGCTAAAGCCATATATTTTGAATTATACATATTTCAAATGAGGTTCTCTTCACACATCTTCATGAAATATAAACTAATGCACTTTGAATTATACATATCTCAAATGAGGTTCTCTGCACACACATCTTAATGAAATACAAACTAATGCACTTTGAATTATGCATCTCAAATGAGGTTCTCTTCACACATTTTAATGAAATACAAGTAAATGCACTTTGAATTATACATCTCAAATGAGGTTCCCTTCACACAACCTAATGAAATACAAGTAAATGTACTTTGAATTATACATCTCAAATGAGGTTCTCTTCACACATTTTAATGAAATACAAGTAAATGCACTTTGAATTATACATTTCAAATGAAGTTCCCTTCACACAACCTAATGAAATACAAGCAAATGCACTTTGTATTATACATCTCAAATGAGGTTCTCTTCACACATCCTAATGAAATACAAATAAATGCACTTTGAATTATACATCTCAAATGAAGTTCCCTTCACACAACCTAATGAAATACAAGCAAATGCACATTGAATTATACATCTAAAATGAGGTTCTCTTCGTGAATCCTAATGAGATACAAATGCACTTTGAAATATTAAAAGTGAAATAATTATATGAATATACTGAAAGGCTTTGTGTGCTAATTCCAATACAGCAAATGAGCTAAATGTTTTGCCTTTGTGAGAATAATAATGACAGAAGAACAATGTATCAATGACAGTTTACAAGATGCTAGGTTCCAAGATTTACAGAGAGAATCTTGTCCACTCATGTAAATTAAACAATTTTCAAAACCATTATTTAAAACAAAAAACAGAATTTAATCAATGATTACAGAGCTTGCCTTTATGAAGTTGTTATTCAGCCACTGCTAACAATAATTCTCATGAAGATAATAAAATCTGAGTAAAGTGATCCTGGCCTACAAAATACTGAGAGGGCATAAAAGACATAAAAATTACATAAAGTGAAAAGAATTACTACAGGGTTCATAAAGATCTAGAGAGCTGAAATTCAATAACTTTTCAGTGACCAGTTTCCAGTTTTCAATGACTACTCACAGTATCAAGTGTTCTGTACTTCAGTTACTAATTTAAATACAACAAATACAAAATCAATACAGAAATAAATGTAATATTAAAGGGCAATGATAATTAAAAAGAGAGTCACTGTAACCAGGTGTTAACCATTTCCCTTTAGCTTCTATACTTTCTTCTCCAACTTCAAGTCAGGTGCTTTCACTTTGGAGATGCTGACATGATATTTTTAGGGGGGTGGTTAACCACTTGCTATAATTATAAGGGGCAATTAGTAAAACTGAAGGGAGTGGACAATATGGCCATAGTTCACAATCTAACACTTCAATATCTATCTTTCATCCAGCTACACTCCGAGTCCTATTTAAATCAAAATCTTTAAAACATGTTGCTTCTAGCTTTATAGGCATTAATCTTGATTTTTCTGAGCTTAATCTGTTACTCACAAGTGCATGAATAGTGCTGAGATGTTCCTGCTGATGGTTCAAATAACTGACTTAGCAAGCTAAAACAAATTTGGAAACTGTTCCTTATGTTTATTATGTACATCTTTTTCACTACTCAAAGTCAATGTCTTTTGGATTCTTTGGTTCCAAAATAAGATTGTTCATTAACATAAGCCCTACTTAAGTTTCACTTTCTTGTACTCCACTGACTACAGTGCCAGATTTTAAGTCCATTAATGCCGCAGTCTGCTTGTTCAGACAGTTGTAGTCAAATCAGATAAATATATGTACTTCCTAACTCTGTTTTTAGATTATTTATTAAATTTATCTATGCTCAAGGTATTATGAAAAATGCAATTTTAAGAACAACTTAACTATTTTGGATTTACCCTCATTAATTTTTTTTCTCTCATAAACCTTAAGGTATTTCACCAAAAGCTAAAAGAAAAAATCTAAACATAGCATGTAGTCACAATTTTCCAGACTTTAGGAATTTGTCAATATGTAAAAAATATAAATACTTTTATAGTACCTTAAATTAAATAAATTTGTGATATCCCTACATTTCTTCAAGTGAACTACATTTCTTGAAGTGAATTAAGAAGACAGAAAACACATACTCCCCTGTTTTTCCTATCTAGAATAATTTGGCAGTAAATCATCCTCAATAGTACATTAGAATTCACCTTATACTGATTTTCTAAGAAAGTGAAATATAATCCTGGTCAGTCAAAGAATAAAAATACTTGTTACTATTCAATGTTTAATTGCATTCATTTTTGTACCTATCAATCACAACAAATCAAGTTGAAGCTATGACATCATAGCTAAGGGGCACTATGCATGATGACTGATTACTTCATGTGGATTACCTTGATTATTATAGAGGAACTGCCAGCATATGACAGAAAATCAAACTGTACTTCCAATCATCACACAAAGTAAAACAAATTACTTGAAAGTAAAATTTAAAATTAGATTTTATTTTTTAAGTAAAATCTCTCATATTCAATGACTTTTAATGACCCTGTGAACCCTGTAATATAATGAGTTGACAAAAACCTGAAAATAATTTCATAACTACTTTAAATCATTATTCTTAAAGTCTACTTTAGAGGTTAATATTATTATCAGAAGTCATGGATTTTGAGTAACCCTGAAATGTCAGTAAGTAGGAATACTATTAGGCAGTTATTATATCACAAATAACCCTGATTAGCCACTACTGCTGAAGCATCACATGATATCCATACAGTTCACTCCTGCTTATTCATATATATAATACACACTTAACCTGTTGGGTGGGTAACCTATCACAGTAGACAATGTATTGTCCTTAATATCACATGTTCATTACTGAATAAACATATCATTATTCCTATATCCAACAGCATTATATAGAGTAGGATATGTATAAATAATAAAATGCATGTTGTCATAAACTAAACAAACAACTGACTACACCAGCTAAATATTAAGGTCACAGTATCCTTTGGTTGTAAGGGTGTAGTACTAGCAACAGTGATGCATCCAGTTATCAAATTTCATGATTCTAATATAAACAGCAGAAAAAAAATGAACTTTAAATACAGCATTTAAAAAATCACTAAATAATGAAATACAGGTCTCAGAGCCCTCATTTTGCAATACTGGTGTAGTATTTATCAAGATGCATCCCTCATCAAGTTTCATGATTTTAACAAGGATAGGATGTGTACACCATGCTAAAATTTCATTTTGCATAAGCTAAATGCAAAAAAGCCTGTGTTTGTGTGTGTGTGTGACCTGGATTTTAACATAGCTTCAACAATTTTTCAGTCATACTGCTATGATGTCTGTAGTGTGGCAGTTTATAATGATGTTCAGCACTGGGGCATCATGCCACATCCATGTAGCATCATGTCCCTCCATGTAGCATCATGTCCCACCCAGTTACATTATCTTGACACCTGGCTGATCAGTCCTAACACTGACCTCTTAAATTTGAGCGCCAAGCAAGGAAGCTTTTAATACCCATTTTTATGTCTTTGGTATGACTCAGCTAGTGTTCAAACCCCCAACCTCCCTTGTGCAGGAGACACTCTAACCAAGATGTCATCGGAATCATCAAAATAAGCCAGTAAAAAAAAGTCAAATAGAGGTAACAGTGTGCTTTCTTTGTTGTGTGGTGCTAACATATGCTTATCATTAATTTCATGATTCTGGCAAGGATAGAACCTATAAAATAAACATAAAACACAAAAATTGAACCCATGCTGGAGAAGCACGAAATATGGGCCCATTTGACCCAATTCTACAATAAGTAGTGCTCATCCAGATGCAACCCCTCACCAAGTTTCATCATTAACTAGCAACATGTGAAATATGAGATCCACTGACTCTGGTTTTGCTTCACTGGTATGATACTAATAGAGATGAGATAATCATGTAGTTTAATGATACTAGTATTAACAATAATTGATAAATAAATGTAAAATGCAAATTTATCCAGAGTCAATGAAGCATAAAATATAGGTCAAAGTGACATTTTTTATGAGGGCACAATACTCATCAAAATGCACACACATACACACACACCAAGTTGCATAGTTTAAAGTTTAACTGTATGCATACAAGATGCAAGAAACTCTAGCTACATGCTAAACCTTAGCCATAAATTTACAAATAATGTACATGTTGGTATAGTCAGCCCCTTAGTCCATCCTGCTGCTGGGTAGGTACCATGAAACCCACATGGAACTGATGCCTAGAACTTTGAAAGAAAGACTAAGATGAAAAGAGGCTGTACATATGCATATGGTTTTACCTGTCAGCTTATGCTGAATCCCAAAATAGTACAATATTTCCCTAAATCATATAGGTCAACTAAAAACAATTACTGAAAAAAGCAAAACAAGAACAACCTTATACCTATCATGGTCCACAATTAAAGTAAATTTAATGAAGAATGGGTCACTCAGTGCAACTCAAGTCGAAGTTGGCCAAGTACAATAACTTAAATTTCACATGGGATTAAAAGTATAAACACTGTACCTGTTGTTGAAACTGTGATGGTTGTCACTGCTTGAGGTGTAGGCTGCTGCATTACAGCTGAAAAATAATATTTATTGAATGTTATCTTTTCACAATTTCAAAAACTTGATCAATCTGAATATAACTGAGAATGCCTGTACAACCTGAGGAGTGCCTTATCAAAAACCTATTCAAATCTAACAACTTGAGTACAATTTGAGAGGAAGTTTGTGTTGCTATGGTTTCTTTTCCACTTCATTGTTTAAAGATGATTCCATATTTGCTGAGCCTACAGTACAGCTGCAGCATAAGTTTGATGGAACATCAGACACTAAAAAATATCTTCAAGAAAAAGAATAATGCCCATAGTCAAGGATCTTGGAGGAAAAGATAAGAAGTAAAATCAACAGAAAGTTTATGATATCCAACAGAGAATGAATTATGTTAAAGACTCTAATGATAAAGCAAAGTGTCAGTTTTTGTTGTTTAGAAAAGTTCATGCTCTGAGTGCATTAAATTTTATTCTGCATATAGTAAAACATTGTGCAACTCGTGTCCCTGAATTTGTATATTCATACAATGACTACAAAAAACTTAAAACAAAATAAGTTGAAAGACAACACTGCTTGCTGGTTATTTAAAGTTCATAGACAAGTCCATTTTTAGCAAAGGGGTGGTTGCACAACTATGTGTATGTACAGTGAAGGAATCTGCTTCCAGTATTTACAATATCAGGTCAAGCAAATGAAAAGAATGACAACTACAAATTTGCCTGTCACATGGATATAACAAGCATTGTTATTTTTATGTTCATGTGTGCAAAGGTATATAACACTCAATCTCATGGTAATTTACAGAATTATCTGGCAGTTACCAAATAGGATAAACTATGTCAATGAATTGTCTGAGGAATATAGACTTGCCCATAGTGTATGCAATATGATGCCATATTAGTATGGAAACTCCATTAAGCATGAAAAAGTGCAGATGATGCTAGTGCTAGGGCCATTCTGGTCAGTCAGGTTAGAAATTATCAATTAAAGAATATGACTAAATTCTGTGCTTTTTGTATCACATTAAAATTTTCATTTTTGAAATTTGTTGTGGGGTACAGGGATTTATACAAAAACTCTAGTTATATTTTGACTGAGCAGACTTCTGAGAGAGAGAGAGAGAGAGAGAGAGAGAGAGAGAGAGAGAGAGAGAGAGAGAGAGAGAGAGAGAGAGAGAGAGAGTACAAACTGAAAGGTATGTTGGGATTTAGATTAATGAAATTTCAGGTGTTCTCAATTAATATCTAACATATTTTAAAATTTCTTTATTTTTATATGTTGCCAAATTTTCACGTAATTTGACAAAATTTAAATAACAAAACTTTTTACAAGAAAAATTGTAGACACTATTCCGTATATTGTGCCTCAAATATTTTATCAATCTTTACAACTAAAAACAGCAATGCTGAATAACTAATAACTAATAATAATAACTAATAACTAATAATACCAACTGTCAATCTTTCCACAACTTATGTTGTACAAGAGAGGTGTATTTGTGTTTTAAAATTAAAAAGCAATGGTGAAATCTGTGTTGGCAACATTATTAACAACATTAATGTTGAAGTCTTCATTTAAATTCAGTCAAAAATCTAAAGAATTCTAACTTTATAGTCACCTCTGTGGAGTCTGGAATGCTTTTGTTATATCAAACGAATATGTCCTAAATTTCCAGAATAAAACTACACAATTACACACTTAAATATTTCTATTCTCATTTTAATTGTAAATATAAATTTGCCAAGTAATGGTTCATTGATTATGTGTACATGTTAATAAAAATTAAAATCCAATGATTCTCATTTCAATATTAAACAAAAGGAAACAACCATTTTGAGAGATTGATCTATTAAATTAGGGCTGCTTTTTCTCATGATGACTGCATATTGTGTAACAAACTTTCTATTTTAGGTGTTAAATGATGCAACTTCCTCTTTCATCTCATAATCTCTGAGATTCACACCTTGTTTACCCCGTTTGTTGAAACAAAAAAATTGACACCATGGTTTATGTGTCATCAATCTCAAATAAGATGACTATATTGTAGCATTATTAGGTTATAACATCATATTTTTTTAATAATCTACATAAATTACGATCAATTAGCCATTTATACATATTTCTCAAGTGTGGAAGAGTTATTTACCTTGTTTTGAAATAGACAGTTATTTATGTATCATAATAAATGACATTCATTTTTATTGAAAGATCAATGAAAAACTTATGTCTTCTATTTCATCTCCATTTGTCTAAGAGCAGACATTACCAAGTTCTTTACACTGTACCACTCAGACAAAAAATTCTTTAAGTGACACTCAAGTCTACAAAAAATAAACATGAAAATTATATCTGAAGTATAATTGTCTGAGAAATGTTTGAGCAGTTAACTTTTTAAGAAACTGATACTTTTACTATGCTAAGGCTCTATGCAATCCAAAATAACATATTATAAGATAGTGTACATATTCTTTTGCTACTCTTTGTCAAATATCTATCACAGAATAAGGGTCTTTACATAAAACAGAATTGGAAAATGTACCCCATCACTGATTTTCCCATAAAATACAAGCTGAATGAGTATTTGGAAGAAAGTTTTTCACAACAAAAAGCCTGCAAAGCAGATTTATAGTACATCATAATTGCGAAAGATTTCCAAAGATTTTGTTTATACTTTTCTTACTTTATCATCCAGTTTGATAAAGTATTGTTGAAATTATTAAGACTGTATACTCGATCCCTTTTTTCTTTACGTACTGAGGTCAGTTAATGTCTCGTCTCTCACCGAACTCCTAGCAATATGGTATAATGAGGTAAAAATGCAGAATCAAACTATTCTAGAGTTATGAGCATTTCAGTTTTTCAGTGCCAATAACATGTCACATTATTTATATCTTTTCATGATTTTGATGACATTACACATTTTTTTTAAAAAAAACTGATCAGATTAAAATCAGTTCTCTGCATTTCTACACTCAGACCTGATGGACACTGAAAAGAGGTCATGTTCTTTTGACTTTGTGGTTCACCAATCAAATCACACCTTTTAAATTCTGAAATTGACATACATCACTTGCAACAAATCATCATTACTGGTATCTCTTCCTAATATGATACAATGCTTTCTCTGATAGGTTACTAAGAATAGGCTGAGTGGGAATTCTCAAAGTAAAAAAAAATCATCAACTCTATGGATAACTGTAAGACAATTTGTGTAGTTGTTGGGCTTAACGCCATTTTTCAGCACACAATAGGCTATACATGGCGGGCAGTATTATTGTGGAGGAAGAAACTGGGAAATCTGCAGAAAGAACCACCAGTTCACGAGAAGCTACTGGCAAGCTTTCTCACATATCCACATTTACCGAATCTTAGACTTGAACCCATGCAGACAGGGGTGAGATGGCAGTGATGCGTAAAGGAGAGTGCTTTAGACCACTCGGCCACGTGTGGCCCCAGACTTCTGTGTAGTACTGTTGAGATCTGATTTCAATCAGATTGACATTTAAACATAACTTGAATATTATTTAACAGAACACTTTCTTTTTTTCCAGTGCATTAGGTGCAAATTAATATTCTTCTTCTAAAAAATACAATTGTAAATGACACTAAAAAGAAAAATATTTACATTAGAGGTGAATCTAAACTTTCAATTTAGCCTTAAACATTAAAATAAATATTTGTAAAGATCTCACATAGAAAAGCTCAAAACTGTCTATATATTCTTGGATGTTCAAAATTACAAATGTTTCTCCTGACATAGGACTACAGCCTGTCAGATATGATATTGAAATTTGACAAAATTATTATTTTATTTAAATCAATTAAATTTCAATTTTTATTTCTGACAAAATATTTCAATAAACACTATTCTGTGTTATATGAGAAAACTAAACTTTCTATAAAATCTTCCATCTCATCTATGACATCATTACAACTGATGTATATTAATGAACTTGTCAATGTGCAAAACCTTTCTTGATTTTCTGAAACTTTCATATTTAAAAACGTTTTAATAGACTACTTACGAAAATTTCATACTTGATTATTTCTATACTTTATTGTAACTTAGGTCTATAATTGCTCTGTTGTGTCCATTTAATAGCATTCTGGATGAGAAAATCTCTAATGATTTCTGAGTTCACAACATATAAACAAGAATACCAATTAAGCAAATTTACTCACCGACAAATTTGCACTTCCGAAGAAGTTCGAGATGAGTCCAGAACATATCACCCCTATCATGTGGAATGTGTTTTATAAATTCAGGGTGTGTCATCTCACATAATTGTTTTCCAGATATTTTAAAGTTCTCAATGTCTACTCCTTGAAGATCAAATTCTTTGACTGCCCACTGAATCCAATGACGCACATGGATCTCCTTCCACTGCAATGGATCTGCAATTTGGAAAACATTCTCTGTACTATGATATATTCGCATCTAGCTCCCCCTCCCCCTCCAGGCACTCCTTCCTCTCAAAATGTTTAATAAGAATATCACCAAAAGATCTACCTTCATGAATGGATTCTCAGATTTTAATTCACAATTATGTAAACCGATTGCTTAAGACTGAGAAACTTAAATACAAAACTAGATCTTTTTGTTGACAAAGCTAACTACATCACTTCTGGGATGGTAAGCCTCCATCTTGCCATATGCAAATAATGGGCTCCACAAAAACAGGCTGTCTTAAAGATTTTACATGCAAAGTTGGACCTTACTAGCAACATTTGGCATTAGAAACTATGCCTCTTGTATAATAATGACATAATGATGGAATCTAGTATAATATGATTATATTTGCATCTGTCTGCCATATTGTTATGGGTTTTTTTTAAAACAGAATTATAGCTAATAAAGTGCAATTCAGCAGACAAGAACAAAATAGATTTGCATTGTGAAACACATTTGCTCCAAAACTATGTAACAAAATTTAAAAACTTTAGTAATGATTACTGAACTCGAATACTAATTAGCAAATTTACACATAAATACAAATATGCCTACCAAATTTACTTTCATACTTGCATGTATAATACAAATTTATATTCTTAAGTTTTTAAAAATCTGTACAAAATATAAAAATAACTTTAATGGTCTGAAAATCTATATAAATACAAAATATGCCTATCATACTTAATTTTCAATCTCAAGGGATTGTTGCTTAAACACAGACATGAGTTTTACCAGGAGTGGTGGTACTCTATAGATCAGACCCATAATCCAAGTGTCTCCGATTTGATACCTATCCAGGCCAACCCAGACTGGTTGCTTCAGTGTACTTTCAAAATGCACTTTGTTCCAATTTCAACAGGAAAACAGCTTTATAAAGTTCCATTATAAACCAACCAACAACATGAAGAAAACCACTGATTTTTTTTTTTAAAATGTGTCCGAATATTTAAATATTTAAAGTAATGGCTATAAAACCTTTAAAGTCATCTGTAGGTTATCTACTTATGGCTAAAATATATGTGAAGTTTCAATGCTCTCAGTTTAATTGTTTTGTAGCTTTGGCACTAAATGAATTATAAATGGACATAAAGAATAGAGGCAACATATTATTCCCCCTTTATCTACTGCAGTGGAAGCATGAAAATACATCTTTATATTCTTTTTACATCCTTCCTGTCTGAAATTTCTTACTCTCTATCATGATCTTGAGCAACAAAAAGTGGCATCAATGGGACACAATTATCAGATTATCACTGACTCTGAGTTCATATTAAGAAGAGAAATTTTGAGTGCTGAAAAAAGATTTTCTAACAATAGGTCTCACCAGACATCCAATTAAACAGCTATTATAACTACAAAGGAAAGAAACAGATCTTGGATCATTTAAGAACAAAATTTTTCAAACATAAAGACACAGTTAAAACTGTCTGAAAGTTCAGTTCTATTCAGCACAAATTCATTTTAACAACCACTTTGTCAAGGTTCAATAGACCAAATAATTATTTTTAGCAACCACCTGTCTTGGGAGGGCACTGTTTCACCTCCCAGAGGTGCTGCTCAAGTCAGGTTGTACTATACTTGCAAAAGTGATTTTCAGGTCCATACCAAATGGGATTTTCAGTCTCTCTTGCTCCCTCCTAAAGTTCTGATCCACGACCCAGCGTGTTATGTTTTCCGATTCTTCAGACATGGGGATCACCACTTTGGCTGGGGACTGTTGTTGAGGAACTGCCTGGGTCACTGGATGGAAGATAAAAAGAGCTGTTAATTATGGTTCATCCTTATTTACATGTCTAAAACATAAAGATTTGATCTCCTTAGTATATGTACTTACATATGCAACCATTAATGGACATGAAAGCTCATCAAAGACTCATTTAACTGGTACAAAAGCTATAACATACCATTTAAAATAAAAGGCCCAGGTGGACATATCAATTTGACAAATGTCAAATTGTTAATGCTAATTCACAGTATAGGGGAAAGACGATTTGGACCTCTAGTATGTCCATCCAGTATTGAAAGACAATGGAATCACTCCTTTGTTTTTGCCTGCCTTTTGTACAAACCAACTTTTACCACAAGACTTGACAATAAATGAAGAACTCAAAAGAATTAAAATCATACATCCAAAACTGGTATGCTTAATAGGTCAAGCAGGCCATCAGGAAAAAAAAATGTTAATGATCAGTGTGTACCATATTTGTGTACCATATTTGTGGGACTTACAACCAAGTTAATCAAGCCAATTCATTTCATCCTGAATGGATAACTGAAACTCATGCAATCAAAAGTAAAATATTGAACCTAATTATCCATGGCTTTGAAAAAGCTAGACTGGTTTAATTTTGCACTTTTAGGATTATTTACCTAGGAAGCATTTGTATGTACCAAAAGATCTGATATGATGTTGACAGTGGTTTTGTCCAAAATTTAGTTAAGTGTTAACTACTACTCCACTATTAGGCTATATGCATGTTTTATTGGTAATTGTGTTTCAAGCAATAGTTCTTGTATTTTACAGTCTTACTTTTCAATGGGATTGTATGGATAAAATGATGTCTTTCCAAAAACAACTTGAATGCAGGATCAATATGAGAATATAATAAATCTAATTTGTTATACTACAGGGGTCATGCTACCAGGCAAAGTGGGCTACTTAGTTGTCTTAAAAATATAAACTTTGCCTTCTTTTGTTACAAAAGTGAAAATGAGTTTGCCCTGTGATTTTTAGACATACACTGAGTGACTTAATTAAAGACTTTTAAGATGTTTCCCTTGTTGTAACCCAAGTTGAAATGTTTTCAATGCATCATAGTGTTGATACCAATTGCACATTCACAGTTAATAGCTGACTGACCATTAACCCTTTTCCAAAAAAGTTATTACTGCCTGATTTTTGCAAGTTACCATTTGATGATGAAAATGTGTTTTGAAACTTAAACATTAAAATGTAAAGGAAGAGAATTGGTGAAAAGCACTTTCTAATTTAAACCAAAAATATATACGATTTTAATTGTAGTGTTTGCATTTTTTTCCTTAAAAAACAGTTTGAAAACAAGCAAACCTGTTATGAGGTAATAATGGTGGATATCACCATGTTGAGGAAGTAATACTTCATTAGATTGTCTCATTTCATAAATGATTTTGCAAACAGATTAAGGAAAATATACAATTCATAGAAAGCAACATCTAAATATTATGAGATAAAAGGTTCAGCCGAGAAAGGTAGTCAAAACCATGTATCTCGACCTATATATTGACCCCTGTTAAGTCAATAACAAGGTTAAGCTGGGCATAAGTTTTGGTCCGAAGTAACATGTAGACCTGCTTAATTCAATGAAATGCAACTTTTTAACATCAATCTTGCAGAAATTATACAAAAAATGGTCAGAAAAATTGATCGATTTTCACATACAATTGGTTCATAAGAGAAGCTTAATCGATTAGTTTATTAAGAATATATCATGTTCACTACATAAAATATATAACTTTATTTTATGAAAACGTAGATTCTTGGATGTCAGCTACATGTATATTTTATCATTTTTTTTTTGTTTTGTAAGGTACATGTACTTGTCAACAGAAAATAAACAAGATATATCAGGCACTTGGATTCTATACATTGGCAGTAGAGGCCCCATAATTTAGTTTTCTGGCTGGAGGTTTTCTTAATTTTGTTTTGTTTTCTTATTTGTAATATATTTTCTTTAGGTCTGGCAGAAAAATTGGCTTCCATTGTTTTAATTAATTTTCCAAATTCCAGTGAATACCAATAAACGGGAACCTAAGTTGGCTAAAAAAACCCAAAAGAATCGGCACAATTAAAAGAATCCAAAGTCAGTTTCCAGGGTTGGTTTACTTTGCAATAAAATAAAATTTGTATTTGATATCCTGCCAGGAAGTTCAAAGAATGAGTTTACTGCTTAGTACTGAATGTGTTTATTCCCCACCTGGGCATCTCTCTGTCATATGGAATCATAATTAATACAAACTAACATTGATGCCTGTAGGGTAAGTAGTATACTGAACACTAACTTGCTCTAATAATACTCTTTGTAACCCACGCTACCAAAAGGATTTTCATTTGCACTCACAGTGAATGTACATGTATTTTCAAAAATATGTATTGATCTTAATATTTGCAAGATAATATCATATATTAACTTGGATATAATATAATCTCGGTTATTTTGCACCTAACACCATGTAATACAAGAATGGCAGATGCCTGAAAGCATTTGTTTGATTTCTCTCTTTCGTTTGTGATTTTCTTTGATCCATTTTTCAGTCTGACAACATATTCAAACCTCTGAGTACAACCAAACATGATTTATTTTTTCAATATTCACATCAATTATAATAATTCATCATGTGTTATCTGACACAAGTGATGCACACTACAGTAATGGATGCATATGCTACATGTGATAAAGGGAGTTCATAAATATATTTTTTTAAAAATAAATTACTATCGTGGATAAAAAAAGAATAAATGTTAATACTAGGCTAGTTTCTTTCATTTTATTATTGTCTTTTTAGTTTTTATTTTCTTGTAACATGTAGTGGGAGGGGATTCCAGTAAACTTAAGAGCAATATTTGTCAGTGCACTTGGATATGGTCTAGTTTATTCATATATTAACTTTAACGCTTCATTGTAGTCTATGAATAGCTATTGTAATGTTTTATTGGCAATGATGAAATTAAGACAAACAATATTGTATGAAGATACTTGTGCATTTGCTCTATGGTATGTTTCAAACCATTTGGAAGCCCTTTCATCTGCCATTTTATAATGAACTCTCAGAAAGTAAAAAAAATTGTAAAACTGGTAGACAATTAAGCATTTTGAGCAACTCGCATTTACAATATCATGATCTAGTTTGTCCTATCAATTAAAATCAATCACAATTTAAAGTTGCTACTGTAATCTTTTAATATGACTAAAATACATTGCATAATCTCTCCATTGCATAATCTCTCTATCTAAACATACACTTTCAACTACAAGTACAAAGCATATGAATATGATAATTTGTATCAATGAACAAAATGCTTTTAAAATAAAACAGAATTTTTTACTTGCAAAAAGTATTGCTTAGAACAAATGTTAAATGCAAATATGCATACTGAGAAATTGAGGACATAATTAACCCTGAGACTACTCCCAACTCTCCCTAAAATTCAAGTCAAGCTTGATCCCCATACAAGTATCAATTATTATTCATTTTCATGCTATAATGTGAATACCTCATGCTTTTCCTCATTTCTCTATATTGTTTTTCTCACAAAATAATTTAAGGAGTGGAAATTACACTACTGGATACTACACAGATACGCATGCAATGAAAACATATAAAATGCTTAATAATAATTTCTTCAAAGGGATAAAATAAAACAAGCACATGTAAATACTATATCAGATTCCAGTAATGGTGTTGATTTATTGAATAGCTTTGTTCATCATTATGAATAAAATACAGAAAGAAACAGGGGTGGGGCTTGTTCATCATATGCAATAAATGTTTTGTTGGTTCTTTAAATCTGTACTTTGGGACAATAACAAAATCCACAAAAGTTTGTACCTTAGGAAAATTAGCGATACTACAGTGATTCCTAACATGTATGATTTTGTTATCTTTTACAACCTGTTATATTTAAATTTATGCTTACCTCTTTTCTGAAAATAAAATATTTTAAAAACTTTTTACACATCATGAAGAACTCTGCAAAACCCCAAACCTGAAAATCTAAATATTGTAGTTTTTCTCCCAGGTTACTTCCCAAGCTTTCCTCTAAGATGAAATCTAGTAATGTGGAATATTTCAAGGACTGAAATGGTTAGGAAAATCTCTAATCTAATAACTGTAACAGATTATCAAAGTTGAATTGTTAGACATGGTTTGCTTTTGTGGGGTTTAATGCCATTTTCAGCACAATACAGGCTACACATGGAAGCTAGTATAATTTGGTAGAGGAACCAGCTGAATGTAGTCAGAACCATCTCACATACTGAGTACAAATTAACAATAATTATGAATAATCAAATTTTAGGAACTCTAAAATCAAGTGTAACTTAGGTGTAACACTTACTGACACAAAGATATTCTAACTGCTTTTGCATGAGCTCTATGTATTAATTTCGCATTAAAATCTTTTGTCATATTGTTGCCATTTCATACAGCCATCAGCATCATTCAGACCACTATTTAGGACCACTGAAATTCTCGATGTTGAATTGTGTGTTGCTGCCATTACCATGGCTTAGATGCAAAACCCTAAGACACCTTATATTTTTACATTTGCTCACCCTACTGTATATACTTAGTGTTAAAAGGGTGTTGGGGTGGATGCCAAATGAACAGTTACCATAATTAGTAACCATTCTTTATTTGTGTTCAAACTATCATTTGGCAATCATTACAGCCATACCATCTTCTTTTGATGTGTTTTCCAATGCTGTGGACTACATATGCTATAAAAACAAATGTTTGTCCACTCCTGACTTCTATGCAAAAAGTACTTTGTACCAAAGTTGGTCTAATACTCTTCTGCAGCTTTACTGAATGCAGCCATATCTGAGGCAAAACAGTGTCAATTAAAAAAATCTGTCAAATCTGATCAGTCTTAGAAATGGTGTATTATAATTTGATAAAGGATTTTCTTTTTGTTAGTAATAAGTCATACTGGATGTCAAATTAGCATTAATTGCATAAAATTAAAGTCTTGATGCCCGAGTGCTTTTTGTTAAATTTCATCAATTCTGTTGAGTGGATTTTGAGAAGCCCATTAACAGATTTCCTGTTTTCTGTAATAGTGGCTGTATTTTTGAACTTAAATCAGCATCATTTGATCAAATCTGAATGAACTGGAGGACAGAATGCTTTCTATCAATTTGGATCTAATTTTGATGAGCCATTTTTGAGAAGTAGTCAAGTAAAGGTTTTTCTAATTTTAGTAAAAGTGGTCTTACTAGAATCGCATCATTTGATAAAATTTGAAACCTTCATGTCAAAATTCTTTCTAGCCAAATTTTTTTGTTGAGCAGCTTCCGTAAAGTTGTAAGTAGCATTTCTAAATGGATAACAGATATTGAACCATTTAGTAAACTGACGCCATGAACTGGTGAGTTAATTAAATTTACAAAATTGTAGTGGATTTTACCTAATCTTGTTATTATCTGTACATCTACTAAACAGCAGTTTTACATCCAAGGAATTAACAAACAAAAACAAATATGAAGATTAATGATACTTATTGAGTTCTGCCAACAAATAAGACTGATTCTAAGATTTGCGATATTTTATTTTACTGCTTGCTAAGAAATTGAAAGAAAAAGAAAAGAAATGAAAATTTACATGCTATAATTTTTTACACTGTGAGAAGTATAATTCATGTAATTCCCATTTCATTTACTTAGTCAAATGATCACCAGCATAGTCAGAAAACAATAACATATTCCCTATGAAGTTTATAGCTAAATACCTTGAGCATCAACTTCATCAGCTGGTTTCAAAATATCCAGTATGTTTATCTTTGGTTTCACTCCTACAACAAATAAAGAAATACATTTTACTTTTTAACTGTCAAACAAAGTAAAACAAAAACAAAAATGAAAATAGTTATCATTGCTAAATTACATTACATTCCCCTGTAGCACAGTAATCTCTTCTTAAAACTTATATTTTTTCTTACTCTTGTAAAAATAATCACCAAGGCATTAACACTGTTCAACATATATTTATTGATACACATACACATGCACAAACACATCACAAATATTTGTATGAATAGTCATTTCATGAAATGCAGAGTGAAACTCAACAGTTACTTATTAAAAAATGATTACAATAGAGAAAGAATGATTAAAACAGACAGCAGTGGATCAAGAAAGTATGATTACAACTGAGTGGATCTAGGGAGAATGATTACAAAAGAGACAGTGGTAGATCCATGAAAAATGATTACCAAAAGAGGCAGACCTCTGCACTGCACTAAAAAACTACATGTATTGACAGCTCACTCAAAAGAAATGTCAGCTAGAAAACAAAGTGAGTGTTACCTTTACAAACAGTGGCAATAAACTTGTATACAGCAAATGGGTACCCTATAGCTCATTTTATTACCCAGGTTATTATCAATGTACCCAAATACCTGTTGGCATCTTTAGTTCCAATGTGAAATCTTTAAACATATCAGTCAATTTTATTTACAATATGTATGCAGCTTTGGTGTGAAATGCTATCCTAGGCAGAAGTAGCTAGAAACAAGAAAGAAAACCCAAACAACATAGCAGGGCCACAATCTAACCCTGTATGCTCCGAATCAGGGTTTTTTAAAAAAAATAGGCTTCATGCCACCTTACCACTAGAAAACAGTGGGACCAACCAAGTGATGGGGGGGGGGTACTCAGTGTTATTTACTGGACATGATGAATCTTGAAGAGAAAATAATTTGGTTGCCACCTGTATGTAATGCACAGATATTGCTTCTCATTGTCCTTAGCCTGCCTCAAAATTGTATTGCACAGACACGGCTTCTTCCTACTGGCTTGTTTGAGGAGGGTAAAACCACATGTTAATCTAATGTGGATCCTTGTCTGTTATGTTTGTATTTTCATGAATTCTTCTTCATGAGTTTTAAAATCCAATCAGAAAACAAATTTCCCACTTAATTTCAGTGATCACTGGGTTCTTGTATCAGCTTTCACTGAAAGGGCATTTTTTTTAATGCTGGCTGCACCTCTTTCATCATGTTTATTGCTGCTGCTTAAACTATGATTTCCACAGTGAGTAAACAACTTCACTTTCCATAATTTCCTATTGTTCTTCTTCAACACTTTCCATCCTTTTTTCAGAATCTTCCAAAAAATATATAAAAAATGTTTTTTCCATTCAGTAATATGACAGCCAATCAAAACTCATCATCAAATATTTACACCACTGACTGATGTATTATTTGTTATTTCATACTGACCTATATACCTACAAAGAAAATTGTACAGAGTTAATAAATTTGCTAACTTATTTTGTGCACCATCTGAAGTACAAAGAGACAAAAACTTTCAGCATTAATTCACATTTTGCACAAGACTGTTGGTGTGCACAGCAAAGAAATAACCAGCTTCAAATTTTCTAAGGCTTTTGATAATTATAATTTAAACTTTGCAAAATTATGCAATGGTCAACATACCTGGTTGAGATTTGACCTCCAAGTTGATCTGCACATTGCCTTCTCCCTGAACACACTGGTCCACCAGACTCTTGTTAGTATCCAACTGAAATACAAATCAAGCACAAATTCTAATTTGGAATAGTTAAAACTGACCTACAAGCCAAACATGAAGAATGCATGAAAAGCCCACTCAACATTAGAATTTATACAAATCCACATATTAGGCATACTGATGTCCTGGACTATCAGGGAAAAAAGGAGAGGATCAATGAGATGGATAATTATGACCACTGTTATGAATGAGATGGATAATTATGACCACTGTTATGAATGAGATGGATAATTATAACCACTGTTATAAATGAGATGGATAATTATGACCACTGTTATAGATGGATAATTATGACCACTGTTATGAATGAGATGGATAGTTATGACCACTGTTATGAATGAGATGGATAATTATGACCACTGTTATGAATGAGATGGATAATTATGACCACTGTTATAAATGAGATGGATAATTATGACCACTGTTATGAATGAGATGGATAATTATGACCACTGTTATGAATGAGATGGATAATTATGACCACTGTTATGAATACAAGTAAAGACAAATATCTCTGTAAAAAACACAACATAAATTTTAAAGGTCTTATCTTCTTATCATCTCTAAAAACTGATAAAAAATTTATAAACTAATTTGATAAAAATTATATCATATTTTAAATAAGCATTTAATATTAAATTTATTTATTTAATTTAATTAATATTAAAGCTGTCAATATTAAGGGAGGTAAGAACTCTTAAGTACAATCTTCCCCAGGCTAAAAATCTTAATAATGTTTCCTCACTCAGCCAGACTGACTTTTTTAAGATTAACAAGCCATATGAGCTATCAAAGCTACAAGAGTGCCTATTATTAGAAATACAAACTATTCTTTTCAGTTGTGCGAGTGAAAAAAAGATCTTAAAACTGCACAACAAAAATAACTTTATCACAGTTTCAATATCCATCTTTGATATCAATAATAGTTGTTCTGACATATGAACTGATATTTGTGATTTTCGTTATTTCAATTTCTATCATGATGGTGATCATAATCAGAATTTTAGTGTTTGTGTCTCGGGATGAATGGAAGTTTTGGTGGTAATTTCCACTCAATGTCTCAAACTGATATGTGACATAAGGATGGAGACACACAAAAAAAGCAAAATGTCCTCCTGAATATGAAAGAAAAATGAAAATAAATGTAATAACTATTCAAATCAATTCTTTATTCAAGAATAACTGTTGTTAAAAATTTAAATCCTACTGTCAGGGAACACATTTCATTATATTAATATATCTTTACTCCACAAGAACAATATGCCTGTAAAATACTGTAACTATTAATGAAAAAGCATGTACATGAATTATTTATCATGAAGTATTAAAGTTCAATGATTTTCTGACAAAGCCACTGTATCAACATTGTCTCAATCAAGTCTCATGGTACCACAAATGCTTGTTGTTTTAAATAATCTCCAAGCAGCATTAAACAAGTCCAGCTTTCTCAAAACCACTCATAATTAAGTCATTTCTTTCTCTCCTTGTTGTGCAATTATCAATTCATTGTTAATTGGCTTGATTAACAAGATTGTGAGGTTCACTAATACATTACACTGTCACCAATGGCTTCTTACTTTAGCTTCTTACCTTCCCATTATGGCCTCTATGACCTATGAATCATATCAATTGTGCAAGACTGATTTTAATTCTTCTTTGTACACTATATTTATTGTCAAGTATAATGGCTGGAGATGGTCTGTACATGTGGCAGGCACAAAACAAAGAAGTGATTCTACTCTCTATTAACTTTGGAGACATTGTCTTCATTTCATGTTGAGCACTCAGACAAAACCATGGTTTAAGTGATTGATCTTGAAAGGTGTTTTATTTGTACTCACAAAGTTGTAAGCTTTATTTTAGATTTGTTCACCGTGCCAGTTTACATTTATGTTATTCGCTTGTAAGAAAACACATCATAAGTATTGAACTTGTCAGGTCTCTGAATTGTGCTCACACACATCTGACAGTATTGCTTCAAATATTCAAGTAACCGCCACCTTCATCAGCATAGTTTAATTCTTTTGCATTCTTTAATTTGGGGTTTTGTACTGATTAAACCAAAACATTAAATACTTCATAATATGCAAACAATGACAGGAAAAATCACGAATTTAGGTACCCTCAATAAGGTTTGGGTTTTTTTCCCCCCACAAAGCCACAAATATTGTGCCCCATTAAAAAAAATCAAAATCATACTTTAGTATACACTACCCATTTATCTCAACATGCGCGGGCTGGAGGTAAAATTGTTGACATTAGTGGATGTAAAGATAAAAAAGGAGGAGGGCTTAACAAAATCAAAAATTTTGCATACAAGTGACATTCATCTGTAAAGTGTGATCTGTAGTCTGTGTGTAGATTTTACATTTGAGAAAATAAACAATAGAAATTTTGATCAAATGAAAGCAAACCCAGTATGAAATACACCTGAATATTGACAACTGACATTCATCATACATTTATTTAATACAGTCCATAATGCATCAAGTACTGTACATGTATACAAAAAATTCACAATCTGAACACAAGTCATATTAGAAAATTTATGTATCGGTCACATCCAGTTAAAAAACATAAACACATATTTACAAAATTGTAGCAGTTGTTTTATCTATATCCAATTGACTACATTCACGTGGCAATAAACAATTTGCTGTTAAACTCAATGTCACTAATAAAAAATTATTGTCTACCTACTACATATACTTAAACTGGCCTAAATTTTGATCTGCCTGAGACAAAAAAAAATCACCATCTTGTTGAGGCTACCAAGGGGATCGGTCTCTTAACGGGGAAATGAAAACCTAACAAGTGAATATGTTTCAAAAATATCTTTGTGAGACGCCTCACTTTCAATTTCCTTAATGGCCAGATATTTATGTCAAGTGATTGTAAATTTAATTTACTTTTTACAGCAGATAAGGAAACTTTCAGAGCAAAATAAATGTGCTCCAATCACCAATTACTTTGGAATTTACAAAAATTGATTTAAATTTATTGCTTTTCTTAGTTTGCTGATGACTTCCTTTGATAAAGGGTGCATTGTTTTGTCTTAAAATTGTTACCAGCTTGCAATGAAGACAAAAAAACAAACTTGGCAGTAAAAAAATGCCAGTTTGCTATTATGATGGTAATATTACAGCCTGGCAGCAACATCAAAATAACTGTAGGACTAAGTTTGGAATGGAAATGGCAGCTTGTTGAATAAACCATTTGAAAAAAAAAAGATTTACTCAAGCTTGGACCTTTTGACTCTAATTACATAAAGATTTGTTTTGTTCTTTATGTCAACATATGCCATTGAAATTTGAAAGTAACCACAGACCATTGGCAAAGGACTTTCTACTTTTGTCAACATGGGTTGGCAAGACAGTTTTTGTGTGCATGAATATATATAATTTGGGTGTGGGGTGAAGACACAGGCAATATTGATTGGTCACACTGATAACATACCGGGATACTATCCTGGAGGTAGAACTGGTGATCTGCCAATGAACACTGTAGTCTGAGTTCCAGTAGATGTTTAAGTGTGGCAAGAGGCTCTGCAATATCCATGTGCTGAATGATGAGATTCTGATACTGTGGCGGAGACTGCTGGTGTATAACCTCCTCTTCAACCACAACTCTGAAACAGTAAATGTAAGCTAAAATAAATCTTTTATCCAGCTTCTAGACCATACAATCCAAAATTCCTACAAACCTGTCCTAAAATATTACCTACATGTCTCCAAATTTTAGCCAATACTCCAACACAAAGGTGGATTAACATTTTAATTTTTTTCCCCATTAATCTTTCAGGAAACACATAAAACATTTTTTGGACTTAATAGATAAATTAGATCAAATCAAAATTGAAATAATGGTTACAGATGTATGTGACATTATACAGTCATAAAATAATTTAGTACCTTAGTTACAAAACAGTTTAACTCCCAGATGATGATTTTGGAAATTAATGGTTATGAGACAATGTACTTAGTATGAAAGTGGAGCAAAACTGCCATGAAAAGATTAAATTTGCTAAACTCAGCATCTAATTATAGTCTGTGGTATGTTTGATTTTTATGAGGCAAGATAAATGTGTAACAATTTAAGAAGACCACAGATAAACAGGTCTCAAATAAAACTTTATCATCATTTTCTTCCTCTTTATCTTTACAATTATTAGGCCAGTTTGTCATGGTTTGATATTTAGAGGACCTTAAACAAATATTCTTTTAAAGAACTAGCCGAAGCAGAATTTGTTTATACAACATGTATTCTCACAATTCCTAATGTCATCTGGGTAATGCTGTCTGTAGCTCCCAAGACAGTAATCTTGATTTTTTTTCCCTAAAGGATGTCAGTTTAAAATTTATGATATTAGAATACATGTACTTTATTTTCTCCATCATAGTTCTATCTCTAGCTTATAGAACTAAAGTCCCAATGGTACAATTTGTTAGACAGAGAGTCCTTTGAGAGGTGGGGAATGAAGAACATAAAATTACTATGAGGAGAATTAATTATATTACTTAAGCTTCTGATAATCAATTGCTAGATTTTCAAGCTGTATCCCAAGAGGTTATTTCCCAGGACAGGGACAATGAGGGACCCATAGGAACAAGGTCAGTTGCATGTATTAAAATGTCTAAGCCATTAAGTGTATATATGGTTATACAAGGGGGATCTCAGCAGTTTCTATGTTATGACCAGAAGCTAAGTTCCTTGAGGGTAGGGAAAGACCCTGGTGCATTGATTGGATGTCCTACACAGACATCTGCTGACACCTGAATCCCTGATCACACATGATAGTTCTCAAATGTAACAACTAGACAGCTTTTGAGTCAAGTGAAATTAATAATATCACTCAAACCACCTACGCCCATTTCAATTAGGATTAAAATTATTTTAAAAAATTGTTGGCATGATCTACACCCAAATGACTATCGCTGGGCCAAGTTTCATTAGTCTAGCTCTAACAGCATAGGGGTTCAAGGATATTACCTTGTACATACAATTCTTATTTGATTTGCTGCTTTTAACATATTGATGGCTATGTCATATAGAGGAATGAGAACTAAGCATTCCTTAAAAGAGACATTGTACATACACAGACTGCAGAACAATATTCCTGAGCTTTTGAAACATAGTAATGAAAAGATTATATGCCAAGACCAGCTTACAGCTGGCACCATTCCATAATATTTAGTAGGTTTTATGATTCAACTGAACATATGTTCAAGATTATATTTATTACATTACATTAAGGACTTTGTATTACTCAAAGAAATTACTACAAATTGTTGCTAAGTGTCATACTTGCCAACCCCAAGAATAAGTTTTAATTAAGTGGATAATTTGTGTAATCAGTAAATAATAAGTGTACTCTACATTTCTATTTCAAATTTCAATTTCAATACACTAAACTGAATGAAAATGTCAGGTCCATTTATCCTTTCCATCATTTTTTGTCATTCTTACATGGTGTTCTGATAAACCAAATATGCTAGACTTCATCTTGTTCCCCAACTATATTCTACCTCTATGAAAAATTTAAAACTTCAAGAGGTCTTCCTGTGCTTTATTTATTGTCAAACATAAAATGATATAGCTTACATGTGTAAGGATATGCATCAGCATTTAATAGTGTTTTGTTGTTTAATGACATTGAGTCATATCACTACAATGACTGCAATTTGCTTTATAGTCAATTTGTTGAGTATTCCTAACATTTAATTTTCTGGTAATCCTGGGTGTCCATGTTCAGGCTTGATTGGTGACTTATTCTTGAACACATTACAGCATAATTGTTTTCAGGATGCTTGAGGTGTTGTTACAATACTTCCTGCTCAGTATTTTACATTGACGGAATGTATTTAATCAATGAGGCCAATCTAGAGTATGGATGGACAATGATGGCAATTTAGAGTATGGATGGACAATGAGGGCAATCTAGGGTCTGGATGGACAATGAGGCCAATCTAGAGTATGGATGGACAATGATGGCAATTTAGAGTATGGATGGACAATGAGGGCAATCTAGGGTCTGGATGGACAATGAGGGCAATCTAGAGTATGGATGGACAATGATGGCAATTTAGAGTATGGATGGACAATGAGGGCAATCTAGGGTCTGGATGGACAATGAGGGCAATCTAGGGTCTGGATGGACAATGAGGGCAATCTAGGGTCTGGATGGACAATGAGGCCAATCTAGAGTATGGATGGACAATGATGGCAATTTAGAGTATGGATGGACAATGAGGGCAATCAAAGGTCTGGATGGACATGTGAACAGACATGCACATGGTTGCCAAAGGGATGACTATATTTAGCTTCTGCCAATGCAGGCTTCACAAAACTGAATAAAAGATTTTAACTGTGTAAACCAGATGTCATACTTATATTTCAACTCCATTAAACATGAAAATTGTTAGATCTTTTTTCTCTCAAATTTATGGGTTAGTAAAAGTGAAACTGACTATACTTACCCCTCTCCCATGACTATTTCTTGCTGACCTTGTATGATTGATGACTCATCTAACTCTGCATTCTCCTACAACATAATTAAAAAAAACATTTACTTGCACATAAAAACAAATTCAAGTTGAACCAAATCCTTTTGATGAAATATTATGAAACACCAGGACTTGTCTTTTTTTAAAAAAACTAAATGATAATAAATCTGCAAATTTATGAACAATTGATAATAATACCTCTACATGAAGTGAGTTTTCCTGCAGGTCATCTTCTGTGTCAGGTTCTATATGTATGTGTTGTATGATAGCATTGTCTTGTATGATTCCTTCCACATCTTCCTTATCGCCTTCATCTTCTTCTGACATCCCAGTTCCCACTACTTCATCCTCCGACATTTCCAACTTAATCCTTTTCGAGTCAGGTTCCCCATCACCACTATCTACATGCAGTTCTTCGTAACCATCACCAATCTCAGCTGGCTGCTTCACAGCTGAAATATAACAAGTTTAGAACAAGTTGTCAGAGTCAATTTAGATCAATCAATTTGAAACAGAAATTCATGAAACCTCTATTGCAAAAGATGGCCTTAATATTGGGTAATGCTATGAGAAAATTAAAGAAAAGACAGAACATTCATGGATGGCAAGATGCAATATACATCCAATTTTTGTATGCATCTAAACACAATTAGTAATAAAGAAAGTCTGTAGATATACATGGTTTTATGCTACACTGTAATATACCAAAATAAAATCACCAAGGTATTATCATGTAAAATATCATCAACATTTAGCTTACCATTTGCTGTGCTACTATCTCCCTATTGGTCAATATTCATATCTTTATGGCAGATAGTTGAATGCCCTGAATTAATTAGTAATTCTAGGCCTCTCTGCAGAGCCATTCTTCACTTGCTCCAATTAAAAGATCTGGTCAGTCTGTACAGCGTAATTATTCTTATAACATCTTAAATAACAACTTTTTTTAAAAAAAAAAACACTTTATACATACAATTCAAATACAATAAAGTTCTAAAGACAGGAGCTAATAGATTATTGTTCTACTTGTTGGTAAGGAATGAATTCTCTAAAAGTGTTTTTGTTTTGTTAGAAATTCACACGTTTTTATTTTTCACTTCAAATCTATTAAAAAAATTAAAAGGAGATATGTCAAAAGAACCACCTTATGTCCTCTGTACTGCCAATTAAATAAACTGCATCACCTAACAAGAGGCCCATGTGGGCCTAATATCACTTAACTTGCTTATATAAGCTAATGGTTGACCTTTCTACTAATCAGGATAATGTAATAAGAACACAGTAATGAGTAATCTCCCCATTTTTATATGATGACAAACAAGATCAAAATTGTTTTCAATGACAATGACTTAAGATCCTGCTCATGATCAAACTTGTTAAGAACTTGATGACATAAACAAGTTCTATCAAAATCAAATGATAAAATAATGTTTCTAGTGAGGTAAAAACCTTGGGCAATGTCATGAAAAATCACCTAATTAATTCTTACTACTGCTTATAATATGCTTCTTAACACCTGCTTATAAACCAAACTGTCTAATGACTTAATATATAAATAAAAAGTTAATGTTGTGGTGGGCTTGATATCATATTTTCAGCACATGATAAGCTATACATGGCAGCTAGTTTATCTGGTAGAAGTACCCCAGAAAACCCAGGAAACCACCAATCCTCAAGAAGCAAATGGCAAACTTTCTCACATACCCATATGTTGACTGAGACTGGGTCTAGATCATATGTGGACACAAACAAGATGCATGTGATCTTTAAAGGAAAGCACCTTGAACTGCTTGGACACCTGATGATATGAGACTATTAAAAAGTCTGATAAGTAGTTCCTAGACTGCAGACACTCATCAAATCTGATGCAAAATCATTACTATGAATGGATCTCACTAAGTTTACCAAAACAGTTATTTAAAAAAATAATAACAAGGGAATCATAGCATCTTACCACATTTAAAGCAATACAAGATTTAACTATTATTCTAATCAAAAGCAGCATGCCTGAGAACAAAAAATAGCAAAACATAGTGATCACTTTAGTAAGCACACAGTTTAGAAAGGATACAAATTTAATGATTTCTGTATTAGAAAGAAATCCCTAATATAAAATCTATATTCATGGACATTAAATTAGTAGTTTTTAAGAGTCTGATCAATGACATCTACAAATAATAAACTACAAAGAAAATTTGTGATTTCACAGTATCAGAGACATACACAGCTGACAGACAAACAGAAGGACAAA
The DNA here is from genome assembly GCA_016746295.1 of Potamilus streckersoni. Classification (NCBI taxonomy): domain Eukaryota; kingdom Metazoa; phylum Mollusca; class Bivalvia; order Unionida; family Unionidae; genus Potamilus; species Potamilus streckersoni. The sequence continues at coordinate 972,525 of JAEAOA010000324.1, read as the reverse complement.
AGATTGATTATAATGAATGAATACAAATAAAAATATGCAGTAGAATATATGATCTTTAAGAATTCAGTAGATTACCTCCAGCCAGCTGTCATTTAAATTGCTTCTGTCCCCAACCCATTATTAAAATCATTTCTACAACCCACTAATCAAAAGCCAGAAATTATGTTAAAAATATGCTTCTGTAGGGGGCAATGTTTTTCAATTAAATCATATATGATAGTTGATCAATTTTTCTAAAAATTGCATCTGTTGTGGGTTGGTTGATTTTGAAAGTGCCTAAACTGGGAGTGGGGTTTACATTTTAATGAAAACAGCCCTATCCAATTATGTCAATTCATGTTAAAGGGATAATCTGTGGCTCACCCAAAGATATGTGAAACACTGGACCTAAATATCCAAGGCATCAAGAATGCTGGTCTTCTTTAATTCAACAAATATCAGGATTATTACAGAACAAATATTTTTTAAGTACAAACAGACTCAATTAAAGCAATGTTGATTTATTGTTTTTATCCAAAAATCAGTGAAGTGTGAACTTAAATACTCTACAGTAATTTGTGTAAATTGTGTATATACCTAGTGTATCATTAGCAAATAGTTAATTTTATTAGTTATGTTATTCATTTGGATTAAGCATGCATGGATAAACAACATAAAAATAGTTTTAAATGATCAGTAAAATACTTATACCACATATGTTGAACTCTCTACAATGTCTTCTTTACACTGATGTATGTTATCATTGGCTGAGCATACTGATGGGATAAAAACATCAGAACAGAATTGCTAGTGGGGGAAACAGATTTCAAACCGTGAATTTGTAGAAGTAGGTGTGGTCAATAGTTTATCTGTGACATAACTAACTGCATGTGCCTGCTATGTTTATCCTTGATGAAAAAATGAGACATGATTTCAAAAGTATTTACATTTCTTGGCAAGAGTTGCACCTGAATGAATCTATTTGAATAATTAATCAAACTTGTATATCCTAGCAACATCTTCCATAATACTATTGTATGAATACCTTATGCTTTGTCTCATTTCTCTGTCCTTACTTGTGTCACTATTTATCAGTTTAAGTCAGCAAGTCAAAATTGCAGCCACTGAATACTGTATTGAATACTGTATTGATATGTGTGAAATAAAACAAAATAAATGTATTATAACTCTTGTCATTTTCTTTGATGGGTTCAATAAACAAACACATGTGAAAGCTCCTAATTACAAAAACAGAGATTTTATAAAACTTTTTTGAGATCTAGGAATGAAATACAGTAAAAAGAATGGGAGGAAGGGGGTCTGATTGTTCATAAGTGACTAAATCTACTGTCTTAGTATTTTAGTAATAACCAGTACTTTTGATGTACAATTTATAACCAATTTTAGAAAAATTAGCTTAATTCACCAATTATGATACGAAAAATATAATAACAACCTGCAACAATGCCCCTGGACCAACAGATGATGGATTTCCCCTGCTCTCTCTCTCTCCTGTGAGCTTTACAGCTTCTACTTTAATTTTTCTTATTGAAACAGCTGAGTATAACTAACCTGGAGAAGCTGCATTGGATAAATGCCTAAAGACTGTACTAAATAACCTACTTGTGTTTCTTTGCAAGAAAACATCAAGCCAAACTTCTAACCTGACATGTGTCCTTCTGACATGGCAAGGCATGCTTCAAGTTCACTAAATGACATGCACTTATCATGCCATTTTCACATTCTGTAGGAAATATGAAACACTGGATTACTTACACATGGAGAGATACCCATCCTCTGTCATAGTAACAGTAACTGGCTCACTACCATCATCTGCATCTGTCATTTTGAACCTGGTTTAAATAAGATAATGTGTAAAGAAAAAACAAATAAAAATCAACATATCTGATCAATCTTTAAAACACAAGTTAGCACCTTAATCATTCTGGGTTTATGACTTGCCTACTGTACTCTATTACTCCAGCATTATAACCCTGTCCATATGTGCTATTAGTATAGCTTATGACTGACACAGGCACTAAATTAGATCTAAGAGCTGTATTTGTAGCTGTTTGTTATTCAACATCTGCCTTTCTCTATGCTAACAAAGAAAACCTGATTAAACATGGCTGATGTGTGTAATTTTTTAAGACACATAAATGTAGGTATCAATAGAATACACAAAAAATAACCAATGACATGATATATTATTGATATACATATCAACTTGTCTTTTCATCTTAAGAAGGTATTTTCAATAGCAAAGTGGTTCCAATGCATATGTTTTGACATACTGGTTAAATTTCTAGTTTGAAATTACATAGACTATCATCTATTCTTGTGACTCTCATCCAAGACAAGATAAAGCAAAATACAAGCAAACTGGTCCCAATTGTCACCCAGTCACAAGGACCATTTTAATTCCCCCTGGCCAAATTCATATACAATTATCCTGTGTTGTACAGAGTGGTTACCTGCCAGTGGCCTGGTATTTCATAATCTCAATAAAACAATAATTTCACCCTGCCTTAGGTGGTTACTGAAGTGTATCAGCAGTGACCACTCCAGGTATGTAAATTACTTTCATTTGTTTGATGACCAAATTATTCTTTAGATAAAGGAACATTATACGAATTGATGTATAAACATTTCATGTCACGATCCTATTTACCATACTCCATTAACACTGTCAGTCAAACTCAAATATTTCAACATGTCAGCTTTAAAAGTAATGTACTTTTTGATCTTAAAAGATGACTGAATCAATTCATTTCTTGAATGGTAGAAAAGGTTATCACAGTAGAAATATAAATCACTTTTTGTGCCAGTATGACTGGTATAGTTATATATCTTCATCTGTGTAACTATGAATTCAAATTGTCTCAGTGGATATTAGGTATTCAAAACATTTCTGTAAATGCAGCTTACGTTTTGGTTCATGAATCACAATAAACAGACATATGTGGTTTCTTTGATTTTCTGTTCATCACGGGCATCTCACTCAAGTCTACAGTCCTTTGATCTTAGCAATTTCAGTACCTGACTAAGCCAGATGTTGTTTCTTTAGCATAAACCAATTAAGATTGGTGTGTATCTTTTAGCAGTGATTTCTTAAAGTGAGCATGACACAGTAATCTTAGGTGGAACTTAAATTAGAGAAAACTACATAGACTTGTAAATATTATTTTGTTTTACAGTGAACATAAAATAATCTTGATAATGTAGTAATAATAATAATAATAGTAATAATAATAATAATAATAATAATAATAATAATAATAATAATAATAATAATAATAATAATAATAATAATAATAATAACAATAATAATAACAATTATTTTCAGTGATCATTGTTCAAAAACCATTTTAAATGACGAATTTTTCTACAGTTGTCAACTATGTATAATGGCCACTTTTGCCTTTTCCCTTGAGTGACCACAACTGACAGGTTTGACTCTACATCCAAACAAACTACCTGCTAGGCATTAGTGAGTTTTATTCAATTGTTAAGGCCATTTAGACTGCTAATTTGTTTATATACATGACTCATCTTGGTCACTACAACCTTTGTTTTGCACTGCATGTATGCTTTTAAAACATTTTATGACCAATTTCATGTCTTTACTTAAATTTTGAAGGCTCTACAGTGTTATCATCAAAAAAGAAGAAATAGTGCAATTTCTTCATACACAGAAAATCTTATCTAGAACACGTCTGTGTATCAGAGCTAAGATGGCTAACAGCCAAATCCACCACCTCCTGCATTTGCAAAACATATGCTGCTGACACAGATGCTTGTTTCTTTGACTTAAAAAGGAAATTATTAAAAACATCCACTTCCCTTCCAAAGGTTAACAAGGTGAATAAAATGCATGAAGTTTGCAATCTTCTATCCTTGCCAATTAAGTGCTAAAAAATGTCTGGATTATTGTCTTTAAGTTATCAATTGCTGAGCATACTGATGGGATAAATACTTATATTTTTCACAATGTGCACACCACAAGCAGTACAAACCTTAAGCAGATTGGGGGTGAACAAAGGAAAATGTAGTTGGAACAACACTGTAAAAGCATTTCTCCTAGACTTATCAACACCCAATTATTAAAGCATAGCCCCAGGATTTGTACTAAGGACCTTACATGGGTCCTTCATATACTGTTTAACAACATGGTGTAGCATAACAGACCATTCATATATCAAGTGTACAGACTAGGCCCTAATTAAAAGAAAAGAATATGCAGTAATCAACAAATCCATTTTATTTTCATCCTCCACGACTTGTTAGAGTACCTGATTAAAGACAAATGTACCACCAAACCTGACCAGAAACGATTATCTATAAAGTGTTGAGTATTTTTTTAAATTTAGTTTTGCATCCTTGTTAACAAATATTTAAACCAGTTAAGTGGAAAAAAGTGAAATTCCATAACCTAATTTACAGAAAAAGAAAAAAAATCATTTATAAAAAAACAGCTCTTGAGAAAACATGGAAAGCTGAAGTAACAGAACCAAAAAATAAAAAAGTTTTAGAACAATTGTTAGTAAGAAAATAAAGTTTCTTTTTAAATTTTTCATTGTCCAAATGTCTATAAAAATCTCCTGACCTGTATCTTCTGCTAAAGTCAGTGGTCAGTCACTTTAAGTCTGCAATTACAATCATGACCTACAAGCCTGACAAGGTACAAAAAAAATGTATTTTTACAAAACTAATTAAGGTGTCCAGCAACATTTTGTTTGCATGGCTATAAGGACAAGTATAAATGTCCTATAAATATAACATAACATAACATAAAAGAAATGAAGTCTGGATGAATTGGGGGTGGGGTATTGCATTGCTGTCAAGTCAACTGGATCTGCTGAATCTGTATAAGGCATTAAATTCTGTGATTATAATTTTGTAATTTTCTAATTTAAAAATTATGACTATGAATGTTATTTATGGGCAATAATTGATTATTGATAATTCTTACTATAACTCACCAAGTCTCACTTTTTCAGTCAAATCTCAATTATTAATGCATACAATACATATATAGAGATCTCAGAAATGCCTAATTACGCATTTTGGATGCAATTTTTTTTATCTGGGACGCTGAAAATCACCCACACAGGAATCCTCCATATGCACTTTTCTTGTTGCAAACAGTAAAGTTTTGGGGCAGAATAAATATGTTCTAATCACTATGAAAAGCTAAGCAATGCTTTTATTTTAGTTTGTTGCTTACTTCTTTGATCATAAGTCGCCTGCTTGCTTTGATGAAGGTGCATGTGTTATTGAAGGTGCTGCACTGCTTAAGACTCCCTTTGAAAAGCCAAATAAATATGTTTGTTATTGCTGCGGCAATATTAATTGTATAACATTGAGACAATTTTTTAAAAAATGTTCTTAGTATATATCGGTGCTTCAGAGGTGATCAGTTTTCATTAAAGTTGCAGCAAAACTTTTTTTCTTTTTTTTTTATATTGCTGTCATGTGGTCGATTGTAGTCATTTCATGTTCCTGCCCTCAGAGGTGGTGGATTGTAGCTAGTCAGTTGCAGGGCTATTTTGTTTATATTACAGCATACAGTATCAAGGCCAGATATCAACATAAGTGGATTATGATATAACAATGCACTGTAAGGGTGGTTTGTCCATAGGAAATAAGGATTTGTTTTTGTTACAACAGATGCCAGTACATTTTTATTTCCAAGCTTCCTGTCATGGTGCCTTTGAATTTCTCCACTCCAAACCCAAGACTGTATATACTGTTTTTATCAGCCAAAAATGTTGTAACCAAAAATATTGCCAGATGGTATATTTTGTGCTAGTAAGGAAAACAAACTCACAATTTGGGACACTGGTGAAGCCCAATGCCATCAGTTATTGATTCCATTTCCAATTGGATTGTTGCAGTATAAATATTGTCCATGAACTCAAAATCAAGAGTATTGAACAAAATGCTGTTTGCACATTTAGACAAGTATTTTGGGGTTAAATGGACAAATGATGAATATTTCAATGAGATTAGAAGTGCTAGAGTTGCTAGAACTGAGTTCAGACGTGATAGTAGCCAAGTGAAAGTATGGGATGACTGGCTTAGTGGGGACTGCAACTTGTGCTGGTAGGACTGCAATTTTTGCTGGTGGGACTCCTATTTTTACCAAATTAGGAGTCCTGGACTCCTAGTTTTAAAATCCTAGCAAGACCTCTGATATAGCCCTGTCAAACCAGATTCTGAACATTATGCCATTATGCATACATTGTTTGCTTCCAATTACCAGTGAGTTTATGTATGCTTCTAACATATAACAGAAATGCACAAAATTGGGGTGGGTATTACTGCAAATGTCTTAATGATTTTATTACAGACAGCTTTGTAAGAAAAAAGCCATGATATCTTAGTGCTTATTTCCTTACTCAAATATTTCCTTTTGTTATTATAAACTCCTCCTACAAATCATGCTGCTTTCAGAATGAAAATAAAACATTAATATTCTCTATCAACACAGTTTACACAATGCTGGCATTCTTTTTGTAATATCAAATGGAGTAGATAAAAATTTGTACATGATCAAAACCTTATCCTCACTTCATGCATACTTTTTTATCAACCATCCTGGACACACAACTCAGTGAAAGATGGTAATATTGGAAGGAAGAATTGTTTACATTAAAATTTAAACTGAAGCAAAAAAAAACCCCTATTCATAGTTAGTATATCTAGTATGATTATTGCATTTTGTAACTAATTTAATGAATAAAAATAACCCACTGAATAATCTACAAGGCTTATAGATAATCTTTATAATTGTTCTTTCCAAACGAGAATGAAACATATTGATAAGTGAAAGGGGATGGGTTGTGTTGACTTCATAGAATACTTTATGTGGGCTAAATTTACCAAGCACAACTATACACTCTGTCCAACACAAACAAGTGTTTGCTATTTTAAAATGTGCATTAAATCGCCATTTTCTGAGTGGTATAAAACCCTCACTTTATGGATAATTGCCATCTCACCTCTGTGTGGGTTTGAGTCTCTTGGTTCAGCCAATGTGGGTATGTAAGAAAACTTGCATGTGGGTTCTCATTGGTCAGTGATTCTTTCTGGGGTTTTCCCAGATTCTTCCTTTACCATTCATACTAGCCTATCTTGTGCTGAAAAATGGCATACAACCCCACAACAACAAGAACATGCCATTTTGTATCCTTCTGAATGGCATGCATTAAAAAGTATAATGTAGAATCAGTTTGCATTAAAGATGGCTTAAAATAAATGATTTCTCATGGAACTGCTGAGGAAATATTGTTTAACTGTTGCTGGGTAACTGGTTCCTCGGGAGTCAGTTACAGAGTTCTAACAGCTCCATCCTCCGCTCAAAACAAATTTATGGCTTATCATTGATCGAATATAAATGAAATTAAATTTAAAGATAGTTGTTATATTAATAACTGATATTAAATCACGTTCTTATTCATAATAAGTCTAGTCTTTTAAAGTCAGTGTTGTTACTACAGTATAACTATACCAACCAATTTGTACCCCTCTACCGATTTAAAAAATGAAAACCTTTAATGTCATAACAAGTGCAAGAAACTTAGTCAATTCATTCACTGATTTATAATTTCTAACCTGACTGTGAGTAGAATGGACCTAACATAGTCATCATCTGCACATTTCATGCATAACAGAAGTTTTCAATATAATAGATGGACATGCTTGAGATCCATTTCCAGTTCATGGTCAAGTCCATTTTCAGCAATGGGATGTGAGCATGACTACAGATTTACATAGATATGTTGTCTGCTTCTGATATTTAGTGTTGAATCAATCAAAAACAAAAAATTGACAAAAACAAATTTGCCTTTCATGTGGATTGAACAAGCAGTTTAATTTCTATATTCATGTGTGCAAAGGGATATAATTCAAAACTCTCAATCAACATTATATCAAGTTACCGAATATGATGAACTATGTCATTATGTTGGCTGAGGAAAATAAACTAGCCCAGAGTGTATGCAATATGGTGCCATGTTAGTATGGAAGCTTGTTAAGCGTGAAAGATGCAGGATATACCAGTATTGGTGCCTTCTGGTCATTTGGGATAGAAATTATAAATCAATGATTCAATTGACTTAGTTCTGTGCACTATTTATCACCTTGAACATTTTCATTACTGAAATTGGTTGATGGTTACAATCAAACGGGGATATATAGTCAGATTATAAATAATTCTGTTTGGCAACTGGTAGTGTATAGCTACATTTTGAAAAAAAATGTACAATATTGATCTTATCTTTCTGGGCTGTGATTTTTTCCTTTTTTTACTGTTAATATCTTCACTTACTGACTGAAAGCCAAAGTATACACCGTTGTAGTATATTATTATAATGAAACAATGACCAGTTTATGTGTTCAACGACAATGATAATGACATCACAAAGCAGAAAATATACTACTAAAAATTATACAAAGGATTACATTTTAAAACGTAAAAAAAATCCATGTTAGTTTCAAGCAATGAGCTGCTGGGTTATATTTTAAGGAACAATACAAGTTGCGTGCCTTCGGCTGGGACTTGTGCATCCGCATGTACTGGTGTACAAAGCCTTGCCTTCGCCAAGAAAGACATGTTTCAAAAATGGCGGACGAAGTCAATCAATATGATCTCATCCAACAGAAACGAAGAAATATACAAAATAGCAACTTTTTGTGTCTCATTACAAAATGTCCATAGGAACAAGGATGGTTATGAAAAGGAAATCGCTGTCTGCTACAGCGCAAAACTTTGAATCAAAACTTCCGGCTGCCAAAACACGTTCAACATCCTGTTCAGTATTTACAGTGACCACACACCGTGAACCATCTAATTCCTGCTGACATAATAGCAAAATTTCAAGTTGAATGAAAAAAATATAATGATCTAAAATATTTACAAGTTACTCTTTTGGATGTCACTTCTTCCTTTTCTTTATGAAGAAACGGAGTGCATGAAATTTTGACCGGAAATTTCAGTCGACGGAAATGGAGACAAAGTAGGATCTTCCGCTCAGAAATTAATTTCGGTCACGTGACTTGGAATGCCTATTACTGGCTACAACTATTGCAGATGGTATTTTTTTATATGGAAAGAATTAAATTGAGTTTCGGACAATTTTCTCCATAATAACTGGATATCGGTGACTGCCTCAGAAAAGGGTTATGTCGTAATGTAAAAGTCGACGATAAAAATAGAAAAGAACAAATGTAATGAAATATCATAATTATGAGATTTATATTTTTTTTTTGTTTTAAAACATTCTTGTTTCTTTCTTAAGTTTAAAGAAGTCGTGTTACTTTTTTAATACAAATCCACGTATGAAAGCATATATAATGAAACACATAATAAATATGACATTGCTTCAGATGGGATTTTAAAATTTTTATTTACTATAATAAGGTTGGTTGGTTAAATTTTTACGGCGCACCAGCACAAAGAGGCCGTTTAGCGAAATACAAAAGGTTATACTTCATTATGTACAAATGGTAAAAAGGTTCTGTATCGGCCAGCGATTCGAAACCAAATAGCTAAAGGTAAAACGATAAAAATGGCAACGGTGATACAAAATAAAGTTTCCCGATCAACGGGAATTACAAATAATGTATGACAAAGAAAACATATGAATGGTAATTAAAATCTAGCGCCCGTACATATATAACACATAAAAATGTTTAAGATGATAACATAAAAGTTATAACTTATGATATATGTTTGCTTCCTTAAGAAAGTGTATAAGATAAGAAATTTTTAACTGTATCGAAGAGCTCCCTCGTGTCTTGCACATTGCAATATTGATTACGTACGTGTAGGTTGGAGGTCGAAACACTCCAACATAAAGTGCTTAACAGTGAATGGTTCATTGCAGGATGTGCATTCCGGTGGGTCTTCTCCTTTTATTAATTAGGAGTAGGTTAAATAAATATGGCCGATACGAATTCTTGCAGTGACAACCTCCTCCCTACGGATAGCTCTGTAGGAAGAAGTCCATTCTCCTAAGGTTGGCTTGATGGCATGAAGTTTATTATTCACGGCATCATTCCATGATGCCTGCCATTTTTAGACTAATCAGTCTTTGATACAACGTTTAAAATCAATATATGGTGTTTTAAAACCAGATAGTTCAAATGATATGGCCATTTTAGCAGAGCGGTCTGCTTTATTGTTACCTTTAATTCCAATATGGCTGGATAACCAACTGTATACTATGTATTGTGTAAGGTACTCAGCTCAGTATGTTTAAGGAGAATATTAGCTAATAATGGATTCACCAGTTTTCTATTATGTAGTGGCTGAAGTACTGATAGTGAATCGGAGAAGATGTTGCTGTTTAATATACGATTGCATGCAATGTATTGCAAAGCAAGGTCTATTGCTCTAATTTCGGCAGAAAAAAAAATTGACGTACTATTTGGCAAGCGAACTTTGGTTGTGTGTTTTCCACTTACGAAGGCTGCAGCAGCCTTTTCCTCATCTTTTGATCCATCGGTATATATTTTTGTATCATTTTCAAATTGGGCAAGGAGTTCATGCTAAGAGTTGTGGAAAATGGAAGGGTTTGTCTCCGATTTTTTTTTCCATCATGTAACGTGAAAAGTACATTTGGTTACTGAAGTAGCCATGGGGGGGGGTCGGAGACGGTCGTTTTCAGAATTTTTGAAAGATCAATTTGGATTCTTTCAAGGAATTTTGATATTCTAATGTCAAAGGTAGGTGTGACGTTTGGTTTATTGTCATATAAGGTTTTATATTTGGTTTAAAAAAAAGCCGAAATAGCTGGGTTCAGAGAGTGGAATCTTAATTTGAGAGCATACTGTGTGGAAAGCATTTCTCTACGTTGTGATAAAATGGTTCATCCGCTTCAACGTTTAGGCTTTCACACGGGGATGTCTTAAATGCTCCTAGGGCAAGTCTTATTCCCTGATGATGGATTGGGTCAAGCATCTTCAAATAAGACTTCCTTGTTGAACCATAGACAACGCATCCATAGTCTAATTTCGAGCAAATAAACGTTCTGTATAAACTGAGTATGACTCTCCTACCAGCAACCCAGTCAATGTGCACTATTACTTTAAGAAAATCAAGAGACTTCAAACATTTGACTTTCAAATTTTACAGGTGTGGAATATAAGTCAGTTTTCTATCGAAGATAATGCTTAAACATTTTGTTTCCTCATCAACTACAATAGGTGTTCCTTCCAGCGTGAGTTTAGGTCCATCGTCATGTATTTGTAACTGACATAAATGCATACAGACAGTTTTTGATTTCGAGAATTTGAAGCCATTAGTATTGGCCCAATTTTGAATCTTGTTGACATTTTGCTGTAATTGACGTTCGATTGTATGCATGTGCTTGGATCGGTAACATATTAAAAAGTCATCGACATATAGAGAGCAATCCACACCTGGCGTCATTATTATTTATGGTTTAAAGTTTGACTTATTTTTAATGATATCTATAAAATTTTATTTTTGTTGTAAATTATTACATTCTGCTTATTTATATCCTTTTTATAATTATTAATTACAAATTTAATAAGTGTGATATTAATGTAAAAGAGTACTAAATTATACACATTATATGGCTATCATTCCAAAAATAACTACTTTTTTCTACAATACTACTACTACTACTACTACTACTACTACTACTACTACTACTACTACTACTACTACTACTACTAAATTCCATACTATGTTGCTCTAATGTTTCGTATCGCATATTTTTTAAATTCCATAAAATCTTTTAATTATTTCGTTTAAAAGATTGATTTGAAATTTGCAAGTTTTCACCGTAATCTCGTGTTTTCTCATCACAACTCACGTCTCTCTGACCTCTCGCAACTGGACAACAGAACTAGTGGATTTCATTCCTACGCGCAAGATTCATCCGCTAATTAATACCGTTAGTTGTCTACCATTAATATTATTATTATTAACCCAGTTCTTTTTTATCTTAATTTTGCAAGTTCACGAGATTCATGATTATGTGGACAATATGAAATTAATAGTCCTCACCGTGGAATTGCATGTGTCCGCGAATATAAGTCACAACAAAAGTTATAATAACTGCAATTTAGGGAAATTACAATTGTGATACATTTGCGTACAGACTGGAAATTTATTTTTAAAAAAATGTACAAGTACCTAATCTGTTTCACTCTGTCTCAAGTAATCGACAGAAAGTCGATAGTGACATTTGTGGAGTTCGTAACCGGCGACTGTTACCACAGGAGTGACGTTTTAACAAAGTACGATGAAATCTCTGACAACACGATATCGTTTTCGGTACAATAAAGTAACACAAGGAGTGCAACCATGACACCAACCATCCGCTCGATTCGACTTTTGTCGCCTGTCTTTTGTCGCTTGAATCTTAAGAAGACTGAAAATGCTATCAGGGCTCGAATTTAATAAATTTCTTTGTAGCCAGAAGGACTAGTATGCTGAGAAATTTACTAGTCCTGCCAAATCTTTACTAGTCCTGTCCAAAAACAATATCACACACTTGTAATGAGATTAATAACAATATTATTCATAAATAGCATTATCATATGAAACGCAGAATTACAGAATTATAAATCAAATCCTGCTTTAAATCATCAGTCAGTCAATTCACATTTCTTGTTTCTATAGAATATTTGGATCCAATTCCAGAAGAGTATCCAGGTGTCCTTTCTCATCTTCCACCTGCACTCTGGGTTTATATGGGGTTTATTCAGGTCTTCTTACCTATCTCCCTGAAACGTTCCACAAATGTACTGCTGGTGATGGATCATTTGTTGGAATATCATTTGTATGGAACAATTTAAAGATTAGGTCTGACAGAACCCAAGGTCGCAAACATGATCTCCATTAACTCCTCACCATTTGTATCTTTGAGAAACCCTTCTCAGCATCAGCAGAGTAGGCTGGGATTGTTAGGATAAGGTTAATCAATGCCAAAATCTTTCAGTCAGCAGCACATCATTTTACAACTGTGGACCAAGTCAAGGCACAGATGTCTTTGCAAAATAACAGAATACATTAAGAAAAGTATAATCTGAATAAATGTAAATCAAGAAAAATGTAATGTCAATACTTAAATAATGTTGATATTAATTTTTTTGAAAGCTTTTCTTACATGGTTACCATTTAAAATCGAGATACTATGCTAAATAATTTTAACAAATCTGGCGTCAATGATGTTTCCTATATTTTTTTAAATATTTGAATATACACCCAATTGCTGTAGACTAAACTCTTTAATATGTCCTATTCCAATTCCACTACATCAGCTTCCACAATTGCACCAACAACAACCGACCGGAAATGCTCCACCAAAACAGGTTTCTGCCTTTCACTTCCAGTGATGTAGTGAGTAAATGTAACATGTTTATCAATCCTGTGTCTCCAACATCAACTCCATTCATCTCATCCAGCTAACCCATCCATGCAAAATCACTGAAGGGTCTTTGGTTCTTTACCATAGCCACTTTCACCGGTTGTCACCTGAGAGCAACATTGTCCCGGCAGGCAAAATTTGCACATTTAGGTGCAACACAGAAAAGTCAATTATAACTTGATGAATAGTAAAATATCTCGGGAGTAAAATATGCCATAGATTATGCCCATATGCCTTCAACGACCGAAATAGCAGAAGGAAATCGAGAGTCATAAGTAAAATGAAGTATTTGGAAGTTACTGACCTTGTCTCTTATATAGTATGATAGGCAAGTGTTCTATGTCATGTGGGTAATATGATATATTTTTGTCACTCTTTATAATTGCTTTCTTTCAGATGATTGGGGGGGGGTCTCAGCATCAAGTTTGCATCGAGCACCTATGGTTTAACACATTTTGTTACATCTTCCCAAGATCTTACCGGCAGTCGATTCCTCTGTTGGTATCTGCATAGCTGCTTTTCTGTTATTTTTGTGTTGCCCAAGCTTTCTTTTCGCGTTTACTGATTCAGTTTTAAAGTTCGAACAACCTGCAACAAAACTTGATGTTTTCTCTGTTTGTTTGCTAATTTCGCACACCAGCTATATCGCATAACTTTCTTTTCTTCATCATAATTTAGCCATTCCCTGTCTTTTGTCCATGTCTTCTGAAACGTTTGTTTACACGTTTCCCTATCATAAGAATTATTCCTCTCTAATGTCATTTTCATTCAACTTTTACTTTTTCTGGTAGCTGAATATGTTCTATAAAATGCCACATTTTATCTGTCTTATAAGGAGCGAATTGTGTCTTCTTTGGAATCATAGATGTTACAGTATAGCTGAAACAAATTATTTAAAGTAAGAAAATGAATATCAGTGTCCTTTATAGCAGAAAGTCAGAGCAAGAAACACCATTTCAAAACACAAGCTTTTGCCCCCCCTAAATGTCCTCTCTATCATAAAGACTTCAGTGCTTCTTCTGCATGATCAAAGCAGTGGCTATTTTGAACACTGTTACAAAATATTAGCATCAGAAGATGATGTTAGTTTCAGCTTAGAAAAAGTAAGTTCCCATCAAATGAACCCATCTATTTCGGCGTGTTTTATATAACAGTTCCAATTACAGTCTTGATATCTCCACGTCTATTCAATTATTTGTCCATTCTTGTAAAGGAAAAAATATAAAATCAATTCTTATCATCATATAAAAAGTAGTTATATGGAAAAGATGTGTCAATAAAGTTATCATAATAAATTAATCTGATTTTTATAATTATTTCGATGCAAGTGTAAAATATATAGTTTTCCATTTGTGGCTGTTGGAATTTTTGGCTAACAAGCAAACCCACCCACCCACCCACGAAAAAAAAACCCCTTAATCAAATGAACCTGCAAACTTTAATTTCTTCGGATAGCTTTTGCTGTTTTTTCTTTATGTGGTATTCTGTTTTGTAGTTTATTACTGTGGCTGAGTGAATAAAGTGTGATACCACGTCATTTTTAATCTAATCATCATCAGATTAATCAGGATCAATTACCTAACTTCTTTTGTTAATGACATTACCATAATTGGAGCTGTTAAGCGAATGCACAAATCGGATGGCTTCTTGTTATGGAAACACACCTTTCCAAGGCAGATATTGACTTCATCTTGTCATGCTAATATTTTATGACTGTGTTGACAATGGTTACTGCTTTGATTCTACGGGACATCTGCTGAAGTCAAGTCTTTATTAGGGAATGGCGTAAACAAACGTTGACTTTCAATACCCGAAACTTACTAGCTCATCAGACTATTAACATTATGAAAGTTACTAGTCCGACAGGAATCTACTAGCCTCGGGCTAGCGGACTACCGATAATTTCGAGCCCTGGCTATGCATATCCATTCAAAGGACAGTAACGTACCAACGAATTACTCTCGGACGACCATTGCTTAAATCTAATCGGGCGAATTAACCTTTATTTTCAGTTACAAATTTTTCTACAGGCTTTCTTCAGGTAGATGTAGCCTATTCTACCACAGAATAGCATGCTGAAAGCAATTTAAAAAATAAAATGTTTAACTTTTATTTTAGATTATGTTATGATAATTTATATAAATTTTCTAAATAGAAATATCTAGTTAAAGTTAGAATAGTAGAAATGATAGTTGATGACATCACACTTTAAATATTAAAGCCAAGATGGATTTTGAACCTGGTAGTATTAAAAGAGAATGTCAAATATTGTTATATCATTCTAATCATGTGAGGCACTATTTATGTGAGAATCATATAAAGTGGATTGCACACATCCATTTAGGGTCAGATATAAAAAAATTAATGTATCAAAGCCATGGAGTATCAAGCAAAGGGAAATCCCCGAAGCCTTCTCTTATTAGTATTACAGGCTGAAATTACTTGTTTACCTATACAGTAAATTAGCCTGTAAAAAATCTCCACAAAATAATTTCTTTCTTAATGCATGGAATTTCACACTTTTTAATTGCATGTGTGAAATTTCAGTTGGATTGTCACAAATTAAAACTGAATTGTTGTGACAAAGATTGATTAAAAGCATGAAATGATACATTGAAACTGTTTTACATTAGATTCAATCATTACTTCTCACTGGTATAATGATTGTTGATTACTGTTTAGTTTCCATTGCACACCAGATTTTACTACATTTAGCAAAGATTTTGCAAAGTGTGACCATCAGGTACTTAAGCTACATTTATGCCATCAGCCAACACATCCGCTACTACTTGACTGAAAGTCACTCTACCACAGGGTTTGTAGGTGACCTTAAAAACCTTGAAAAGCCTTTAAAAATGAATTTGTAACTCTAGGCCTTGAAAATGCCATTGTCTATGGACCTTGGAAAGCCCGTATTTTATTTAAAC
This sequence comes from Potamilus streckersoni, assembly GCA_016746295.1. Lineage (NCBI taxonomy): Eukaryota > Metazoa > Mollusca > Bivalvia > Unionida > Unionidae > Potamilus > Potamilus streckersoni. The sequence goes on along the minus strand of JAEAOA010000324.1, from coordinate 956,213 downwards.
TGAAAGGAATTAATAAATAGTTTTCATTTTACGTTTTTTATAAAACAAAAAGGAAAAACCAAAAAGGAACAATATCTCACTAAATTTGTGCCAGAACGGAAATTTCCACAACAGGATACTGCATAGTGTACATTTTGAATTTCTGATTGTACGAAGTCTGGATGTAGCAGCAGTTTAAATTTGAATCATTTGTATATTTTGAAAAGGCTTGCTGCTGATTCCATCTTTAATGGTATGACGAAGAAAACTATAAAGTTTGGATTATTTTATCTTTCTCTACAGTCACATGCAGTTGGGGAAAAAAAATACCAAACTCTCATTATGGTGACTAATACAGCAAAACATGAAATCATTTTTGACGAAAATATGACTGAATACAGAGATTTAAGTTTTAAAATAGTAACTGTATATAGTTTTAATTATGAAGTTCAATCTGGTTTTGTTTTTAGACTGAGTGGAAATAGAACAGACAAAAAATTAAATGAACACGATAAATCTAAAAAAATAAAAGAAACAGCTGAGAGAAATATTAATATATCTAATATAAACTAGTTTAAAATATCCATACACTTTTTAAATAAGTGATAATTTAAAAAACATCTGTGGGTGGGTTTGTTTTGTGGGTGTGGGTAAAGAAGAAAGGCAGGTTCTGCAAAAGACATTGAGACAATGACAGTTGCAGAGACCAATTACAAGATTTACTTTATCACAACATCAAATAGTCTGAGGAAAAGTATTAAGAACAGAATTGCAGAACTTGAAGCTCTTAAAAAACAGCTTGATGACAAGCTACAAAAAACTGAAAAATTCACTCTAAAATAATTTGGACTTTATAAATAGTGTAATGTAGACAGAGTAAAATGAACATAGTTCAGTGACTGTACATTATACTAATGTCCAGATGTAGGTTGTTTAGTATTAATGAGAATAATGTTGACTTGTTTTTTTAAAAAGTAAATTTGCAATAAATGTTCCTTGTATAAAGTACATGTACTAGTAAATATTAACTTGTGTTTACATACAATATCATTGATGTATCATTTAAAGTTAATGTAAGAATGAACCTTGATCAACATGAATTTGAACATTGAAAAATCTTGAAAATTTTGAAAGAAATATGCTACTAACTCTGCTACTAATCAAAGTGGGCAAATATTCACTCTCATTTGTGAAATTTCTCATTTCCTTTGCCTTTATTCTCCATTGCTATTCTGATCAAAATTTGGAATTTTGCATGCATAAAGTTTACAACATATGTTTCTTTGTATACAGCATTGTTTGAAATGGACTTGAGTGCAAATTTGCTTCTGGGTCCATAAAGTATGCACAGAGTTGCAATTTTACTACTAGCAATACAAGTGTTAAACCCTAGGAAGTGAGTGAAATCACAATTTTAGCACCATTGTAAGAAGAGAATTTTCCCTCTCACTCCCACCCTTCATTTTTCTTTTCATCAGTATACACAAACTGAAAGTTATTCCTTCTGATAAGTTTACAAATCAGCCAAACCTTACAATTTTGCCATAAGTCATATTGAAATCATCTTTAAAATATGGACTTAAGAAATAAAAAGCACAAATTATGGAAATACAATTGTAAAATCCAGATACAGGTTTTTACATGTTTGATTTGGTTCCAGGTTTTATATTAGATTCATTGGAATTGGTTAGGGAACCAGACTGACTGTACTGGAGTACCTCAGATGCTGTAAACTGCACATACGAAGTGATGTTAAATGACTGCAGGATCAAGTATTTTGGAGCATAGTTTTTAAAGGCATCCACCAAGCAAGCAGTCATAATGATATGGACAGTAGACATCTTACAAAGTTTTAATAGTACAGACAAATAAAATGGAATATTCAGATTCTTGGGGGAAAAGCAGGAAGGGCAACAATTATGTTTTGTGGACATCATGTGTTCATATGAGTTTGGAGATGCAGTTTGTAAAGCTGTACTGGTGGTAAATAAGGTCAAAGTAAACTTTACAAGCTGTTTAGTTGAAAACAACAATATTGGTATCATTACATCAGTCTTGAATCACATTTCTGGACTTTTAGTATATTTGTCATGCAGTAATGTTTGGATGCGTTTGGGTCATGTCTAGACACAGTTAGGTAAGTTTGGGCAGTATTTGGATGTTATTAGGGTGTATTTAGGTAAATCAACCTGCCTGATCCCAGTGCAAGGCAGAAACTTATTTATCCTTATAGAATAAATTGATAACTGTGCTATCTCTGTATTCTGTAGTAGAATCTTGACTGTGTATATATATGAGAATTATTTATTAGGTTGTCCTGCGAGTGCCTGCTACGCATGAGCTCATATAACATTGCCTTCATCTTTTGGTAATGTGTGCTTTGTCGTGATGGTATATGGGCTGGTGCATGCAGGCAATGCGATGGGTGCCATTTACTCGTGGACCTGGGTTCGAAACTCCATAGAGTACGAATTTAATTTTTCTAACCTGTATGATAGTACTGTTTGTATTAAACTATATCTATATATATATATATATATATATATATATATATATATATATATATATATATATAGTTGGTACTTGAATCTATCACTGGTGCTATCAAATTTAATTTTGTTTTTCTTTTTTGTCAGGAGAGAATCTGAGAGATGCTGACTCAATTAGTAGCACGATCAGCAGCAGTCAGAAGCTGCCTGTGGCATCAACTTCATAGAAATTTAGGAGTTACTGCAGTCTTTATTCAGAAAGCATCAACAGCCACAGATCCTATTCAGCAATTATTTGTCTCCAAAATCAGAGAATATGCACAGAAGAGCAAGTTAGTTGATTCTCAAAATTTAATCCTTAATTTGATTTTTGTCTATGTTCAGAATTAACTGGACATAGGTGCCACCTTTTATAACAGAAATGTTTATTTGTTGTGTTTGTGTTCAGGTGTCTCAAAGTCTGATACTATGTAGCTTTCATAACTTTCTTTCATAACTGTTAAATTGTCCATGGTTGATATGGCATTCAGTACAAATATTCATATTTTTGTAATGCATGCCCAGACTTGATCTATTGAGATGCTTTCATGCACATCAATACATCAGTATTCTTGGTTGTTAACACAAACATCCATATGTTAATATACTTGAAAGATCGGGTATGTAAAAAAAAAACAACATAAGATCACCCAAAAATTAGTTGGTGCTGGGGACAGCGGAAGGAACTCCTTGGATGTGGTGTATGGTTGATGTCATCTTAACAGCCTCATTTTATTCCTACACCACAATATTTCTGCCAAATTACATATGTAGTTTTGGGTGGACTGAGTGGCAGAGCAGTCTAAAGTACTCACCTCTGTCTGTGTGGGTTCAGGTCTTGGAATTGGACAATGTGGGTCAATGTGAGAAAGCTTACCAGTGGCTTCTCATGGGTAGGTGATTCTTAATGGGGTTTTCCCAGGTTTTTCCTTCACCATTTATACTGGCCACCATGTATAGTCTATCTTGTGTTAAAAAAAAAAGTATTAAACCCTACAAGAACAATTGTAGTGTTACACATGTGAAGATAAGCTGAGTATTTACATATTTTCACACTCAGATTGACAAAAATGCATACAGAAGTATTTAAATGTGTTTAGATTACCACAAAACAATTTCATATGAACCATTTAGTTTTAAAAAATGTCAGTTTATTGTGCATGCCATAAACAGTTTGTGTTTTATTCTGGTGCATTTGATCAATATAAACTATACTATCAGGGTAACTTTCATGTTTAATGCATGTTTGAATGACAGTACATGATGACTAAGGACACTCACTCAGGTAGAGCCATATAATAGAATACACCCAGAATTAGTAGTGTAAACATTAAAAAAGGCATGACCAAGGCTCAGCCTGGTATTATAAGTTCATTCTTTTTGCCATGTTCACAATATACCTCATTATTGGCTCCAGATAGTGGAGAAAAATGTTTGATTAAATTTGTACCGAGAGCTTTGGTTTTGTGGATGTTCAGTTACTAGGTAACTCTGTATTGTTACTGTTGTTACATTTACAGATAGGCTTTCATCCATAACAGTGGCAAGTGCTTTTTCGCAATTTATCTGGCAGTTGATGCACTTTGGACATGCAGAGTGCTTGATTCAAGCTCCATTTATTCACATCCTATGACACTGCAATAAGTGGTCATTGATAGCTAAGCCATATGGATGATTTTTATTACAGTGTGACTCCTATTTGGCTAAGCATCCAAATGTATTGATTAATCAAAACAATTTAAAAAAAAACAAAACCAGTTTGTTTAATTAGCAGTGCTTCAAACAGTCTTGTTATATTGTGTTTATTGAACATGGAAGCTCAAGAATGGACCACCCATTAATTTCATTCCACCAAGTCAATGCCATGAAATTTATGAAAGGCACTTCATAAAGATAAGCATCTGTTTCTTTTGTGAATTGATTAAAGGACCCTAATGAATTTTTTAATTTTTTTTTAATTCTTTATACTGAAGATTGACTTCAGTATTCTGTAATGTGCTTGAAATGAAACATGCAGTCTAATTTTACATTTAAAAACAGCTTACATGAGAATGGAAAGATGAAACAAGACTGCCTCTGAGTGTGAGATAACTGTTCAGCCAAAGAGATACATGTCTGATTTGTGGTTCCCAAAAATGTCAAATATGATACAACTAAGAGACTAACAAATGTTCAGCCACGTTTGGAATGATAAATATCCCACGCTTTAAGTCATTGACTCTGAAAGACTATGGCTAGAGTCATGCATCCAATGTGCTTTCTTGGCTTTATGAAGTCTAAAAGTGTTGCGAGACTTTTTTGAATAAATCCTAAATTTGTCAGTTTAATTGACAAACACACTGATTGAATTCCCAACCCATGCCAGTTTGCAATAACTGTACAACATATTTACTTGAGATGATGAATTCAGGCCATGGAAACTATCAACCCATGTGGCAAAAAATTTCATTGTCTATTGGTCTGACATTTGTTTCTTTGGACAAAAGTTATTTCATTGGCAACCATACATTTTATCCCTAGGAAGACTTTATTTGCACCTTCTCCATTTTCTTTCCATAACCTGGACACCATTAAAGGATCCTATCAGCTCAGATTCTTGCGATCTGATTTTTATTGCCACATGAGTTGGCATGCCAGTTTCTTTCCAATGGGCTTGTGCACACACCTAATCCTCTTCCAGTATGTACATCAGCAAGCCAGATTTAGGATGGGATGTTCAAGCCAGAAGAATAGTTTATTAGGGATCATGGTCACAGGAAGAAGCTACCCATCACACCAAAACAGTATTGAAATTACAGCTGTATTCTTGACTGATGTGGGTACACAAACCAAATAAGTCATTGTGTGATACTCTTTTTGACATCATTGTTTTTCCATACATTTACCTTAGGTTACAAAAAAGCACATATCCTCCTTTTGTTTCCATGGAGATTTTGAATCTTCTTTGCTGGGCTGCTTTGGATTTGATTACCCTCGATGTTCAGTCTGTCCAGGAGTAGCAAGGTAATCAAGGAGTAAGTGGGCTTTTTCATCAGCTCCATTGTATACCCACCCTCTAACAGATCAAAAGGCTTGGCAGGGGTCAAGCTAATCTTGAATTTTAGGAAGAAGTGACTTCTCCTTTTGGACAGAACAGGGAGATGTGGGAGCAAAACGGAGAAATGCTCTCTCTATATACAAACACATACATATACATAGACACATATAGAGATATGTTTTCTTATTTTAATTATGTGCTCTATTTCTCAGTATGCATATAACAGTTTTAAGCTTTGCTTTATTTTCCGGATTGAAAAAATCTGCTATATGTTTATTATCAATTGTTTTGTACATATATAAAAATTATAATATTCATACCCATTGTATTCATACTTCTTGTCCTTTATTTGTTTTTGGATTGAGGTAAATGCAGTGTAATTTTGGCCATATGACTTACAAAAAAGCACAGCAAAAACTATATATTGTATAAGTTTAACTGATACAGATACAAGATTAGAGTTTTGTAATTGCAGGTTGGTAAAAATGCTTAATAAACTACAGCTTAATTTTTTTATTTTATAAAAATTTTGTGTAAAGAAAGTATCTAGCATACTTTGAAACAACCCCTACAACATGTACATATGAGTAAATGCTCAAGTGACTTCAAACCTTACTCTTCATCCTGATTTCATTGTTTTCCATAAAACATTACTGTCACTATTTGTAAACAACACACTGGAGATTAAAGTCAATATATAACTAAATGGGACCTTTTGTTCCCAACCTAACACATCCAAGAACACATATTGCACACACTATGTGATGGCATCTAATTTTAGAAAGAGGGATTATCTCAATATTACTACTTCTGATATTTCCAACTCCAACTTATAAAACCCATTTATGGGACTGCATATTTTCACTACTATATATTATTGTACAGTAGTCCCCCTCTTATACGGCCACCCCTTCTGCACGGGGAAAGTGGCCTTATAAGGCAGGTGGCCTTTCCAGAGGGGGACTAAACTTTTTGTGAGCAGTATATGTACGTAGTAAGAAAGCTTCATTTTGCAAAGCATTTAATATCTTCGTTTAAAAGCAACATTAACTATTGAATGGTTCTTGTGCTATAATAGTTGACTTATTTCAAAATAATATGCATTAATAGTTCTTATTCTTGGCGTAAGCGTGATATGCGAGCGGGTGTTGTCATGCGCATTGCAGAATCATTGAAAAACGTCATTTGAATCTTGGTACATACGCAATTCTCTTTCCATTTGCTCCATTTTCCCACTGCTGCTAAATAGCTTATTGGTTACGATGTTATTTATTCAAGTCTTTTCAACATAAAATTGTTTTATTCGAGTCTTTCCTACCTAAATTTGTTTGACCAGTCCCCCTTCCCCGATATCGTAGACTATAATAACCGACGTTTTCTGAAATAATTATCTTCGTTTACGTGATGACATGTTAATGTTTGGTAATGAGTTATTTGATGTTGCTAACTGTATGCGATTTAATTATGCAGACGACACATTTGTTGAGTGGACGAAATGCTTTCTTGGTAAAGAAGAGAGAAGTTGTGTTGTCACATGATTTTTCAGTCTTAGTCTAGTACCCTGTTTCTATTTTTAACCAATGCTGACCGTGTGATTTTGACCTTACGTCCAGTTATCAATGTAGCAACTACCAGACTGATAAAACAATTCTTTTTCTCTCCATTTAAACAAGATGCCGTATATTTTTAAAGGCAGCGATCGTCATGAGATTCATTAGTCATAGTCTGATACCCTATTAATTTTATATTATTTTTTACTCTAAGTGCAAAAAACGGCATGGATAGGTACGCAGATTTGATCTGAACTATAGCACATTGCGGCCGTTAGGATTTATAAAATTTACAATTGTTGTGTAATAGCCATTAATTATGTAAGTTAACCAGCTCAACATCTGGCAAAGGGAAGCCATAAAGGCTAACAAACCATTTTCCGGGCAGACTTTCCTATTGTACATCAATTTTGCCACTTACTACTATTAATAAGTGTAATCATAACAATTATCAGTGGATAAACCTGACTTCTTATGATAACACGCAGTAAAGATATACAATTACCTGTAGTATGGATTAAAATTTGAGTCTTTCTCGGCTTTATTGAATAAATGGGGCTTCTCATAAGGTGTAAAGGATATAATATTAACCTTGGTGGTACCTGTAAAACACTTTTTTGAAGAACGAAAACCCGACATCGGGAAACAGAAATCGGATTACTTAACACAATTAGAAAAAAAATTGTTCTAGATACATATTACAAAATAAAATGCGGCCGCTTGTGAGGGGTAAATTTTATGGTTTTTGCAAAAATATGCTGGCCGCTGGTCGCGTTAGCCGGGTGGCCTTTCGTGAGGGGTAATTTTGAACACAAATTCGTTGGTGCCTTTAGATTCTGGCCGTAAGGAGCGAGTGGCCGCTGGTGAGGGGGGGGGCCGTTCAAGAGGGGGACTACTGTATTTTCATGAAAATGAATTACCGCATGTTAGAAACCAACCTTGACCTTGCATAATTTTTTTCTTAAAATTCAACAACATAGTATTGTCCTATGTTTCTGACCTACATTATTAAATATTTAGGCTATATCTTCTACCACAAAATATTTAAACTTTGTTTTCATTAAATTATATACTTTCCCAAATTTATTTGCCCAATTATTTAAGAATACAATCTGATGAAGTGGTGTATCATAGACATATGTTGTCTGCCATTACAGGCTTCAAACTGAGTTTATAAAGAAAATAATGAAATACAGCCATTAACATTCCATTTTTTTTAAAAAATATAAATTAGAAAATGCTTTTCACCAATTACATTTTTTTAAAAAAACAAATTACTACTTAAATATTGATTTTCAAATTTCAAACAGAATTTAGTATAATTTTATCAGTACTGTAGGCCTAGCTTCATGAAATTGAGCAGTGATGTCTTGCTCCAGAAAGGTTTAATGGTCAGTTAGCTATATATACATGCCAGCATATGTGCAAGAGTGTGTGGGCATAGGCTATTTGGTATCAAAAACTGCATATATACATTTTGCCTTGGGTTACAACACTTCCAGAACTTCCTAGCTACATTGAGGGGGGCATCTCAGAAGTCATAAGATACAGTCATAGGCCAAAGTAGTTTTCGTTTTCCTAACAGAAGAAGGCAAAGTTTACATTTTTCAGGTGACTTAGTCGCCCACTACCCCTTCTTGGGTAGTTGGTACATCCAGTCTGAGATTGTTCACTTGAGCCTTTCAACGCTTTGGAATAGTTCTCCAAGTGCTGCACAAAGTCAGAACTTCACTGCTCAGCAGATTGTGGTATTCTCTAACAATTATGATTCATCAGTCTTTTAACCCTTTCATCACTAAGTAACTTTATAGGCATAGAGTCCTCAACATTAAGTAACTTTGAAGTTGTAAAGCAAAATGACTTGTGGACTTTGAAACAACATAACTTTGCCAATGTTAAAGATATCTGGCTGGATTAGGTGTCCAAATCAAGGTTAAAAATTAAATTTTATGACTAATTCAATACAAATATGCATATCTATTACAACTGTTAAAAGGCAGGTACAAACAGGTAACACAACAGGTAAAATACAAGTAATTATTTTATTACCTCTTAGAAAACTTAGAAAGTTCTCAAAACTTGTTCAATTGACCCTAGATGTACTAGTGAATAATCACAGTAGCAACACAAGTCTTTCTTTCATGGTGTCCATAATATATAAGATTCTATAAAATGAACCAAAATGATCTCCAAGGTGAGATCCGTCCACACACCTATTATCGTCTCTTCCACGTTTAATCGTCACATTTAAGTTTGTTAAACGGACAATTTTTGCAAAAACTTTATCTGAATAGAATATTTGAAAATAATCCGAAGCTTTCCTGGAGCTATCTAACTCTCGGGTGTGCCCAACTCTGTCAGAAAACTGAAACAAATCTCTTTGGTTTTCAGGCTTCGTCCCCCCCAAAAAAAAAAACAACACATGGAGCGTACAATTCCTCTGGTTCAAAACCTTCAAACTCCTCTTCGTCATCATCACTGTCACCCACAAGTGCATTCCATTGTCTCTCCATATGTCTTCTCTCATTTTCATCCAAATTTACCAGGTCGAAATTATTTTAATCCTCCCAAAACTCTCCTCTAAAATTCCTTCAAACAGTATTCGGAAAACACGTTAAAAGTTCCTACTTTGTTCATTATTTCTAGTTGTATACAAGCTAAACTCATGAGATCATCCAAAAATAACATTTACATTACCAGATGGAAGTTATTAGAGGTACCCCGAAAGATATTTAGTCGGGTACTATAATGTTAAAAAAGAACATTGCCCCAGACCGAAAAGTCGGTCCATAGTGTTTACAGACTTACTTCCCCATGACTGGTTATGCGGTCTGCCATGATGATAGGGTTAAACAGTTTGGTAAATGACTTTAGGACATTACCTCAGAGGTGGGACTTTTTGTTGCAGCACACTGGGTCTGTTCTTCTCTGCAGTCCACAGATTCTCCAGTTTCATGCTGGACTCCTTCCTGTTGATATATCTGCCAAGGCAAGTGCCTCTTCCAGGTTCAAACATGGTCCACATCCAAGGTCTAAGATAGAAAGGGGAGAATCTTACAGAAGTCTCACCATTATTTTAAAACTAAGAGTCCAGGACTCCTAATTTGGTAAAAATAGGAGTCCCACCAGCAAAGTTGCAGTCACCTCCCAGAAGCATGTTGCAGTGTCTAAATGTCCATTAAAATGCTAGGAATAAACAAACACAAAACTTTGTCAGTTTTATTTATATATTTGTAATTATTTATTATTTTTTTTAAAAATTATGTATTATAATTGATATCATGTACTAATATCATATTCTTTAACTAAAATACTTTCATCTTTGTGGCATTTCACAAAATTTTCTGATGCAGGCTTTGTATCATATTCCTCCACATTAGGTCCCCCTTCTTTGACTCACATAAATTGTGCTAAGGTCTCATATTCTATTCTGGACCTTCACTTCATTTTAATTTTGTCTGCACACTGTAGCCTCTCTCACATGCCACGGATGTCACTGGTGATGCCAACACAGTTGCAGCTTGGACTGCAAATCTGGAAATACAACTCTGTACTCTTAAAGCAGAATTGTACAGGCTTCTGTCACTGTGCGGTTCAATGATTTTTTTTGACTACCAAGCAAGTAGGTGATCTTATGATGTCTCATGCCAAGAAAATGTGGAACTTTTCAGATTATAAGAAACAGTTGCCATGGAGTTTAATTTCCACATTCTTTATACCACTGGCATATAGCTCTTTTTTATCCATCAGAATGAATTTCGTCTATCCAGGGAAAGTTTTTATTCCAAACTCTAAACCAGGCATCACATGCTTTATTATGCTTGGCTACTGTCCCATCTGAACTCTGTTCTAGCTACTTTAGCGCAGTTCTCAATCTTATTAAAATCTTCATCAGTTTACAAACGTCAGTCTCAGCATGTCTTGATTTCGAGGTAGATATCAATATTTATATGGCAACAATCGAAATGAACACAATAACAGAGATCATGCTAGGCTTCGCCAATGTCACAAATTGCAAATTTTTTTCAGTGTTAGCAACAAAATGTAGCATCTGGCGATATTTTTGGTGACAACATTTTTGGCTGATAAAAACTGTATATTCAGTCTTTGGTTTGGAGTGGTGAAATTCAAAGAAACCATGACTGGAAGCTGCAAATGTGGATATAAGAATACTCTGGAGTCTATTGTTACATAGACAAATCCTTGTTTCATATTGATGAACCACACTAACAATACATTGTTGTATCATAATATGCTAATGTTGATGTCTGGCCTTGGTATTGTATTCTGTAATGTACTGACTAGCTACAAGCAACCACCTCACAAGTTGTGAACAGGAAATGGCTACAATCAACCAGGTGATGGCAATGTTTTTGTTTTGTAAATGTACCAGAAAAAAATAGTGTTGCTGCAACTTCAAAGAAAACTGATTACCTTTGAAGCACTGATATATACTAAGCAATAAGAAAAATTTTGTGTCACTTTTCTACAATGAGTATTTGTTTGGACCTTCAAAGAGAGCCTTTAGTGGTGCCTTTAATAACACATATACCTTCATCAAAGCAAGCCAACAACCTTTGATCAAAGAAAGTCAGCAATAAACTTAAATAAAAGCATTGTTTAATTTTTCATAGTGATTAGAACATTTATTGTGTTGTGACAGTTTCCTGTTTGCAACAAAAATGTGCTTATGGAGGACTGCTGCATCCCAGATCAAAAATTTGCATCCAGATATGTGTAATTAAGCATTTCTTTGATCTCAGTCTTATATGAATGATACAGTAGGAGATTAATTGATCCTGGCTGTCATTTTCTAGGTGTAGTGGTGGACTTTATTCTTATTTTGTTTGAAGAAAGAAAATGCTCATTTTTACTAGTAAGGGCTATAAGGCAGCACAGTTTAATATGCTAAAGTTTTTTCAAGGGCCAGCCATTGGCTCCAACATTCATCTCTCCAATCTTGTCAAGTATTTTGGGCTATATCCTCACTAATACCTACAGATGGCATCTATTGTGTGTTGCATAGTCTTTGTCAAAACTCCCTTATGAACTGTTGGGTGGAGCTTCTTTCATGAACCTTATTGATAAAAACATTTAGCTGCATTCCTCAATATCCATAGCGAATTTTATGCCTAGAAAATGGTTGTTTACATGATTTTTAGTTCATTTAATTTTCAGCAAAACATCCCCAGCTTCCTATGGTAGCTCCACTCTGTTTCAGGAACCTCAGTTTCTATGCTGGGGATGATCTAAGATAGGCTTCTCTGCCAATCAGATGATTTATGGTTCTGTTTGACCACTATAATAGGGACAAGGGGGGGGATGCTCTTCATACCCATTAAGAGCTGTATCTGACATCCATCATTATCAGGTGGGTTGTGGTCACTTTCAAGAGTACTTATCAGTCCCTCATAGAGAGGGACCTTGGCCATGAAGTTAAGGCTACTGTAACATCATACTTCATGGACTTGTGTCTTCATTCATTATTGGAGAAAGATTAAGGGGGCTGCATTTTTCATTTACTACTTTATCCTCCATCTACCTTCCATCTTGAGCATATCAGCTTCTCTCCAAACCGGCTAATTGTATTACTGGTATTAAAATGTAGTTTTGAGTGGCATAAAACTAATTTGAATAATATCATAGTTACCTGCCCCTATTACAAAATAACTCTCCTCCCACCACAGCCTGGATCCAGAAAAAGAGAACTGTGAACTGTCAGACAGAGTCTGTGTTCTTTTTTGCTCTAGATTTTCTAGAGCATTCTATCTAATGGGAGGAAAAAATTTTCTAATGTGAACAAGGGTAGTTCCCTAATGGAAATAGTAAGGCAGGCAGTAGTGATTGGTAGGTAATACATTAAGATCATTTATTTCAAGTAATTTTCATAAGTTTTATCAAGAATATTTGAGACAGTTTCAATCCTTTTTGAGATCGGTTAAAAAGGATAGAAAAAAATATAAGTATCTTTATCACGGATTCCTATAAATATCAAACTTGTGGATTATCGCTATTTCATTCTGTATACATATTAAAATCTCAAAAATTTGTTTAGTACAACAAATTTTACATGTTACTGAAAATTGTATTATAACAATATTCTTTTATCAGATCAGCAGGAGGTAAGCTAGTTGATGCCACCCCAGATCAGCAGAAAGCCATGCAAGATGAGTTGGAAAAAATCCAGCGTATTTACAATGCTAAGGGCCAGGATATGACCAAGTTTCCTGTCTTTAACTTCACAGGTAAAATAGCTGACTTGTACATATTTATTTCTCAGTCCATTTAGTTGTTGATTGCATTTCATGGAATCGCAGATGTAAAAAAATGTTTTTTTTTAGATCTTTCATAAATGAAAAGTATTTTGGATATTATGGACTGATTTTTGTTGTAGTGAGACATAAGTCGATTTTCCAACACTACAATCATCTGTGTAGGCTTGCTTTAAGTTTTTCCTGTATATATTTCCTAAAACCCTTGATAAATTCTCAATATACTTGTCACTATTCATGCACCTTTACTACTGAAGGTTCTGATATATGAACCTATCTACACCTTGTTGGATTGATTTAATATTTCTGTACTTGGGTCCAAATTTCATTGAATGCAGCCACTGCATCCAATAAAAATCAAGTTCAGATTTGAACACAGTTCCTACGTTATTGAGACAAGTGGAGCACACAACTGGAATGGACTTGTAAATAAGCAATTTTCCATTGCCAGTCCGTTTTTATACAAATACATCCTTTCCCTAAAATATATTTGTAATGGCTTCTCTTTGGTATTCAGTCATACTTATAATGTTAAACTTACAAAATATCATTTAGTCAGTTGTCTTTACCATTTGTTTCCAATGTAAGCTAATGGTTAGTTGACCTTAGGATAATGTGACTGGGTGGGACATCATGCTATGTATCTGCGGAATGATACCCTAGTGCTAGACATCACTGTAGACATCGTAGCGATACGACTGATAAATTGTTAAGCTACATTACAAATCCAAATTTTTTTGTTGTGACATTACACTTGTGTCCCTTATGACCTTGGGGTACAGCTATGCTCTGAGTTTGACCTTGATCTTGTGATTATCACTGGAGTAGGATAAATTGGACTAAATTGTACCTAATCCCAACAGCAAAATATATTTAGTGTCAATCATAACTTTCAGTGAGAAACAGATACCTAATTTATATATATATATATATATATATACAAAATTAGTCATTTTATGAAATGTCTCCTCTTTGACCTTCTTTTACGATTTACCAAGGTGAATTCCTTGTAAATATTAAAGCAAGTTTGTGTTGGAAAAGGCATGCATGCTTGCTTATACATGGCTTTGCTGACATTTTTCTTGAGAGACAGTATGACACAATCCATATCTTGCCATTGCCACCACAAAAAAAGAAATACATTTTTAAGTCAGAAAGTAAAAGAGAATCATAAAGGAAATGAGTGAGGAGGATGTGATGGATAGAAAGTCCTTCAAAAAATTATCTTAAAGATTTATCACCTAACTGTATGAGCAAAAAAAACACCATTCTGTTTTCTTCGGTACATGTCAATTAAATATAATTAATATGTGCATCAGGAGAAATTCTTTTCTCAGATCTTGATGTCATTAAATTTACACTTTATCACATATACTGACTTATAACTGAATCAAACTGCAAAAAAAAACAGATCCTGATCTGCCATAGCCGAATGCATCTGGAGATCAGGGATTATGTTGTTCTACAGATTACGCCTAATAAACCACACAGACCCAGATCTTGTGGTGCATTATTCAGTGACAGATATAAATCTGTGCAGTTGGACTCCACTCATAAGCAAGTATTATCATCTACTGTCCAAACAAAAATCTGTTTATAAAACTTTGCTAATTTTTTTTTAATATGGAAATTGTGTCATTTATGTCACCAGTACAACATAAAAATATTCTTGATCAAAGATGATTCAAGGAGAACATCAGTCTTGTTTTTATTTGTCCCATTTGATTATAGAGATAAGAATAGATTAGCTTAGCAATTATCACCTTACAAGTTTGGACACTGTGTATTGATATTTTTTTTAACAATTCACATTTGTATGATTCCAAAAGCTGCCTTCAGTAAAAAATAAAGGTGTAATGGATATCTTAACAATCTGTAACACTTTTTTCCAATGGCGATGTATATTTAAATGTCAGTTTACACTAGATTTGATGTTGTAAACCTAATTTTTTAAACTCAACTTTAAGGTAGGGAAATTTTAAATGACTGTTTTGGTGCTTTAAACTTGTATCAGTGTTGATATTTTGACTTCAACCCAGGATTTTTATTCAGATACTCAAGGGGAGTTTGATAGGAACATTCCACTATCAGAATTATGATCTTGATTGAATTTTCATATATCACAGTAATACAAAACAAGGATTTCATTACTGTCATTACTGCATTCTTTGGTACTGTAAGATAATATCATTATGCTTATTTTATCATGAAAATTTACAAGTTTTTTGTACTTTCAGTATTCATAGCTCAATATTTGCCAGATATAAAGGATAATCCTTGTTGAATTATATGTCATAAACTAAACATTGTATTCTTTTTGTATTGATATTAATACTTGTGGTAGAAAATAACGGTTATTTATAAACTTGTATCCATTTTAATAATTGCTATCTTTTCTTGTGGTAATATTTCCTAGTGAATTAGATATAATTATTCCATCATATAGGATTGTGTGGGTTGGAGAAATTCTGACCATTGGATGGGATTTTCCTGTTCCACAACATTGTATATCAGGCATCTGCAACATGCTTCTCCTGGTATTCTACCTGCTTATCACATGAAGTGGCATGAAAAATTGCTTATTGGCCTGGCTGTGGACACCAAGTTACATATGACTTTGTTGCCTCTTGTATATGATTGGTTCTCTTTTTACTTATGGCAGAGAGCATGATGTAGGTATGCAATGTATATAGTCCAACACCAGTTCATAACTATATTAAGTTGCAAACATACTACATTAATAAATTTTAAAAAATTTAATTATGTTGTATTTTATTAATAAAAGAAATTGAAAGATAATATTTCTTGATTAGCACCACATGAGTATGTTTTATGGTAATGTAAGTTGTGTAAAAGAAGTGTAAAATATTATTAATCAGACAACCCTTTTTTGTTATTCCAGATCCAACTCTGGAGCCAGTAGATCTAGGTGATATAAAGATGGAATTGGCTGAAGTGAAAGACGAAGTAGCACAAGAAGAAGAGGATGACATCACCAATGTTCCTTACTTTGAACTCTAGTGATTATTGTAAAATTGAAACATAAAGGATGATTTTAAGCTTTGGCATAAGCCTGATATATGGAGAATATAAATTTATATTTATTCATTAAAGAGTTTTGAAGTCTAATACTTCCAGCTCTAAATATGTAAAGATTCAATGTCTTCAACATTTGATTATTGTTGAAACATTTAGTGAAAATTAAAAATGGAAAGTGAAATAATTGATAGCTCCATGTATATATTGTTTACAGATGTGAAAATAAAGATTTTATAACAATGAAGTTATGTGTCTGGGTCATGTCACATATGCTAATATTTAACATACCTAGCAATTTGATATTATTTCTTTTTCTCTTCCTCACACACACACACAAACACACACCATCTTACTGACCTGAACACTTGTTCCATTTACTTGGTAGAGCATTGAACTCCTAATACAATAATCACATATTCAATACCTGCCTATGTAAGCTTTCTTTGATGTGTCTTTGGAAATGGCACAAATCTCCCATTTTCTTTGTGTAATATTGTGAACAGTCTTCAGAGTGTTACTAAAGACCTGTAATCAGAATATTTTAACATCTTTATGCAACAACTGAAAATCCACTGGTGAAACTGTTGTGAATTGTGTTATCCCTTTATCTGGAGTCTTTTTTTCACAGACATCTTACTGTTACCCTTACATAGATATCGACAACATTTGGTGAAGGCACTTATGAACTATATTAAAATGTTCCCCTTTTTATCTTGCTACCTTTTTTTTCTAAAATAATTGTTCTTCACAATTTTATTTCTGCATCAAATGCTAGAGAGGAAAAGGACCAATCAGCAGATTTGACAGTTTTAGATATTGTGTCAAGCTTTTTAGTAAATTGGATGTATAGTTGAGACATTCCTAAATTCTTATAGGATTATATTGATTATGGTTTTCGCTCTCCTACCAAAGCTTTGAATGAGACTGGAACAGTAAAATGTGAATTACAATTCTCCAACAGAATTAATATCGAAAGTGTTTACATAATTTACAGAATTTGGTATAGAGAGTTCAAAGGAAAACATTTTACCTAATAGGTCTGTGAACTTTACAAGGGTGAAATGAATACGAAGCCATATTTTAAAATAATGTGTTGAGATTTTGGTAGTTGTGCATTATCACTTTGGAAAATCCATGTAGAAAAATGCACCAGAGAAAAAGATGGGCCACACTTTGAAAATCTAAATCAGAAAATCTTTTTTTTTTCCTATATTTGAATGAGTAAAGAAAAGAATCTACTGGCAATTTGGAAATATATGCTGTTACCATAAGAACATAAGCCTGTTTATAGTTATATCAGATGTACCAGTACCAATACTTCTTAATTAACTATGACCTTTCAGAAACATTTGTGTAATGGTAGAAGGAATAGTTTTCAAAAGATTTTGATGTAAGCATTTTACCATTATAACTGAGGAATTATTGGAAATGTTCAACTTTATAATGCTCTAAATGTAGCACAAAAAACATGCAATTTCAGTACAAGTAAAGATCGCTTTCTACAGAAACCATCTCTTCTCTTAGAAGTTGATATATGTACATTCTTTTAAAATGAATTGTATTTACTTAAAATGCATAAATTATGAATCTGAAATTACTATCATGTCACCCTTCCCCCATTGATTCACAGATTATGGATGCAGTATAATTTATTATTGTGATGGCAAGTACAATTTAGCCTGAACAATCTCAATAAAACTATTACAGAACACCTTTGAGCTGTGGATACAATCAATCATTTGAATTGAAACAAAAGATACATCAAAGACAACAGGACCAATGTTAAATTTATTTTATTAAATTTGCTTTCAAATAAAAATTGTATTACATGTTACAGCTTTCTCATCAGTTCCTAGCAGCATGCTCATAAACCTACTTTTATATAACCTAACAGAGTATCATAAAAGACCATTATTTTTTATAATCATCAGCTCATGCATGAATGTAACTTGTAGTAAATACTACATGTAGGAAATTAAAAATCTTCAAAATTTACCCATGATGGGTTGGTAAAATTGCATGGTATCACTAACATGGAATATGCTAGAAAAGTTACCCTTATAGACAGCTTTTGTTGTAAAGCAAGTAAAATAATTGTTTTCCCTTTTTTTTCCTCAATGCACCCCAACTATCTTTACTTTTGAAAATGTTTAAATTAATTGATCCATTTGATGTATACAAATCATCATGGAGAGATTATTTGCCTCACAGTACATTCTTATTTAGTACTTTATGTAGTTTTATGGTCTGAGGAAGAAAATGACTTTGGATGTGGAGGCAAACCCTCCCATCTCTTGGGGTGTCTTAGTCATCCCCTCTCCTTGACTGGTTTTGTTACTAGGTGTATTGTAACTATCAGAGGGAATAATTTAGTATGAGATGATTGGTTTGTTCAGTTCACAGTATTATGTCACCATGCGGTTTATATAGCCCTTTGTTTCTGGTGACGCCAGTGCACTCAGTATAGCTATTTTTAAGTTATTTGACCTGTATTGTCATGACATATAAAAGCAGCATCTGGTTTCCTAAAATAAGGTATTGTGGTCATATACTTGAATACATTAAATATTTGATTTAAAGAGGGGTATAAAAAAAAGCACAAAAGAAGAAATGAGTAGCAAACTCTAAGAATATTAATTTTGGTCTACAAAAACTTTGTTCTCTTCATAAAACCACAAAGTTAATTTCTGCTAAGCAAAACAGATGCCATGCTGTTAAATAATATTTGAAAAACTTAAGTCAGTTGGAAAATCAAATCAACAATTGAATTGCAGAATCATGAGGTTATTAATGGGGTTTACATATAGTTGGTGTATGATTTCTTCCATTTCTAACATTGTTCCACTAGGTTTACTTTCTTCTAAATATTGCTGTGTGCTCCAGACGATTGTTAGAGTTAAGAGGTCTTCAGCTACCACCTAATTTGAAGAATTATTTTCAAGCTCCATTTGACTTTGATCTTGTATACAATAATTTGGTTTGTTCATTTGTCAATACAGTCCAATCTATTGTTTGGCTCAAGGGTCCTCGGTAACATACTGTTCCATCACAAACAATGCAAAATTCCTGTCAATATCAATAGGCAATGTTCATTACTTAATTTGATTTTTCTGGATGTTACCTTTCTTGTGGAGTTCGACAAAGAGCATTTTGGGATATAATAAGATCGATCTTTTCTTTTAAAGATCATGAACAGTAACAGGATGACCATTCACATCTATAGGGAACTTCGATTTGAGTCAAAAACACCAAAATTATGAAGGAACAAGAGGTAATAAAACAATTTAACCTTAACTACATTTTGTTGATATTTTTTCTGTCCATATTTCCCTATTCCTATTGACTGTCAGTGTCACTTTCACTAATTCTCATGTTTCTGCTGTGTGGGCCCTGTTTGAGAAGTCGCCCATTACAAGAAGTTGACCCAAATAGGGATCTTGTTCACATTTTGCAGGAGGTTCATAAACATTTTGTATGGTGATGTTTAGTCTGTAGAATGGGTTGTTGATAAACTGATTCTATTGAATATTACATGTTTGGGAACTTTATATACTACAGTCTGTTGCTGTGCAGTTTGAAATTTCTTTGTTTTTGTGGTGACAGATAACAGCATTTGAATTTTTACAGCACACCAGCACAAAGAGGCCATTTAGCACCATACAAAGGTTATATCCTTCATTATGTAGAAATGATAAAAAGGTTCTGTATTGGCCAGTGATACAAAGCCAAATAGCTAAAGGTAAAACAATAAAAATGGTAATGGTGATACAAAATAGTTTCCCAATCAACTGGAGTAAGTCTGTTGTTTGTCACTAATGTTTGACTAGCAGTTTATAGACTGTACATTTTGGTGGCCTGAAATTTGCATAATATCAGTTTAGGGGATAGATTTATTTTGTTTCAGTAACAGAACCAAAATTTCAATACAAATGCTTTCATTTCAAAAAGGTTAGATTTTTCGTCTAAAACTTTGTTTTATACATTAACTTTTTAAACTGGCATCATAGTGACTGTAAGGGTGGAATTTTTCTTGTTGAATTTTGCTGTAACCTCCTCATCACATATAGCATTTGGAAGGTCTAGATGTAGCTCATACATATCAGGGACATGCAATATTATATCATCCTGAAAAAGTGGGAAAAAATCACAGTAAGTCTTAATATTACAATCATTTTGCAGAAATAATTTAACAGTAAATTCACATTAGTGTATACTGTAGCTGTACAAACTTATAATTCTTCAGAATTCACCTTCAAAATAGAAAATATATGTAAAAAACAAAATGCATTAATACATGATCACAAAATTCAATTCCATTTTATGCCAGCTTCATTAAACTTTTAAACATGTTTCCTTTTGTTAAGGTGTGAAAAACGTATCCTGAAATTCTCTCTGACTGCTCTTATGACAGAATTTTGCCCCTAGGAATAATGTGTATACCAAAAATTTGAGTGTTTAAACAACTGAGAAAACATAATGACAAAAACAAATGCATGGGATAATTATGGGCATCTTATGCCCATGTCTGACATGTGAAGTTAACAAATATTTGACCATTTTGCCACATTCATTGGACATGCCCATTAAATTCTCTGATTTTGGATATTTTTTTTGTAAATAATGAAATGATGTTGGGTAAAAGTTATGAAGAGTAAAGTAGTGTGAGTGACTGTAATTGGATTATTCATGGGTAATTAGAAATCTTAGAAATCTTTGTCACTAATGGATATATATATATATATATATATATATATATATATATATATATATATATATATATATATATATATATATATATAATTTTCTTTGGAGAAGGTGAAAACTGCTTGTGACATACTAGTATTGTAAAAAATATTGTTTGTAAAATTATACCCATATGTGAAACACCTCCAAATACAGACACTAGAAGATAACTATGTGCTAAATTTTAATGTTCATGGTTTCTTGGAAAATTTATGTCTTCTGTCTTGGAAATATGATAAGTAGTGGAAGGATATGCTACAGGGAAATCAGCTTCTGGAACAACGTGGACAGATAAATGATTCCCTCTGACAGGTAAGTGCATTATTTGTCATTAATAATTGCAGGTACATGTTTAATTCAACTGGGAACAATGGGGTAAACATGTATAATTTTTGCAATTCTACCAATATGAGTCAATATGTTTCCTAGTCCAGTTTCTTTTTGTAGTATCTTTGTCGTTTGTTGTTTCTACAAATCTTTTTGTAAGTTATTTGTTTCTCTCCAAAAAAAAACATTTTTTGGTAAATTTACCTAAATTTCTGTGTTTGTTTGATCAGAAAACAACTCCATCAGGCCAAGCTAAAAACAACAATG
Source organism: Potamilus streckersoni (assembly GCA_016746295.1). Lineage (NCBI taxonomy): Eukaryota > Metazoa > Mollusca > Bivalvia > Unionida > Unionidae > Potamilus > Potamilus streckersoni. The sequence goes on along the minus strand of JAEAOA010000324.1, from coordinate 934,471 downwards.
CTTGCATTCCTTGATAAAGCAGACCCAAATATGTGGACACCACGACTGAGATGACTGGTACAAGACAACAAGACTAAGTAAGGTTAGCAACACAGGTAGATTTCTCTGTTGCTTGGGTGACAAAAAAGACTTAACTCTTAACTTTAATCAGCATAGAAAATAATTACCTTCCTTAATATAGTTTGACAGCCTCTGTGTAATACTTAAAACGATCATTTCAATACAACTTTGTAATTAAAAGTAATTGCTTAAATATTTGCTATCAGAATGCTTTCTGAATTTTTTAATCAGTGCTTTTTTAATAATAGAAAGAAAGACTTAAAAAAGAAATAAATCTGATTATAGACTTTTTAAGGGATGTCTGTATTTGATAGTGATTGTAAAAAATAATAACCTTTACAAATTAAATACATATGAAAAAACTGATACCAACAAAATTAGATGAATTAATAATATTCAAAAGTTAACAAGAAATAAAGTTGTGAATTCTAAGATTTAAAAAGTCTGAAAACCATAGTGATCAGACTCATCTTGATTTCTTCTTAATCACAGAACTTCACCCCATACATCATGATCACATAACTTAGTTAAGTTGTATTCAAATTTGACAAAGGAATTTGTAACATTTTTCTAATACCTGGGTTTCTGTACTTTTTCTAGCTACTGATGACTACTCACCTGAGAGATCTCGAGTTCACACTCCGAGACTGACTTTACACCTGGTAGCAATATTGTCAGTGTCAGCAATTCTACACATAAATTATCTCCCTTAGTCCACTCTAACTGATACTGTGGTTTGGGAAGAGAATTTGCTTTATTTGACATTTCTTGAATGAGACCCGACTCCACTTTCTTGTTTTCCATTGGTAATATAATTTCAGGTTTGCTACTTGTCCCAGCTGTAACTTTTTCTGATGGATTGTTACTAACAGTAATGTTAGCAAGCTGGTTTAACAAAGTTCCAGGTTTTGCTGTGGCCAAAGGTCCAAAATTTTCCTCTAGATGAGAAAGATCTTTTTCAAATTGTTTATCTTGTGGCGTTGTGAATGACTTTCTAAAGCTTTCATGGATTCTCTGTAAAGATCCTTTATATGGTACATCAGCGTCCAGAAGAGTAAAATTCTGTGATATCTTTACATGTTTGTTCACCTGTTCAATCCACATGATCCCAATTTCTATCAATACTTTCCTATCAAGTTCATTTTCTGCATCACGTCCATATTTTTTAAGTACTTGAGGGTTGAAAGCCAAGGAAATGACTGCAACTCTACCTGTAAAATTAACAAGCTTTCAAAGTATGGGTACTTAAACTAATGTCATACACACACATATTTATGAAAAAGATTTCTCAGTGTAACATTATCAGCAATATGTGGGTTTACACAATGAAGAAACAATATCAACCTTTGAATTGACCACACATCAAAGACTGTTCCCTTTGAAGTAAGATATGTTAATCATAATGGATATTCACACGACTTTGGCACTACAATGGCAGTTAAGGTACTTTAGTTTGATATATACTATAATAAAATTACACTACCTGCATGACCTGTGATTTTGTACTAGAGCACTATCTATAGAGACTTTTTAAAAGACGACACAAAAAATATATTGCCTTGTAAAACTGAGTTGGAAAAAACTTTTCATTTTTCAGGAAACAGACTTGTGATGAAAATGACATCAATGCCAACATTTAACAGGTTATACCTAAATACTTAAAGCTTGTGGAAATTCCTCTCAACAACAATTTGTATCTCTTGCCACTTATGTACCATACAACTTACAAGATTCATTCATTGTTTTTGTAGAACACACATTATACCCCACCTTCATTCCTTAGGCATTTAGAACTATATTTTATGCACAAATGCTTCTTGATAAATATTTTCATTCCTTTTTTTTTTTTATTTCATGATGGTAATTTATGGCATACATTGTATACTGTTATTCCAGGTATTTACTCATATGTTTCATTGGTGTGAATAGAGCTGCTATTTATTTGCAGAGAAAACTACACAGTATTTTGAACAATCATTCTTGGATTGAATCTAATTTGTTGGCAACTTTATTGTTGTGGTTATAGAATGTTGTAAGCATTACTGTAGTGGATATAATTATGAATTTACATATATAACATCTTTTTAATGTGATATTATAAATTGCTTACAAGAATTAAATATAGATATGTAATAAAATAATAACATGTTTTCATTTTCCATTCAATCCTTTAGAATGTGAGGACCTCCCAAGTGTATGCCATTGACTCTCAAATATGCAGGGGACTCCTCATCCTAAAACTCTTTTAAAGAAGGTTTGAAAATTTGTAGTGGTAGATATGGAAGAACTTGAGCCAGTGTGCACAGGTTAACTAGGTAATGTATGGATGCATGCCCAAACAATATGTTCTGCATTATGGCAGGCAATATAAAAAAACTGTGTAGGTTGAGAACATATGGACAGACAGACTTACATGCACATTGATCACAAGGTGATCACTATGCCAAGAGTCAGTCAAGTGGGCTCAACAATCAGCCAGGTTTTGCAAGCACTTAAAAGGATAATCAAGTACAAATTGAAAGTCTCCTAAACTGCTTCCATTTTTCAAAAATTGTTTCATTGATACATCCAAGTTTTTTTGTTTTTTTTTTGTTTTAAGGGGAAATGCTGAATAAGTTGTGAGAGTGTGGTCTCACTATATTGACCTTAGTGGTTAGTGATGGGTGGTGGTGTGGGAAGCACTGATTTCCTGAAACAAAATGAACCAACCATATTCTTTGTCTTCCTCCTCCTCCAGTTCACAGCCTGCTACCTTGACAGGATCTTCTGTTGACTCCTGTGGAGGGATCCTTTCCCAGCTACAGTAGTTTATGAATATAGGCATTTTCTTCTTATGCTTCTGAAAACAGCATTTGAATAAAATGGCAGTATAACTGTCACATGAAGTTTACTCATCAATATGGTGGAAGTAGCACACAAATATCAGTTAATTTTGGGCTTTATATATTTCAAAGTTAATTCAAGTTTAATATTCTTTTGGAGAACTACTCTTAAGCTTCACCACAAACAAAGGCATGATACAGCTTTAAATTGTTCCACACTTTTCTCTGGTTTCTTTTGAACAAAACAAAATAGTTCCTGTGTGATACTGAAGCAGGTTGTTTCCTGCAACTGAGAGATTTTTACAATATTTGTTCGATATAAACACTTGTTTTGACAGAGTCACCAAGTACATAAGCTTATCAATTTATAAATAAAACTAATAGGATTCATGGGTAGTATAACCAGTATGTAATTGTACTAAATAGAACACACTTCAGTTCTCAAATAATTTCTTATTTAATGCTTTTTTCAGCTAGATGAAGACAAAGAACTAGTTTATCAACAGGAAATATATCTTCTCCAATATTAATTTATTTTTTGGGGAATGATATCCAGTCCTCACCTCTGTATAACTGTTTTCTTTAGTTCTTTAACAATACATGGTTTGAACATCCATGTGATGTATATATCTAAATCACAAATCCAGAAACAGACTTGTAAAGAAGAACAGACAAGGTCAGACAGACCAGCCAATAGACTGAGACATGGAAAGAAAGAGAGAGACAAAGGTTCATTGGAACAATATGTCTGTCCTACACCCAATTCTGTGACATGCACAATGTGTTTATGTGCAAAGCTTGACAATTGTGAATTTTAACAACAAAGCCATTAATGCAGGAAGTGACAATCTTACACAGGCAAGATAAAAACAAAATATACATTACAGCTTATTGGTGCTACATACTGTCATTATGCTCTGGACACACATGTGGGGTTCAGGTGAAGTTAAGTATTTCATCCCTTCCTGGGTATGTTTCTTTATGAATTCCTTGTAGGCCTGTGGATCACTGACAGCCATCTCATCCAACATAGACCATACATGCTGAGCCTGTTGCAGGAGTCCCTCCTGGCTGTACCCTTCCATTTTGTCTGAAACAATTTTCAAGACCTAACAAAGTGGTATATGATAGCTGTACTGACAATGAAGATAAACAACTATCAGTAAAGTTATCCCATACACAGTTGTTAAAAAATACTAATAAAGGTTATGTTCATAGATACTGTTCTGAAAATACCCCTTACAAACTTTCAGGAGGAATGTGCTAGCACTGAGGGGAAAATTACTGCTGACATTTGCCTTCAGGACAGATATTTACATTACACATGTAGTACAGTGATATTCTCTTGAACAGCCACCTTCCCACCTTGAGCTGTAGAAAGACACATTTTATGGCCATCTCCAGCAGACACATAATGTGCTTTAACAATGCAAACCCAACAAATACTTCTTGACTTCTAAACTGCATCTTTTAAACTTAACACACTGACCTTGTTCCAACATCCCAATTATGTATTTAGCTTTGACTCTGCAAAAATATACAAGCACGCTGATTATCTTTACTACTTATGTCTCCCAATGTCATTTTTTTTAAACTTTGATAATTACTGGCTATTATTACCACTTATTAAAATGAAATAATAAAGTAGCTCAATTAAGATGACACCTGGTTACCATAAAGCAAAAATGGCATGCAAGCCATCATCGCTTCATCTCATAGACTACAAAATGTAGTTTAAAGGGTAGCAGACTTTTTCCAGCCAATTAAGTGGCAAACTCATTCCCTTTGTAAATGAAGTGTATTTTGTTGAATAACTGCAAATCAGTTTGACAGCAATATAGTAAAGTGAAAGCAATTCAACTAAACAGATAGGGAGATTTCTTACACTAAATTATTGAAGTTATGAATTTTACATATATAACCAATGATACACTGTCACACTGTGGTATATAAAATTAACTCAATGCATATCAGCATTTCAATGCAGTTGTTGTTGCTATTGTAGGATTTAACAACATATTTCAGCACAATATAGGCTATATATGGTGGCCAGTATGAAAGGTGGAGGATGAACCCAGGAAACCCTGGAAAGAACTGCTGACCTACTGGCAAGCTTTCTCACATACCCACATTAGCAGAATCCAAGACTCAAACCCATGCAGACACAGGTGAGATAGCAATGATCCATAACAATGTGTGCTTTAGACCACTCAGACACTCGTGGGGGTCCTCATATTTCAATGCACTACTCATTATTGTTCTAAAATGTAAGATGACTACCCTGATATATCATGTATGTCAAAACAAATAACATTAATATCAGGGATTGGTATTTGCATACCCTCCCATTTGTTTGTAACCCCCTACTGATTTTAAAAATGAAAAGCATCATGGGTATAAAGAAAGTACAAAACTTAGTCATTTAATTAATTTATAATTTTTAACCTAGTTTGCAAAGGGGTCACTAATAATGTCGAATTATTAGCATTTCAAGCAAATGGAAGATTCGAATTTAAACAAGCAAACAGACTGCTTGCTATCTATTTCTGGTTTCTATAAGTCTTTTTTTCAGTAAAATCTGTTCTGTATGTGTCCAATATTAGCAATATTTAGTTTTAATATTTCTAACAAAATCTTAACAAATAAATAGAAGGAATTGTTGCATATATGTGCTTGAAGACATGCAAATACGAAATTTAAGGATTTATTGAATTTTCAATACAGTGAACTACATCACATCTGTTACTTGAAAACAGAGATTGGCCCAAGCAAATATGGTAACCATGTTGCTAAAAAAAACTCCAGTTTTACTGTTTTGGTGGCCTAAGTGGTGGTTAGAGCATCTGCCTTGGATACAGGAAGTAGCAAGTTCTAACCCTGGCCAAGTCATACTAAAGACCTATAAAAATTGCACTAGCAGCTGTAACATTTGGTGCACAGCATTAAGAGGTTGGTGTTAGAACTGGTTGGGCAGGTGTAAGAATAAAGTGACTGGGTAGAACATCATGCTACATGTCTGCATCATGATGTCCCAGTGCAAGACATCACTATAAATTGCCACACTGCAGATATTGTGGCGATATGACTAAAAAGTTTTCAAAATCTAAATCACAAACACACTTTTTCAAACTTCAACAAGTTGACAGTGTCTGAGACCTCCTAGCAACAATCAGATAATAATTTATAAATCATTGAATGAATGTTTTTAAATCAGTAGCAGGGAAATAAACTAAATGGCATTAAAATAGCGGAGGGCTATGGTATAATGTATCTTAAAGTTTGTGATAAGTGAATACATAAATAAAAACACCTTCAAGATAGTGTGTATGTCTGCTTGTTGTTCTTTGGTCTGTATTAAAATGCATTTACTTTCCAGCTTAAATCAGATGGTTGTGGGAAACAATAGATAAGCAGACCCAATCAGATGGTTGTGGGAAACAATAGATAAGCAGACTCCATGTGGATTCAAAGCAATGTGAAGGGAGTAACTGATAATACCAAAAGAAATATTTTTATGATTACATAAATTTGTCCTAATCTTGATAATTGGATGTTTATGCTGTACAAAATGTAGATGAACTTGAAAATGAATACTACTTGTATGACATTCATTCTGCCACCTGTGCTGTCAAACAGAAACTTGACAGAGACAATTAACGAAGTGGATCTGTAACCATATATAATGGAAAGAATAGTGCCAGGTTTATCATTGAGAATGGACCACTAACATAAGCATGAAAATATGTCAACCTTATATTAACCTCCTGGTGTTCCAACGAAAAGTAATAAATCATGTACAACAAAGTTTTAAAGTCAACATCTATCAATTGCAAAAGCCACCAGAAAACAACAACCACCTGTACTTAATATTCTTATTTGCTACCACAGATTAGATCCCTTAGTACTTGACAAATATGGTCATCATGTGATCATTATCGCTATAGCAATTTTAAGATATAAATTCTGTTTGAGAACATGAGGTATAGCCATTATTTGGAAACCTGTTATTTTTAGCTGTGTATTTGTCAGTAATCCCGACATTTTCATGAAATCAACTGGTGATGCAGAACTAGACAGACTGACTGACTAGAATTATAGTCACATATTGCTCTTCTTGTCATTCTGTGACTGTTTGCAGCCACAGGCTGGGTAGAAGTTACTTTAAGAGGGCACTTGGCCCTGAGCTGAGCCTTTCAGGAACTAGTGCATGTTACCAATTGGATGCATGGCAGGCCTGTCACCAAAGGACAAATCTGACCTGCCTTATCTCAGCAAAGCAGACTTTAATCAAATTCTTATGAGTTTTCCTACTGGTGTCCCTATACCAATGTTGTGTAAGCCACCTGTGCAATTGATCTAAGTCTATTCAGTTGTGAATTAAGAATGTGGTTTGAATTTTACGTACTGAGCATACTTATATGGGCCTAAAAGTGTCCCAATCCACTGGATGTAGGCCACCAATTATAGTTTTAGCTCCACTTAGATGAAGATGGTTAAGTAATTTAGACTGCCATCCGAAAAGATCATGTTTGCGTGGTGATCTTCAAGGGCCAAAGTGGTGACTTGAGTTAGTAACTTATGTTCATGTAACGCATACAAGATAAGGACATGATAGAAGGCATTTTGAAATTTTTTTATAGAAAAATCTGGTTACCACTATACACATAGAACCCAGGAAATCATAGGAACCTACCATGTAGTGTGTTAGATTAAAGTAAAAGTCACACATATCATGTACGCATTCAATACCAACTATTTTAGTAATGGGCTTCGATTTTTAAAATTGGATTATACTGTACATACCTTTAGGAAGGACGTATTCAATTGATTTTGATTCTTGTACATCCACATTCCTTGTAAAAGTCATTATTTAGGTGCCACAAGAAGTGCATACAGCAAAATCAATAGACATAGTACCTAGACTTTTCTGAATGAAATGAACCTAAAGGTATGATCCAGTACAATCAGGATTGAATGTTGCACACTGTGATGTAACAATAAAAGCTACATATGTTGATAATCAAATTCATACTACCCTGAACAATGATGATTCCACCAGATGTGCTCTTTTCTTGACAACTGTTTAGTTCATGGCCATTATTTTAAATGACCATAAACATCAATAATTTTTTTTTGTATTGAAGATCCTTGATGACAGTTAAGGTGCAGAGCATTCAATAATCAGGATTGAATTGACTTTGGATAAAGAAAACTAGTGTTAAATTTTAAAAAGAACAATTTATATTTAATTAAAATGAGTAAATGCAAATACATTTTTACTATAGTACAAGTCATATGGGTGATGTAGGCATTTAAGACCATTTCAGTAATTGGTGTAATTTCTTAGAATTTGATTCTACATACCTTTTAGTGGTATGTATTCCCTTCATTTGGATTAGTATGCATCCATATTTCTTTGGAAGGTCATTATTTACACACCCTAAGAGGTGCATGCAGCAAAATCAGTGTTAATAATACGTATATATTTTTGTACAAAATGAACCTTAAGGTTCATTCAATCCTGATTGAATGGCGTGCGCTGTGATGTCACAATGATAGGTACACATATTGATAAACAAATTCATAATATCCTCAATTGTGACGATTTCACTCGACACGCTCTTATTTGGACCCAAATTTAGTTCGTGGCCACCATTATAATAGTCCTACAATGTAAGTCATACCACATGTTCTTTTAGTATAAGTGCTATCATCCCCGATGTGTCCTACGTGGTAGGATTATCATTGTAAAAGTCCATAGCGATAGTAAGTATCTTGGTGACTGTTAAGGTGCAGAACATTTAATAATCAGGATTGAATTGACTTTGGTTAAAGAAAAGTAGTGTTAAATTTTGAATTTAAAATGAGTCAATGCGCAAATACACGGCCACATGTGACTTGTATTATAATAACTACTCAGTACAGTATATAACAGCAAATATCTTTTAACTCTCGACTTCGGAATACTGTTTCCAATGTAACAAAAGAAATCTTCTAACAATATACCTAAAAATATCTTTCCTTTATCCTTATTTAAAGGACAGATAAAACAAAAGGATATTACAGGAAAATGTTTCAGCTCGGTATGAATCTCGCCAGAAAGCGTCCTTGGTATGCGAAATACGTCAGAGATTTGTGCGCACTATATATAGTGTGGTACACAAAGGAAGTTTGTACAACAAAAGTAATAAGCTGATCAAGTTTCGATGTATTTCAAAACCTGTTATTTCCATAGGATTGCAAAATTACAGGCCAATCTGAAAGTCACATGAATTTTCTTTCCATTGTATGCTAGCAAAAATCTAAGATGTAAATAATGGCCATTTTGATCTATGTATGTATGTATCTATAAATCAGTTGACGCAGTCACAATTGACTATTAAGCAACGGATGGTTCGTGGTCAAGTAAAGACGGAAGTGATAGGACAGTCAGTAGACCAACAGGTAGGTCTGCCTTGGGTTTTTTGTGTTTTTTTTCCGACAGCGGCCCGATTTCCTAAATAATAAAAAGCGGAGATCTACTTGTTGGTATAGGATAGTCAAAAGAGTAACGATAGGAAAGGAAGAAATAAGTATAAGAGTGTCAGTGTAAGTTTGTGTCCTTTCATACTCAAACCAATCCGGCTGTGGTAATATACGGTATTAACATTCTGATGCTACAAGTGGTCTGACAGTTACAGGTCACCTAAAATCATCTCCAGGCTCTCACTCAGTTGTAAACCTATATGCCTTATGATAAGATTAGTGTGAGAAACTAGTGTGCGTGTTTTCACTGTTTATATAAGTTGTATTCTAGACATTAAAGTAGTGCAAACATAGCATGGTGTCAGAGGTGAAAATTTTATAATAAGTTGGATTTATACCATTAAGTATATCTCCATAACTATAATGAAATTGGATACAGAAGTTAATCTGACATTTGTGACCTGGAAAAACTCAATCAGCCACCTGAAGTGGACTTTAATTTAAACCATCTAGCAGAAACTTGGAGGAGGTGGAAGCAAACTATGCAGTTTTACTTAAATATTACACTTGCAGATAAAAAAGACCACAAAAAATTCAGTGCTTTCCTATACATTATTGGTCAGGATGGTAGAGACATTTACAACACATTTATATTTGAAGCCAATGAAGCTGAAAAAATTGATTCTTTGATCAACAAGTTTGAGGATTATTGCAGTCCGAAGCCAAATATCACAGTAGAAAGGCACACATTCAATACAAGAATCCAACAGAAGAATGAGACCGTTGATCAATATATAACTGAACTTAAATTGACTGCAAAAGAACTGCAAATTTGAAAATCTTCAGGATGAGAAGATCAACTTCCATTACAGAAAGCAATGGCTATCTGCAGAGCAAACAAAGAATCCAAAAAGCAGATTCAAAGTATGCAAAATGAAACAGCTGCATCAGAAGTTCATGGTATGAAAATGAAGAAGAAAGAAAAGAAAATGGAACAACCAAAGAAAGCAGAAATGACATATATGAAATCAGACTCCAGATTATTCACCTGTGGCAAATTACACGCAAAAGGTAGGTGTCCATCCTATGGTAAAACGTGCTACAGGTGTCGCAAACAACATTTTCTGCAATGCTGCAAGACGAAACGGGTGCATGCTATGCAAGAAGTATCAAGTGAAGAAGAAGAAGAAACATCTTTTGTAGGAACAGTGACAGAGGCAAAAACTGAAGTCAGTGACAAAGAATGTTACATCAGTCTGACACTTCATGACACTGATGTCAAATTTAAAATTGATACAGGCTCGCAAGTGAACATCATTCCAAATCACATGTTTGAAACAATGAACATTGACAACGTTGAAGTAAAACCAACCAAGACCTGTCTCACAAGCTACTCTGGCGACAAGCTAATTGTCATAGGCAAATGCAAATTAATCTGCATGAATCAAGATCTCGATTTTTATATCACAAAAACAAACCAACCGCCTATTATTGGGTTCAAAGCATCTCAAGATTTGCAATTAATACAAGTTGTTTACAATGTTAACAGCAATAAGGACAATCATATCGTGAAAGAATTCACCAGTGTGTGCAAAGGTCTAGGATGCCTGAAACAAAACTATGATATCGCAGTTGACAAAAGGGTGAAACCTGTCATTAATCCACCAAGGAAGGTTCCTACAGCTTTACGAGAACCACTTAAATTAACTTTGAAAGAGATGGAACAGAAAAATGTAATACGGAAAGTAGATGAACCAACATAATGGGTTAGTTCATTAGTAGTTCCTGAGAAACCCACTTCAATAAAACCACGAATTTGTCTAGATCCGAGAAGCTTGAATGAAGCTATCAAGCGAGAACATTATCAACTTCCTACAGTTGAATGTATAACCACAAGGATGGTTGAAGCTATGGTTTTATCCAAAATTGATGCCAATCATGGTTACTGGCAAATACACATGGATGAGGAAAGCCAGTTATTGAGAACATTTAAAACTACTTTTGGTAGATATTGCTACCTAAGAATGCCTTTTGATATTAAATCTGCTCAAGAAGTGTTCCAGAAACGCATGGCACAGTGTTTTGAGGACCTACAAGGATGGAGACTGATATAGATGACATAATTGTTTGGAAAACTTCAAAGGAAGATCGTGATGGAAAACTGAGAAATATTTTAAAGAGATGCCAGGAAAAAATCTGATATTGAATCTGGAAAAATGCCAATTTGGACTAACAGAAGTGTGCTACGTGGGACACATGTTGACATCATCAGGTATTAAATCTGACCTAGAAAAGTAATAGCAATCACTGAAATGCCCGCTCTGACGGACAAGAAAGGAGTTGAAAGATTACTTGGTACGGTGAACTACCTAGCGAAATTTATCCCAAATATGCCTACGGTAACAGAGCCAATCCGAACACTTTTGAAAAGTGACACTGAATTTGTTTGGGAACTGCACAGAAACATGCATTCGAAGAGATCAAACAAATATTAAGCAAAGAACCTATGTTAAAATACTTCAGTGTTAAGAAGCCTGTCGTTGTTAGTTGTGATGCATTAAAATCAGGACTTGGAGCAGTGTTAATGCAGACAGGCAACCCATAGCATTTGCATCAAGATCTCTGACAGATATAGAAAGAAGATATGCACAGATCGAAAAAGAACTGCTTGCTGTGTTATTTGGTCTTGAAAGATTTAATCAATATACTTATGGTCGCCAAATACAAATTGAATTATATCATAAACCTCTGGAATCAATCCTCAAGAAACCTCTATCTGCCACGCTGCCTAGACTTCAGAGAGTGCTTTTAAGACTGCAGAAGTACAGTTTTGACTTAACGTATTGTCCAGGAAAAGAGTTAATTGTAGTAGATACATTGTCTAGAGCATACAGACAGACGAACACATCTGAGATAAACATGGATAGTGAAATTGAGTGCTATGTGCACATGATCATGTCAAATATACAGATTGCAGATACACGGTTAGAAGCAATAAAAGATGGAACTAAACATTATGATAAAATGACAAAATTACGAGAAATGATTCAAAAGGGATGGCCAAATCATAAACATCTCGTACCATTTGAAATCAGAAATTTCTGGAACTATAAATCGAGGGTACGCCAAGTATTTATAATCAAAATCAAGGGTATGCCACGTATTTATAATCCAAATCAATGGTATGCCGAGTATTTATAATCAAAATTTGCTTTCTGTAAAGTTTGAAAGCAGATGTGTCTCTCGAGGATCCATTAATCAATTTGCCATCAGTGTCAACGAAGAATGAAATCAGAAAAAAATGATGCAAAGGTGCTTAATTAATAACCTGAAATTTTTAAAGAAGTCAGATTGACGCATGCGCTTCAGTAGCATAAAGTCTTAAAAGAAGATCCCTCAAAATACACCCAATTAACTCTTTAAAGAAAATTACTTGATGCATCCAATTCATCTTGTAATAGATATTTGTTCTCCGTGAATGTTGAGTCTTACTTGAATTCCTGGTAGTCCAGTTAACAGTACCATAAAAGTTTTTCCAAGATATTTCCTTTCCATCTAAAATCAAGTGTTACGGCATTGTCCCACAAGTATTTTGAGCTCTACGATATCAACTCTTCATTTATACCGTAATCAAGAAATTACAAAGTTAATCTTTAATTTTTCACTGCCACACACATTGTCTTGCAGTGTCTAATCCTCGGTAACTTGACGTAAGCTTCTGAGCTTAAATACAGAGAATCTCCAGTAATTTTCAGTGAAACAGACGATATGCTACATTCCAAAATTTACACGTTTCAGGATTTTTGTATCTCAGAGACAGAGGTTTATTTTCGAGAAAACTGTTCAGTATTAAAAAGCGTTTAAATAGCACACATTATTCATGGGAAATAACCCTCAGCGACTAACCATACGCATTTCTTGTACATTTGTAACTGGTTTTTCTTCTTTTAAATTCTTACGACATATAAAAGCAGTTTTGTAGTTTATTGATATCATCTTATAAATGATAGTCATCTTCCTTGTTTTATGAATCAACGGTTCCATCATTATCTTCCTTATTGTCTAAATCAGCGATTCCATCTTCATCTTCGTTCTTGTCTAAATGAACCATTTTTAACCTTTTTTGCGTTACCACACATTAGGTTTGTGGTGTTAGCCTCGCCACCCACGTGGGTAGGAAATTTCAAATTATTACGGTTTTCTCTGCGACCAACTCAAAACATCATGGCTGCCCAGTTTCTGGGAGCGACACATGGGGTAAAGAACCAATGGTGTAATTATTTATGAGCAGGTTCCTCTCATTCTCTCGTTGTTGTTTTTACCTATGTCAATATATAACGTTCTATTCATAAAAAAGGAAGACAATCAACATCTGAGCGTTATTCATTTCTGTCACTGGAGACATGATGAGATATACAGTCACGCTCCATATATTCCAAGCTAAAATGGTGTTTGGTGGGTGGCGGCATATTTATAATTCAGTTATCTGTGTGACGTCGGTACAGATTACAAACGAATTGTGTGCTTACATTTCACTTGTTTACATTGGATCCTTTATGAACAAGAATCGAGTCCTTATAAAATTGAACAATTGTTTTAATTTCTTTAGCAAACAATTGGGAAATGAACCCGTATGTGATTTAGACAAGTACCTACCCTGGCAGTCTGATCATTTAATGTCCTTACACTATATCTGGTCTCACAGTCTATGTGGTTATCTAGTGCATGCTGATTATTTAAAGTCCTTATTCTATATATTTTATCTCAGATGTTTACTCTGTGATTCCGTGTCGCAGACCTAAAATTTCCTTATTGCACACCTGGCCTGGAAGTATTTTTAAAACTTGAAACATTAAAAATAGTCCATTTATAGAATATCAGAAATTATTGGTTGCTATTTTAAATCATGCAAGAATGCCACGACATGTTTTTAATTTTAAGAAATAGAGTCTTATTATGTGAAAATGGATTCTTTTGCCGCTCGTAATAACAGAGGAGGGGTGGGAGCACGGTACGTAGCGATGAGCATTTATGGGCTTTTTACGGAATCTACCGACTTGAAATTATAATTAGTTGAGATTCACACTACTATTTTGGAAATAATGTTTGGCACTGAATTGTCAGATGAAGCTGGCGGGCAAAGTGACACCAAGCAAAGTGACACCAAACATGAGAGAGAGAGAGAGAGAGAGAGAGAGAGAGAGAGAGAGAGAGAGAGAGAGAGAGAGAGAGAGAGAGAGAGAGAGAGAGAGAGAGAGAGAGAGAGAGAGAGAGAGAGAGAGAGAGAGAGAGAGAGAGAGAGAGCATAACAGTAGTTATGGCTACAGCAACGTAAACGAATTTGCTAATTGCCCCAAAATGCTGAATTCTTGGCGCAACGTTTTTTAAATTAAAAGGTAAAAAAAAAACCCGAAGAACATGAACTTCTGAATCCGTTGATATCGTTCCTGCTATAGCAGTGCTAGTACAAATGCATTTTGCAATGTTAAACATCTAACATTATAAACTTAATTCCATTTCAGTTTCAGTGTTCAACATTAAAAACATCGTTCTTAATTTTAGAGCCATCAAAAATGGTGTAAAATCCTGTGGTAGGTTTTACTTTCTCCCAAATGACCAGCGAAGAGCATTTCATGGGCTAAGCTTAGAATTTCGTGTCAATATATCTTAGGTACCACACTATATATCTTAGGTACCAATATTTGATATCTATATGAACACTAGTGGTCATCAACGGGTGACTTGGTTGGACTCCATTTTCTCACAATGACCCTTTTTTTTAAAAAATTGCAAGTCGCTATATCTGCGGTGCCAGCTTCGATAATAGCCCTTTAAAACAAACAGAGCTCAGGATCTTTTTCCTGTTTAATGACAAGAGATTGTAGTTTATTACCCTAAATAATAGAATGAGTAGTTAAAAGATGATCATAATGATCAAAACCTTTGTTTTGATCAGTATCAAGAACAAAAGTGACCCCATAAAAAGCCCGACCAATACATGTGCCAGCCAAATGAATAGTTTCCTCATGAACTTCATTCTCAGGAGCACTTTTTTGCCATAGATCTAGTAACAGCACAAGCGGGGTATAAATCAAAGATTTGTTTTCAATAGGATCAACATTTTGATCCAAACAAGGTTTGTCAGTTACAAATAGAATATCAACATTATCTCCAGCCAAGTTATTGCCTAGCAATAAATGAACACAATGGGTACAGAATTTACAGCGCCAATTATCACTGACCCAAAGTCTGATGTCAAAATAACATTATGGAGAGGATTTTGAATGAAAGCCCACACTAGTCCCTGAACAAGAACACTTTCAGAAAAAGATCTCTTAGACAACGGCAAAGTACCTGCCAATAAAAAACTCTGAGAAGCTCCTGTGTCTCTTACAATTTTAACAGGGATACGACTGGACGAATAACCCATGAGTTATACAGAACCCTTCGACACGAATGGTTCATAATTCTCCATAATAAAATCAGACAGTTTTTTTTTTCAATACATGACCATAACCTTCATCTATCTGTGACAAGAGCATTTAGAATTTTATGGTTTTATGTTTTGCTTATATTTTTAACGTAAAGCAATCAGAACACCGTGCCCCATATTCTTGAAATAAGTAAACGTAGAAAGAGAGGATTTCTGATCAGATGTTGGATCTTTTATTAGTATTTCAGATTCAAATTTGCCAGTACCAGTTTAAGACTGGTTTGGTCTCTTACTTACAATCTGCTGAGTGGAACACTTATTGATAAATTAAACTTTCTGAGCCAAAGAATACTTAACCGCTTCATGAACCAAGTTTCTAAAGTATCTTGTGTTCATCGAGGTAAATTCTGACGTCATTATGGACGCAGGTCTTCAACTCTTCGACTAACATGAGTTGTCTAAGTTTGTCATAATCTTTATCAACCTTTTATAGAAGCACACCACCTATCTAATTAACGCGTTTATTGCTACTCAAATTCTACTTGGGTTTGCAATAACAAAGCACAGTGCTCTCTTGGCCATTTTAATTCTCCGCTAGTTTTACAAATTATGAAAAAAATATTGATCTACACATTTTCATTAAAACGAAGAACTAATTTTATATTTTGTGACATCAAAATATGAACTGAGTGGGATGCTTCATAGTTGCTAGTTCTATTTATTTTAATTTAGTTGCATTTCCATCTGTTTTTTCTTCTTCTTCTTCTTCTTCTTCTCTCTCTCTCTCTCTCTCTCTCTCTCTCTCTCTCTCTCTCTCTCTCTCTCTCTCTCTCTCTCTCTCTCTCTCTCTCTCTCTCTCTCTCTCTCTCTCTCTCTTGCATTAACATTTTCAATTCCATTTCTTATCTTTCTTTTATAATTTGTAGCTTTATATTATCTTTTACAAATTCATCTCTTTCTTTTTTCTGCATTTTTAATTTTTATTTCCATTTCGTTTTCTTTCTTCTGAATATTTCTTTCTGTGTGCTCTTTCAAGCTCAAACTTTCTGAATTTTACATCATTCTTGTATTTTAATTTCAATTCAATAACTTACAGGTTACTAATCAAACCTAAAGAATTTTTGTAAATTTGCTCTTCTCTACCAAGTATTGAACCAAAATAATTTTATTTCTTTTTTAAGAAAGATGGCCTTGTCTCTGAAAGATTATATTTTCTGCCAAATTGGAGAATTTCGTTCTTTTTCAAGGACTCTAACCTTTCCTGGCTAGGATTCAAAATAAAGATCTCCACCTTAGTTATCATTAAGAATGTCTGTTTTGTTTCATTATGTAAGATCATAAAGATTAGGGACAAAGATAATTACGAATGAGAGGAACTTACAGTATTATGAAGTGAATCTAAGCTAGTCCCTATAAAGCTCTATGAATGTGCTACGTAAAAGATAAGTTCCTTATCAATTTCAATACCGGAAATGTACTGCTCCTCCAAGAATCTTGACATTGTAAAGATTGAATTGTTCGGAATTCCTTCGATCAACTTAAAATAACTCCAGAATAATATTATAGCTCGAATGATGAGAACGTTCTATTTCCACTGAACAGTCCAAGCAAATGCTTTCTACTTTTGAAAAATATCTAAGCACAACATAAAACACATCTGCAGACTCAAACTAGAAACACAATAACTATGAATGACTCAAAAACTCGGAATGAATCTGATTTGTTATTTTTCTCCTTATATACACTGTATAATGAAAATGTACTTCACAATAGACCTGACATGATAGCATACACTATTGATTTCGTTGAATTAAGAATTTTCACCTGACCTCACGTACCCAGTGGGAAATTACATAATTATTCTTTAAACATCGAAATACCTTCAGTAGCTGAGAAACTCTCCATAGGCGCCAATAAAAATCTTTTTATTAAGAGTATTATTAATAATTGTCTGCATATATGTAAACATCTATGTACAGATCCCGAGCAGTATTATAATTCTAACAGATTCAAGTCAGGTAGGCCAAACAACTAAAGATATTTTGTACACATTACAGCCGTGAACAAAAATTTTGAACAATTAGATAAAAATGAACCTGGCGTTACAAAATATAGATATACACAGTGATGTCACTAGGGTGGTGGTGTGCAGGGATGATGGAGCACAATGGGGGTGACACCATCAGAGGAGGTGACACCAAAATGGCTGTCTATAAATTTTTGAATTTCTGTGCAGGAAGGAGGGGGGGAGAACACAATGTGTAACCACACTGGGTGACACCAACCCTAGTGACGCCACTGGATATACACAACAGCTAGCAAGTTTAAATGGAGGAACTTTAAATTTGTTTGTTAATATTACCAATCAATAGAAATAGTTAATTTGATGGTGAAACCGACAAAACATTTGTAACATTAAACGCAGAGGTACAGAGCAGTGAAAAGTTTTTTGTTTAATGTGATACAAATTTAGAAGAATTACATCTTCTTTCTTGAGAAGGCTTTCTCTCTACTGGGGCTCACTCAGGCAAGCTTACGTTTACTTACATTCTAAATTCTGGCGACTGTTCAAGCAGAAAAGAGAAGATAACCGAATAGCATTGTTTGTCAAACTATATCCAAATGAATACTTAAAGTCTATTCAGCATGTTAGAACATATTTTCTTACATAAATCACCTTTATTTCAATAAATCGATGATATCTTGCATTACATAAAAAATATACAAATAGAGAATTTAAATTTACTATAAATCAATAATTATTTTTTTACATAGCTCAATGTATTTAGTTAATGTTAGTCTGTCAAATTTGCCCAGAAGATTTACTTTACTGTGGAGTGTGTGTATTCATTAAATGCATGATTAAGTAAACCTGTCACTTAATTGTCCAAAACAACTATGTTCTATTTGAGAAGTAAGGAAAAAATCCATTTGCCCATGACTGCAGTTTAATCCCTTGGTATGTCCCATAAGCCATTTTAAAAAATTAATGGACTAATTACCCATATCTGCAACGCAGGCAGGCCGATTATGCAACTGCACAGTATATATCTAGACCTATCGCCGCTTACGTACATGGGGATTTTCAGAAGGTTGTACAAAAGTTTTCATAAAACACCAAATGGCCAATGCATTTTTCTAAAATTATGCATGAAATGTTTAAAAAGAATGTTTGAATAGAAATTGAATAAGTAATAAATAAAACAAAAAACATAAGTGCTTTGTTCCGAGTCGTGAAAAAGAACTAAAGATCAAACTCTTTCCGTCCACTCGAAGCAAACCATACGTGGTTTTCTCTAGGAGTCGTAATTTAACCAGCTGTTGATTGTTTTGTTATTCATTTTGGTGTATGCATTTCTTATCCATTATCTGACACAATCCTTAATTTTTTTATTTATGATTTCAATAATGTAATTTCTGTCTCCTGCTTCCTTTGTCTCAAATATGATTTAATTCATCTCTCTCTCTCTCTCTCTCTCTCTCTCTCTCTCTCTCTCTCTCTCTCTCTCTCTCTCTCTCTCTCTCTCTCTCTCTCTCTCTCCTATTTTACATATAATTGTATGAAACCATAATAATTTTAATATTAGGAATATTTGAAAAGAGGAATAAAATAATTTTCGCCTAGTGTTCTCAAAAGTCTAGATTTTGAAGAATATGCATCCTTTAAAAACACCGCCACCATTAGAGTGTG